>JAJOZX010000320.1:132500-272500 GCA_023014485.1 Bathynomus jamesi | reverse complement strand
TTTACATTGTTTCTTATTAATAGACAATTAAGATGTTAGAAATATAATACAAAGTACATGGCACTTACGAGATAATTTATTTACGAAATAATATGTTATAATGTTATGAATTTGAAATCAGAGAGAACGGAGGCATCTGATCTTTGAGGCGCTCGAATCCGTCGTCGTGAGCGGAATTCGATCTTACTAAGCATTTATTCGAGTTCACCTCGGGAGGTCATATAATTAAAAATAAAAATGAAAAAAATAATACGAGAACGTTTTTTCGCGTTCTCGAACGAACCTAAAGTTTCGCGCCTCACAAATTGACACGAGTAAACATAGACTGATAAGTTGATAGGGCATAAGTAGACAATAGGTAGATTAATGAATAAGTAATAAAATTAATGAAGGATAGCGGTCAAGAAAGAACATGAATGTAAGAATGAGTATGGTTGAATAATAATTATATTTATACTACATAACATATAAATAATGACTTCTATAGAGTGTTTCGTCCTTAGCATGATGTTAAAGAATTTTCATACATTGGATACTAGATATATGATGAAGGGAAAATGTGACGTCATAGTTATTGAATTTTTACGTATAGTACAAATCATTGTTAGGAAGATTTACAAGAACAAATTAGAGACAGAGTGGGAAACGTAAAGAGAATAAAGTTATTTTATGACGTCATAGTGCATAAGTCATTATTACAAATCGAAATTCTATCCAAAACTCGCTTATGTGATTTTGGTTTCTTATGTAAAAATGGACAATGAATTCATATAATGATGGTGTAGGAATTGTTCATTGTTCACTTTTTACATTTATATATATATATATATATATATATATATATATATATATATATATATATATATATTTATCGAGTGTCCAGTGTTATCAATTGAATAAGTGGTTTTCGTTGAAGTGTTTTAAAAAAAAATAGTGTTCGGTGCATTCTAAACTAAATTACTTCGTGCTACTAATCATTCATTAACGAATATATTTCATTTATTGACGTATTCACATACTATATTATTTGATCAAACCAAGGCTACTGCACGTGGCTTGCCTTGTTTGTTTTTCAAATCTATCAGAAAACGTGGAGTCATAAGGTTCATTTTTCCTTCCTTCGAGAGGTCAGGTAGAGTGTGGTCACAACCGTGTGAAAAAAGGAAAAAAGTCGGGTCGAATCGCGGACAGATAAGTATTATAAATACTCTTCTTTTACAGATCTTTTGTCGGTAGCTTAATTCTATATTCATTTAGTATAAATTGTGTTACAAGAACCTGTTTCTGTTTCAAGAACGCGGTAGACCTACGTTGTAATTTATTAATTTCCAAACGCTCGTTTTTTTTTTTTTTTTTTGTTTTTGTTTTTAACTAATTAAAAGCATGGCACCCCCGTCAAGTACTTGCAGTCGCTGTGAAGGGAAATTTGCCGCTTACGCGTTTACAATGGCTAATAATAATGAACAGTTAGTTTGCAGGTGGTGCTCAAGCATGGAAGTGCTGAGGAACGAGTTAGAACGTGAGAGGAGGCCAGGTGAGGCTTGAAGAAAGCGTGATGCTCCTGACGGCAAAATTAGAATCCCTTGAGACTCCAGTTACGACCCCTCCTGCCTCAGTTTCTACTAATAATATAAATATTAATAGCCCTCTCTCTTCCCCTAGTTCCCAACCCTTCGTTCGAGTGCGTAATGGAGCCCCATTGAGAAAACCTAAGACATGTCTACCAGTAATAACAAACAATAAGTTTTCTGTTTTAGGTTTCGATGATGCTGATGAACCGGAAATACGACTCGTTGGCGATTCCATTGTTCGAGGGCAGCTCGAGGAATTCTGTGGGAGAAACCCTCGTCGTAGGCGCCGTTACTGCTACCCTGGTGCAAGGGTGGAGGATATAACTAATAGTGTTGACCAATTTACAGACGGTACCTCCGAGGACACAACGTATGTTATTCATGTCGGTACTAATAACGTTTTAAATTCTAGATCGGAAGAACTGCTGGCTAGGTACAGGGACTTACTAGAGCGATTAAAGGAAAAACTAATAAGATTGTTTTAACAGGTATACTTCCTCGAATTATCCAACGTAACGATTTCTACAGCAAGGCGACCTATATTAACAATAACCTAAAGTCTCTTTGCCAACAGGAAGGAGTGCATTTTGCGAATTTTTGGAACAGTTTCTACGGCAGGAGGGACTTGTTCCTCGGAGATGGACTTCATCTTAATGACGTTGGAGCTGCGCGTTTAGGAAGACTATTTCATAATACTGTCTCTTCTTTTCAGGCTGCCGTAACTCGAACGGTCCCAGCGTAAATTCCACAAATTTCCCCTGCGCTCGCGAAGTCGTGTCGCAATTACAAACAATTTGAAGGTTCTATCCTTAAATGCTCGTAGCCTACGAAATAAAAGAAACGAATTTTTTCTTTAATTGCTTGTAAAGACTATGATATAATTGCGATAAATGAATCGTGGCTTAGCACTGAAACTCGACTTTGTAGGGGAGTATCAAATTAAAGGTTATAGACTTTTTGTTAAAAACAGAATAGGTAGGCGAGGAGGCGGTGTTATGTTGTATATCAAAGATAATATTGCGAACGTTATAGAAGTAAAGCACACAATTCCAGAACCGATAGATTCGACTATAGCAGAACTTAAATTGAACGATTTCAAACTTGTTGTTGCGGTTATATATAGGCCCCCTAATCAAACAGCTGATACGGACGAAGCGTTATATCGTGAACTAAAGAGAATAATCGGTAGTGAGCAGGCTTTAGTTATGGGTGACTTTAATTGCGCCAACGTGAATTACGATACAATGCAGGGAGACGCGGAAGGTAATCGTTTAGTTAATTTTCTCGAGGATAGCTTTCTTATTCAAAAGGTTGGGGAACCTACGAGGTTGGACAGTATTTTAGATTTAGTAATAACTACGGATGATAGGCTAATTACTGATCTTCAAGTAATAGAACCGTTAAGCAATAGCGATCACAATATGGTAGAGTTTGTCCTCTCAGTAAGTCACTCGAAAACTAACTCGACTAAAATTCCTAACTTCCAGCACGCAGACTTTAGTAAATTTCGAAATAAATTGTCACACGTCAATTGGGAAAACGTAATGGGGAACTCCAACGCAAAACTAATGTGGGAATCGTTCGAAACAGTATTTAGGACTATAAATGAGGAATGTGTACCGTACAAAATTAAGCGTGCGAAAGTAAACAACAAGCCCTTGTGGTTTACTTCTAGAGTAGGAGACATTATAAAGAGTAGAGATAGGGCTTATAGGCTACATAAGTGCGATAAAGACAATTTGTGGTTACGAAACAACTACATATCTCTAAGGCGTGAAGCGAAAAGTGTAAAAAAAGTCCAAGCGCGAATTTGAAATCTCCATAGCTCGTGACGGTAAAGAAAACCCCAAGCGATTCTTTCAATACGTCAATAATAGAAATCCAGTAAAAAGTGTCTTGGGGCCTTTGAAAAATGTAAACGGAGATCTAGTTTCTGAAAACAAGGAAATGGCTACCTTGCTAAACGAATTTTTTACGTCAGTTTTTACTATAGAAGATGTAACGAATATCCCTACGGTCATAGACATAATACCTTTTGATAATGGTAATATTTTGGATAATATGTGGTTAGTGAAGGGGAGTAATGCGCTATATTGATAAAATGAAAACGCGTAAATCACCGGGGCCGGATTCCATATATCCCATACAACTAAAAGAATTAAAAGATAGCATTGTTGTGCCGCTAACAAAGATTTTTAATGCGTCTATTTCTGAGGGGCGTACCAGATAATTTCAAGTTAGCAAACGTAACACCTATCTTTAAGAAAGGCGATAAAGGTGCGGCGGGAAATTATAGGCCAATCAGTTTAACGTCTGTTGTAGGTAAGCTACTGGAATCAATAATTAGGGATCGTATAGTCGAACACTTAGAATTGCATAAACTAGTTAGAAATACGCAGCACGGTTTTAGGCGAAACAAATCTTGCTTAACTAATCTTTTAGAATTTTTCCAAAGCGTGGTTGACGTTTACGATAGACATCGGGCGGTTGATGTAGTGTATTTAGATTTTCAAAAAGCGTTTGACACCGTGCCGCACAAAAGACTCATTGAAAAAACTAAGGCTCATGGAATCAGGGGTGTAGTAATAAATTGGCTAGAAGAGTGGTTGCGAGGTAGGAAACAGAGGGTGGTCGTTGATGGAGCGGAGTCGTGTTGGGCTAATGTAGCGAGTGGCGTTCCTCAGGGTTCTGTATTGGGCCCCTTGCTTTTTCTTATATATATTAACGATTTAGATGTCGGCCTAGTCAGTACAGTTTCAAAGTTTGCGGATGACACGAAGCTGGGTGGTAGGGCGATTAATGACGAAGATAGAGGTAAAATCCAGGAAGATCTGAATAAAATCGTTGATTGGTCAGTCACATGGCAAATGAGATTTAACGTTGATAAGTGCAAAATTTTGCATATAGGTTCGCGTAACGGTAATTTTGCGTATAGTATGTCAGGGAAAGATTTAACAAGCGTAGAGCAGGAAAAAGATTTAGGAGTTATAGTCACTGGTGATTTAAAAGTAGCGAAACAAAGTACAGCAGCGGTCAATAAGGCGAACAAAGTGTTAGGTTTTATAGCTCGAAATTTTGAGTACAAATCGCGCGATATTATAGTTCCTCTTTATAAATCATTAGTTAGACCCCATTTGGAGTACGCGGTCCAATTTTGGAATCCGCATATGCGCAAAGATATAGACAAAATCGAAAGAGTTCAAAGACGAGCAACTAAGATGATTCCGTCGCTTAGGTCAAAGTCGTACGAGGATAGGCTTAAGGAGTTAAAATTGACTACACTCGAGACTAGGAGGCTAAGGGGTGATCTAATCCAGGTTTTCAAAATTATGAATGGGTTCGATAACGTAGATAGAGATAGCTTTTTCGAAATATCTCAATATAATAGGACTAGAAATAACGGGTGTAAGTTGACAAGTAGAAGGTTCGAGACAGCAGTTGCAAAAACTTTTTTACGCATAGAATAGTAAATAGCTGGAATAGTTTGCCGGTAGAAGTAATTAGTAGCACGTCTATAAACATGTTTAAAAATCGATTAGACGCATATGTTGATAGATTGGGTATAGTTTAAGGTAGTAAAATTAAGGCTTTGTGGTGATAGATCCCACAGCTCAACACAAGTGTTGTGGGATATAGGGAGGCAGCATCTTGGGTTAGGGGATACTCTCTGTCCTTACACACCCCATTTAAAGAGATTCCTCTGCCGAGCGGTGCCCCCCATAGTACTGTGAGGTATTGAAAAACTCATGATCTTCACTTGCCCCACAAACACCTTGAAATGGGAGACCCAAAATGGGTGCACAACATTTCTACATTACTGTACAGTCTTTACAGCCACACCTACACTTTTCCTCCTAAGTATATATATTGTAATGTATATGGTTGTAAATTTTGACTTGGTCCGCAATCGATATGGACCGTGACTTATTTTTGGTTGGCAAGGTACTAGTATTGATGGATACCGTAATGAAATTGACTGGATTCTTTGGATCTGATATATTTGCATGTCGGTTATAAATAGATATAGAGTGTAACATATTTGTGGATAGTAGTCTATTATGACTTGATCCTCTGGATCCAGAGATTCTATCTTTAGTTTTAAATCGATAATTAATTAGTTTTAAATTGATAATTATTAGTTTTGTAAAAATTGGTCGTTGCCAATGTACAGGCAGTTTTACATAAATTTCTTATGTTCTTGTGGTTCGGAACCCACGTAAAATTGTAGGTCCCCTCCGCCACCACGGAGGACATACACAATACACAATTACGAACACAGTTAGGTAGACCAGCCATGAGTGGATCCTAGGGTCTTTGTTGGTCTGAAACATTATAACATTATAACATATATATATATATATATATATATATATATATATATATATATATATATATATATATAACTGCAATGACAACGCAGTATATTAATATATAGAAACGACGTAAGTATAGAGGAGTGTTCTGCACACGAGGAAGAGAAATAACGAACAAATGAAAATGAGGTGACCGCCCGGGAATCGAACCCAGGATCTTCCGATTGCCGGTCAGATATGCTACCGCTACACGACGGGCCTCGATCAGTCAGAAGTCGTAATTCTCCTACATAGGGCAGAAACCAATGCCTTGAGAGGGCACCCTCGCAAATCGTGAATATGTACATTTAACTGCAATGACCACGCAGTATATTAATGTATAGAAACGACGTAAGTATAGAGGAGTGTTCTGCAGAACACTCCTCTATACTTACGTCGTTTCTATACATTAATATACTGCGTGGTCATTGCAGTTAAATGTACATATTCACGATTTGCGAGGGTGCCCTCTCAAGGCATTGGTTTCTGCCCTATGTAGGAGAATTACGACTTCTGACTGATCGAGGCCCGTCGTGTAGTGGTAGCATATCTGACCGGCAATCGGAAGATCCTGGGTTCGATTCCCGGGCGGTCACCTCATTTTTCATTTGTTCGTTATTTCTCTTCCTCGTGTGCAGAACACCTCTATACTTACGTCGTTTCTATATATATATATATATATATATATTTATATGTAAAAATGAACCATAAATAACTCCCATATTCCTATACTATCTTTTTCTTCATGTAATTCTTGTATTCATTTATATAGTTCTTGTATCCATTTTAAGAAAAAGTATCCATTTTAAAAATTCATGTGTTATATGGTTCATGTATTTATATAATCCTGTATATTCTTATATATTTAACTTTATATAATGCCTATACTCATATGTATGTACGTGTGTGTATTCATTTTTACAGAAGGACCAAAATCGCCCAACGCGAGTTTGGATAAAAATTTTGATTTGCTTTCTACTTTGCCAAATAATTGGTGACCTGTTGTTTTTTTAAAATCTCATAATCATTTTTTTAGATTTCGCTTAATAAGGAATCGTGCTTAAGCTTTGCAATGTTCATATTTTGTATACATTCCTTTCGTTATAAAAGATGAGATCATGTCTTGCCTAAGCATTAAAATTGTACATCTTAAACCTTAAAATTTTACTCATATGCATATTTTAGTGTAAAGATGCATAGTCCGATTTCCACTTTTAGTTAACTTGGCAGATCATGATAACATCAGATCTGAAAAGTCGCAGTTTAAGATAAAAATATGGTTTCGTCTTCAAATATTTTGTTTACTCGTTCAAGCCTTACCACAGCTAAAAATTTACTTTATTTTCGAATATTGTGCAAAAATAATACAGCCTTTTTAGCATTTAATAATAATGATGTTAGCAGTTTTTGGGTATATAAACCACTAAAAATATTCCATTGGCATTCAGAAGCTAATTCAGAGGCTGAGTACTACCTGTACATTTTAGCAGTAAATTTACAGTTGAAGATAGTTTTTATCTTATCCTTCGAGCCTTGCTCTCTTCAGAAGAACTTAGTCATTAAACTTTCCGGATACGCTATAAGAAGAATCCGGAACCTTCAGCATTTTTAGTAAGTCTATCAGAGTCCTCCGAGCCACTATAGAAGAACTCGGAGAGTAATATAGAAGAAAACTACTTCAAGTCACACATCCGTTGCTGCCACCTAACTAGAACCCCCGTCGACTTCGAACCAACACGGGCCATAGACGGAGGGGTTAACATATATATATATATATATATATATATATATGTATTATATTTATATATATATAAATATATATATATATTTAATATATTATATATATATTATATATATTATATATATATATATATATATATTTATATGTTATATATACATATATATATATATATATATATATATATATATATATATATATATATATATATATATATATATATATATATATTATATATACAGGGCTATTGAAAATGATTCATCCGATTTCAACTGAGAATACTTCCGTACCTATCAACCGTGTATCAACTGGGCATACACCACATGAAAGAGGAAATCTCCGAGTTTTACAAGATCACCGCGAGAGGGCTCCAAAGTCACGCCGTGGCCTAGCCTAGCAACAAACAGTCAGTGTGAAAATGGCGTCCGCACAGCAGAAGGCGTTTTGTGTGTTGCAGTTTTCGAGCTGTAAATCGGTAGTCACAGTGCAGCGTGAGTTTCGTCGACGTTACAGAACAGATCCACCGGGTGCTCAGAGCATCCGTCGGTGGTATCGGTGGTATGGGTGGTATCGGCAGGTATCGGCACTGTGACTACCGATTTACAGCTCGAAAACTGCAACACACAAAACGCCTTCTGCTGTGCGGACGCCATTTTCACACTGACTGTTTGTTGCTAGGCTAGGCCACGGCGTGACTTTGGAGCCCTCTCGCGGTGATTTTGTAAAGCTTGGAGATTTGCTCTTTCATGTGGTGTATGCCCAGTTGATGCACGGTTGATAGGTACGGAAGTATTCTCAGTTGAAATCGGATGAATTAGTTTTAATAGCCCTGTATATATATATATAATTTATATATATTATATATATATATATATATATTTTTATTTATTTATTTTTTATCAGGGGTGTAGTAATAAATTGGGTAGAAGAGTTGTTGCGAGGTAAGAAACAGAGGGTGGTCGTTGATGGAGCGGAGTCGTGTTGGGCTAATGTAGCGAGTGGCGTTCCTCAGGGTTCTGTATTGGGCCCCTTGCTTTTTCTTATTTATATTAACGATTTAGATGTCGGCCTAGTCAGTACAGTTTGAAAGTTTGTGGATAATACGAAGCTGGGTGGTAGGGCGATTAATGACGAAGATAGAGGTAAAATCCATAATGATCTGAATAAAATCGTTGATTGGTCAGTCACATGGCAAATGAAATTTAACGTCGATAAGTGCAAAATTTTACATATAGGTTCGCGTAACGGTAATTTTGCGTTTAGTATGTCAGGGAAAGAGTTGATAAGCGTAGAGCAGGAAAAAGATGTAGGAGTTATAGTCACTGGTGATTTAAAAGTAGCGAAACAAAGTACAGCAGCAGTCATTAAAGCGAACAAAGTGTTAGGTTTTATAGCGCGGAATTTTGAGTGCAAATCGCGCGATATTATAGTTCCTCTTTATAAATCATTAGTTAGACCCCATTTGGAGCACGCGATCCAATTTTGGAATCCGCATATGCGCAAAGATATAGGCAGACAAAATCGAAAGAGTTCAAAGACGAGCAACTAAGATGATTTCGTCGCTTCGGTCAAAGTCGTACGAGGATAGGCTTAAAAAGTTAAAATTGACTACACTCGAGACCAGGAGGCTAAGGGGTGATCTAATTCAGGTTTTCAAAATTATGAATGGTTTCGATAACGTAGATAGAGATAGATTTTTCGAAATATCTCAATATAATAGGACTAGAAATAACGGGTGTAAGTTGACAAGTAGAAGGTTCGAGACAGCAGTTGCGAAAAACTTATTTACGCATAGAATAGTAAATAGCTGGAATAGTTTGCCGGTAGAAGTAATTAGTAGCACGTCTATATACAATCGATTAGACGCATATGTTGATAGATTGGATTTAGTGTAAGGTAATAAAATTAAGGGTTGGATAAGATTGATTTTGATTCTCTTTTCATTAAAGATCACAATAACCAGACTAGAGGTCACAGTATGAAATTATTTACGCCAAGATGTAGAACAAATTTAAGAAAACATAGTTTTACAAACAGAGTAATTAAGTTTTGGAACAGTCTGACAGTGGTGACTTCAGATACAATTGATTCTTTCAAAAGAAGGTTGGGTAGTTTGATGTCTGTAAGGGACATCTGGGTATAGTGTTTAAGCCCATTTTTATCGCATGAATGATACTGGTTTATTTCATATATATTATGTACATTTAGGTGATAGATCCCACAGCTCAACACAAGTGTTGTGGGATATAGGGAGGCAGCATCTTGGGTTAGGGGATACTCTCTGTCCTTACACATCCCATTTAAAGAGATCCCCTCTGCCGAGCGGTACCCCTCATAGTACTGCGAGGTATTGAAAAACTCATGATCTTCACTTGCCCCACAAACACCTTTAAATTGGAGACCCAAAATGGGTGCACACACATTTCTACATTACTGTACAGTCTTTACAGCCACACCTACACTTTTCCTCCAAATATATATATTGTAATGTATATGGTTGTAAATTGTGACTTGGTTCGCAATTGATATGGACCGTGACTTATTTTTGGTTGGCAAGGTACTGGTATTGATGGATACCGCAATGAAATTGACTGGATTCTTTGGATTTGATATATTTGCATGTTGGTTATAAATAGATATAGAGTGTAACATATTTGTAGATAGTAGTCTATTATGACTTGACTCTCTGGATCGAGAGATTCTATCTTTAGTTTTAAATTGATAATTATTTAGTTTTGTAAAAATTGGGCGTTGCCACTGTTAAGGCAGTTTTTACATAGTGGAGCCACCTCGATGGGCCAAAGTGGCCCCTAGTGTGCCACTATAAAAATTTCTTATGTTCTTATGTTCTTGTGGTTGGGAACCCACGTGAAATTGTAGGTCCCCTCTGCCACCACGGAGGACATGCACAATACACAATTACGAACACAGTTAGGTAGACCAGCCATGAGTGGATCCTAGGATCTTTGTTGGTCTGAAACATTATAACATTATAACATTATATATATATATATGTGTGTGTGTGTGTGTATATATATATATATATATATATATATGTTGGTGTGTGTGTATATATATATATATACCGTATATAATATATATATATATATATATGAAAATTATTTCACGAAAGTAACACGTGAAAAATATTTAAGATGAATAAAACCACGAAGGAAAGGAAACACAGAATGGTGCTCAAGCGCTTTCGTCTAATGACATCCTCAGGAACACTGAAGTACATAAAGAGTTACAGCTTATATATAGGTTACAAAATATATATACATATATATATATATACAATGAACGGTGAAATAAATAAAAATATTAAACGATTGTGGAAGGAGCATACAAATGTGTAAGGAAAAACTACCGATTTTAGCACTTTGCCCAAATCCAACACAAGATCAAATGAATTGTTTCCAACCAATGCTATATTTAATTAAAAAATAATAAATTGAAAAATAAAAGTAAAACTTGTAAGAGAAGTATACATATTTATACTGGAATGGCTTTAGACAAGAAGGGTAGAGTGCTAAACCTTTGGTAAACTTGTATGCTTCTCTAATAACTTTTATTTTTCAATTTATTTTTATATATATCGGACTTAGACAAGAAGGGCAGAATGCTAAAACCGGGGCAGATTTCCAGTATAAATTTGTATGCTCCTCTTACAAGTTTAATTTTTTATTTTTCAATTTATTATTTTTTTAATTAACTATAACATTGGTTGGAAACAATTCATTTGATCTTGTGTTGGATTCGGGCGAAGTGCTAAAATCGGTAGTTTTTCCTTACAAATTTGTATGCTCCTCCCACAATCCTTTAATTTTTTTTTATTTCTTCGTTTATTGTATATATATATATATATATATATATATATATTTTGTAACGTATATATTAGGGTAGGTTGATTTTGGAACTGTGATCTTGGACTAGTCTAGATAGAAAGGTATTAATGTGTAAAAAACGTTGCACCAACTCATATTTGTGAAAATCAGTGTTTTTTGAGGATTGTTAATTATTTTTAAGTTGTAAAATTACCGAATTTTACGCGTAAAATCGCGCGCGCGGCATTCGCGCAATGTAAACAAACAAAATATCGGACCTTATTTCATCAAAATAATCAATTAAAATTCGGCTTTTTTAACAAAACGATGCTTGAAACGTATTGTAAATGCATTATAGATGTTTGTTAGTGTATTATTTTGTATTTTTTAATATTATTTACCTATAAAATGTGTATTAAATTAAGTTATTTTATGATGCGTTCATTTAATTGTGTTTATTTTCAGATATTTCATAAAAATGGGTAAAAAACAGAAGTCTGCAGTGTTAACTCGAAGTGATAGTGCCAAAAAATTCAGTGGCCAGCCTTCCCCTTTGGATAAAACAGAGCCTCCTACCCTCCGCCAAGTTATTCAGTACAGTTATTTCCTCCAAAACAGCCACCCGGACTTGAAAGACTATGATATTGCTAAAATGATAGCAAAGGATGTGATTGAGATCTGGCAGGCAGTGAACCCGCGGCTGCCCCTGTATGAGGAATATTATGTAGTGAAATTGGTGGATAAAGTGTGCTTCAAGAAAGCAAAAGAGATAAACAGGAAATCTCTTTCTACAGTCCAGGAGCAGAATCTGGAGGAAAAGCTGGATAAACTTTTTGACATTCCTGCTTGCACCTGTAAGCTACCTGTTCGTCCCTGTGATGACAATGCTGTGAAGTGCAAGAAAGAAAATTGTCAAACACAGCACATAATCTGCACGTGTCCTCCCAGTAAGAAGGTAATGCTATTATTTTTTAAACTTTTAACTGGCCTAACTTAGTGCGATTAGGTGCCTTTTAAATGGAAGGAAATTCAATGCTTGTAATTGAAAAATATCTGCATTTTCCTCTTGTAATCTTCCTTTCCCCTCCCCCTGGTAATAGAAATTAATAATACATTTTTTTTCAGGATTTTATCTCTTATTTTAGATCCGCTATTTAATATACTTTAATATTTCAGGTTCCAGTAGAGGAGAGGGAATACTTGAGAGATCAGAGGGCCAAAATAGGATCCAAGGGCTCTTTCCAGCTGGGATCTGTGGATAAAGCTGCTGTGAAGAGAGACCAGAGGGCTGCAGCTGAAGCAGAAAGATTACAGAGCCAGATTCAACAGCAGCAGGAAGTGGATTTGGCCACTTTTGCCTCCACACCTTCACAAGATATTTCTTTTGAATCCAGCTCAGGAGAATCAGGAGAGGTAATATATTTTTTTCTTATATCTTATCCCATTTTTACCCAAATTTATCCCTACTTTTTGTCCCTATTTCCCCCCTTTTTCCCCCCATTTTCGCTTAGTAATTTATTCTTATTTCCGCCCATTTTCGTCGATTTTTACCCATATTTTTCCCTACTTTTTTCCCTATTTTCCCCCATTTTCGCTTTAGTAATTTATTTTTTATTTTCATTTCAGCCATCTGGTGGTGAAGCTGAAGAATTCAAGCCAAGGAGGCACCCAAGTGTAGGTTACAGCTTTTTGAAAACCCCCAGATATGCCATGGAACTGATCAGGGGTGATGTTTCTTCCAATCTTGGGGCAAGTCTTGCTAATGCCTTCCTCCTGGACTTACAAGCTATGGAGCTGCTTAAACCTGGCCTTGATATGAAACAGATAATTGTTGATAAATCGAAAATGGACAGGGAAAAGGCTAGAATGAAAGTGAAAAGTGATGAAAAGCACAATGAGGGTCTGGAAAAGTTAGTCTGTATTGGGGTTGATGGGAAAGTTGACAAGGACACTTTGCCGTACAGAGAAGTTAAGGATGGAAATGGGGAGACTAAGCTGAAGAAAGGAAATGGACAGGAGCACCATTTGACTTTCACAAAGGAGCCGGGAACTGAAAGTGGAACATATCTTACTCACAGAATCATCCCAATTAAAGGTGCGACTGGAGTTCTTCTTGGTGAAGAAGTTGCTAGTGTCTTGGAGGAGTTTAACAGTGTTCATACCCTGAAAGCTGTCCTCCTTGACAACACAAATACAAACACTGGCTGGGAGGGAGGCCTTGTAACAGCTCTGGAAAATAAAATTGAGCGGAAATTGCACACCATTGGCTGTTCACTCCATCAGAATGAGCTTCCTTTCAGTGCTTTTTCAAGCATCTTGATGGCAGTACCAAAAGTCCCACTGCTTTCACTGGTCCGCTGGGAAAACTCTGTGAAATCTGCCACAAGTGGAATTCACCAAACTCAGTGGCCCCCCTGGATGACATGGAATTTGCTGAGGAGACACTGAATGATCTCAGTAGCGACCAGAGGCTTCTTTTGGAGTATGTGCTTGGAATTTCCAGAGGCAAAGTCAACCCAAGATTTGCTGCCTAGAAAATTGGACCATTAAACCATGCAAGATGGTTGACTTTGGCAATTAGATTGATGTCTGTGGACCAGAGGTGCTTACCCTCCAGAACTACAGGATAAGCTTTACCAGGCCATCAAGTTCATTGTGGAAGTGTATGCAGTCAGTTGGTTTGAGATCAAAAGGGACAGCAAGTTCCACAATCAGCAGCTGTACATCTTCAACATGATCCAGAGGATCAAGCAGCAGTCTGAAGAAATCCAGGGTGTTGCTTTCAAGAACCTGAGGTACAATGCTTTTGCCTTGCTGCCCGAGAATGTGCTGTACTCCATGATGAAGTCTGATGACTTGGAAGTGAGAGAAGCTGCTCTCAAGAAAATTCTGTCCATCAGGTAAGCATTTATTAATGTAAAAAAACGTGAAAAAAAATTTAATTATGGGGATTTATTTAATAAAAAAAGGCCCGAGCTCTATAAATCCCCATAATCGAATTTTTTTCCAGATTTTCTTATCCTAATTCCCCCCTTCCCCTCTGATAATGGAAATAATCTTACCTTCTTTCTGAAAAAAAATTCGATTATGGGGATTTATAGAACTCGGGTTTGTTTGTTTTTTAATTTAAGTTTAATTTAAATCAGCAATTCTGAGACTAATAGGGATTAAATCTTAAACTGGAATAAAAAATAAATTAATTATTATTCTTTCAGAAGTGGGAAGCCAGCCAAGAAGAGGCTGAAAAAGATCACAGCCATCAACATTGAAGCTACCCACTGGTCAGAACTAATCAACCTTTCTCAAAGTGGCATCTGCGAACCTGCTCTCACAGAAGACTTTTCTGACCAGGAGCTTCAAGAAGCATTGCTGAATGGCACCAAGCTAGAGCTACCTGATCTGCCTTCACATTCTCAGAGTGTTGAAAGGGCCGTGAAGCTGACATCTGAAGCTTCCCATACTGTTTATGAACTCGAATCAAGGCACAAACACATTCTGGCCAAAGCCCTAAGCCGTCAGCTGAGGCCATCCTTTGCTTCTAAGGGCTCTTACAGTGAAAATTATGATCTTGGGATCTAAATGAGTCTATTTGACTCTGTACATGTTTTTTTTACTTTTTTTCAATAAAATTGTAATTTTTTTCAGGATTTTTTTTATGAAAATAGCATGTTTTTTTCGGCCGAAAATTGCGAAAATGCGGTATTTTTCGGTACGATTTTTTTACGATTTTGAAACGGTTTCCTCAAAAAACGGTTAAAGCTAGGGATCTGAAATTTTTTTGTCAGTTATTATCATATTAAGCCCTGACTCTCTCGACTAGTCCAAAGTCGATATCTAAACAAATGCGGAAAATCAACCTACCTTACTCTACATAGGCTGTAACTCTTTATGTACTTCATTGTTCCTGAGGATGTCATTAGACGAAAGCGCTTGAGCACCATTCTGTTTGCTTTCCTTCGTGGTTTTATTCATCATATACATATATCTATCTATCTATCTATCTATCTATTTATATATATTATATATATATATATATATATATATATATATATATAATGTTATAATGTTTCAGACCAACAAAGACCCTAGGATCCACTCATGGCTGGTCTACCTAACTGTGTTCGTAATTGTGTATTGTGCATGTCCTCCGTGGTGGCGGAGGGGACCTACAATTTTACGTGGGTTCCGAACCACAAAGAACATAAGAACATATGAAATTTTTATAGTGGGCACACTAGGGGCCACTTCGGCCCATCGAGGTGGCTCCACTATGTAAAAACTGCCTGTACATTGGCAACAACCAATTTTTACAAAACTAAATAATTATCAATTTAAAACTAATTAATTATCAATTTAAAACTAAAGATAGAATCTCTGGATCCAGAGGATCAAGTCATAATAGACTACTATCCACAAATATGTTACACTCTATATCTATTTATAACCGACATGCAAATATATCAGATCCAAAGAATCCAGTCAATTTCATTACGGTATCCATTACTACCAGTACCTTGCCAACCAAAAATAAGTCACGGTACATATCAATTGCGGACCAAGTCACAATTTACAACCATATACATTAAAATATATATACTTAGGAGGAAAAGTGTAAGTGTGGCTGTAAAAACTGTACAGTAATGTAGAAATGTGTGTGCACCCATTTTGGGTCTCCCATTTAAAGGTGTTTGTGGGGCAAGTGAAGATCATGAGTTTTTCAATACCTCACAATACTATTGGGGGCACCGCTCGGCAGAAGAATCTCTTTAAATGGGGTGTGTAAGGGCAGAGAGTATCCCCTAATCCAAGATGCTGCCTCCCTATATCCCAAAACACTTGTAAAACAATGTTTTCTTAAATTTGTTCTACATCTTGCCTTAAATAATTTCATACCATGACCTCTAGTCTGGTTATTGTGATCTTTAATGAAAAGAGAATCAAAATCTATCTTATCCAACCCTTAATTTTACTACCTTAAACTATACCCAATCTATCAACATATGCGTCTAATCGATTTTTAAACATGTTTATAGACGTGCTACTAATTACTTCTACCGCCAAACTATTCCAGCTATTTACTATTCTATGCATAAAAAAGCTTTCGGCAACTCCTGTCTCGAACCTTCTACTTGTCAACTTACACCCGTTATTTCTAGTCCTATTATATTCAGATATTTCGAAAAAGCTATCTCTGTCTACGTTATCGAACCCATTCATAATTTTGAAAACCTGGATTAGATCACCCCTTAGCCTCATAGTCTCGAGTGTCGTCAATTTTAACTCCTTAAGCCTATCCTCGTACGAATTTGACCAAGCGACGGAATCATCTTAGTTGCTCGTCTTTGAACTCTTTCGATTTTCTCTATATCTTTGCGCATATGCAGATTCCAAAATTGGATCGCGTACTCCAAATGGGGTCTAACTAATGATTTATAAAGAGGAACTATAATATCGCGCGATTTGTACTCAAAATTCCGAGCTATAAAACCTAACACTTTGTTCGCTTTATTGACCGCTGCTGTATTTTGTTTCGCTACATTTAAATCACCAGTGACTATAAATCCTAAATCTTTTTCCTGCTCTACGCTTATCAACTCTTTCCCTGACATAATAAACGCAAAATTACCGTTACGCGAACCTATATGTAAAATTTTGCACTTATCGACGTTAAATTTCATTTGCCATGTGACTGACCAATCAACGATTTTATTCAGATCATTATGGATTTTACCTCTATCTTCGTCATTAATCGCCCTACCACCCAGCTTCGTATTATCCGCAAACTTTGAAACTGTACTGACTAGGCCGACATCTAAATCGTTAATATATATAAGAAAAAGCAAGGGGCCCAATACAGAACCCTGAGGAACGCCACTCGCTACATTAGCCCAACACGACTCCACTCCATCAACGACCACCCTCTGTTTCCTACCTCGCAACCACTCTTCTATCCAATTTATTACTACACCCCTGATTCCATGAGCCTTAGTTTTCTCAATGAGTCTTTTTTGCGGTACGGTGTCAAACGCTTTTTGAAAATCTAAATACACTACATCAACCGCCCGATGACTATCGTAAACGTCAACACGCTTTGAAAAAATTCTAAAAGATTAGTTAAGCAAGATTTGTTTCGCCTAAAACCGTGCTGCGTATTTCTAACTAAGTTACGAAATTCTAAGTGTTCGACTATACGATCCCTAATTATTGATTCCAGTAGCGTACCTACAACAGACGTTAAACTGATTGGCCTATAATTTCCCGCCGCACCTTTATCGCCTTTCTTAAAGATAGGTGTTACGTTTGCTAACTTGAAATTATCTGGTACGCACCCCTCAGAAATAGACGCATTAAAAATCTTTGTTAGCGGCACAACAATGCTATCTTTTAATTCTTTTAGTTGTATGGGATATATGGAATCCGGCCCCGGTGATTTACGCGTTTTCATTTTATCAATATAGCGCATTACCTCCCCTTCACTAACCACAATATTATCCAAAATATTACTATTATCAAAAGGTATTATGTCTATGACCGTAGGGATATTCGTTATATCTTCTATAGTAAAAACTGACGTAAAGAATTCGTTTAGCAAGGTAGCCATTTCCTTGTTTTCAGAAACTAGATCTCCGTTAACATTTTTCAACGGCCCCAAGACATTTTTTACTGGATTTCTATTGTTGACGTATTGAGAGAATCGCTTGGGGTTCTCTTTACCGTCACGAGCTATGGAGATTTCAAATTCGCGCTTGGACTTTTTTATTACACTTTTCGCTTCACGCCTTAGAGATATGTAGTTGTTTCGTAACAACAAATTGTCTTTATCGCACTTATGTAGCCTATAAGCCCTATCTCTACTCTTTATAATGTCTCCTACTCTAGAAGTAAACAACAAGGGCTTGTTATTTACTTTCGCAAGCTTAATTTTGTACGGTACACATTCCTCATTTATAGTCCTAAATACTGTTTCAAACGATTCCTACATTAGTTTTGCGTTGGAGTTCCCCATTACGTTTTTCCATTCCAATTGGCGTGTGACAATTTATTTCGAAATGTACAAAAGTCTCCCTGCTGGAAGTTAGGAATTTTAGTCGAGTTAGCTGGTTTCGAGTGACTTACTGAGAGGACAAACTCTACCATATTGTGATGGCTATTGCTTAACGGTTCTATTACTTGAAGATCAGTAATTAGCCTATCATCCGTAGTTATTACTAAATCTAAAATACTGTCCAACCTCGTAGGTTCCCCAACCTTTTTGAATAAGAAAGCTATCCTCGAGAAAATTAACTAAACGATTACCTTCCGCGTCTCCCTGCCTTGTATCGTAATTCACGTTGGCGCAATTAAAGTCACCCATAACTAAAGCCTGTTCACTACCTATTGTTCCCTTTAGTTCACGATATAGCGCTTCGTCCGTATCAGCTGCTTGATTAGGGGGCCTATATATAACCGCAACAACAAGTTTGAAATCGTTCAATTTAAGTTCTGCTATAGTCGAATCTATTGGTTCTGGAATTGTGTGCTTTACTTCTATAACGTTCGCAATATTATCTTTGATATACAACATAACACCGCCTCCTCGCCTACCTATTCTGTTTTTAACAGAAAGTCTATAACCTCTAATTTGATACTCCCCTACAAAGTCATGTGTTTCAGTGCTAAGCCACTACTCATTTATCGCAATTAAATCATAGTCTTTACAAGCAATTAAAGAAAAAATTCGTTTATTTTATTTCGTAAGCTACGAGCATTTAAGGATAGAACCTTCAAATTGTTTGTAATTGCGACACCTTCGCTAGCGCAGGGGAAATTTGTGGGATTTACGCTGGGACCGTTCGAGTTACGGCAGCCTGAAAAGAAGAGACAGTATTATGAAATAGTCTTCCTAAACGCGCAGCTCCAATGTCATTAAGATGAAGTCCATCTCCGAGCAACAAGTCCCTCCTGCCGTAGAAACTGTTCCAAAAATTCGCAAAATGCACTCCTTCCTGTTGGCAAAGAGACTTAGGTTATTGTTAATATAGGTCGCCTTGCTGTAGAAATCGTTACGTTGGATAATTCGAGGAAGTATACCTGTTAAAACAATCTTATTAGTTTTTTCCTTTAATCGCTCTAGTAAGTCCCTGTACCTAGCCAGCAGTTCTTCCGATCTAGAATTTAAAACGTTATTAGTACCGATATGAATAACATACGTTGTGTCCTCGGCGGCACCGTCTGTAAAATGGTCAACACTATTAGTTATATCCTCCACCCTTGCACCAGGGTAGCAGTAACGGCGCCTACGACGAGGGTTTCTTCCACAGAATTCCTCGAGCTGCCCTCGAACAATGGAATCGCCAACGAGTCGTATTTCCGGTTCATCAGCATCTTCGAAATCTAAAACAGAAAACTTATTGTTTGTTATTACTGGTAAACAAGTCTTAGGTTTTATCAATGGGGCTCCATTACGCACTCGAACGAAGGGTTGAGAACTAGGGGAAGAGAGAGGGCTATTAGTACTATTTATATTATTAGTAGAAACTGAGGCAGGAGGGGTCGTAACTGGAGTCTCAAGGGATTCTAATTTTGACGTCAGGAGTATCACGCTTTCTTCAAGCCTAACTCTGACCTCCCTCTCACGTTCTAACTCGTTCCTCAGCACTTCCATGCTTGAGCACCACCTGCAAACTAACTGTTAAAAAACAAAAAACGAGCGCTTCTAAATTAATAAATTACAATGTAGGTCTACCGCGTGCTTATTGCGCCGTCACCTGAGCAAACCCGCAAAAATGTTCCTGAAACTCAGAAACAGATTCATGAAACACAAATTTATAGTAATGAATATATAATTAAGCTACAGACGAAAGATCTGAGCTACGACGAAAGATCTCAAGCTACCGACGACAAAGACAATTTGTGGTTACGAAACAACTACATATCTCTAAGGCGTGAAGCGAAAAGTGTAATAAAAAAGTCCAAGCGCGAATTTGAAATCTCCATAGCTCGTGACGGTAAAGAGAACCTCAAGCGATTCTTTCAATACGTCATCAATAGAAATCCAGTAAAAAGTGTCTTGGGGCCGTTGAAAAATGTTAACGGAGATCTAGTTTCTGAAAACAAGGAAATGACTACCTTGCTAAACGAATTCTTTACGTCAGTTTTTACTAGAGAAAATGTAACGAATATCCCTACGGTCATAGACATAATACCCTTTGATAATGGTAATATTTTGAATAATATTGTGGTTAGTGAAGGGGAAGTAATGCGCTATATTGATAAAATGAAAACGCGTAAATCACCGGGGCCGGATTCCATATATCCCATTAGGGTGTGTCAATTTGGGAGGTGAAAATTAATTTTTGTCAATTCCTTCACTGAGGGGTTTTAAAAATATGTTTTTGGATGTGAAGAATTCATATCTGTTATTATTTTTGTGATTGCTCAACACTTAGCTTGGTAAATCTACGTTTGATTAAAAAGCACATAAATTGCTCTCGGAAAACAACATTTATTAATTTTAGCTTCTCAAAATGTCAGGTAATGCTATAAAAATTTTAGTTTCTCTGCATAAAACATATCCTAGTAATCATAAAACATATCCTTGTAATCATAAAACAACATTAGAAAGTAATGACATCAGTAAAAAAAAATATTTAAACAACAAGTTTCATCAAGTCTTGCTTTGATTCGTACTTGGACATCAGCCGCCGACTTGCTTCTTGGTCTCTGATAGTCTGATACAGCCCTCACGTTTCTCATGTGTATACACCCTGCCTGCTGCCTCTGTGACTTGTTTCACACACCTCTCTATTGACTGAGCATGACAGGGCCACTGTGGAACTTGCATAGGCTTGTCAAAGAACTTCTTTACTTCCGCTGTAGTCAGTTTACATGTCAAAGGAGGTTCAAATACCCCGCCAGACCAGTCTATCAGCTCCAACACGGAAGAAGCACTGGGGTTGATGGAAGATGTCTTCCTGGGACGTACAGAAAGATCTCCAAGTGTGTCATCATCTCCACCCCTCATGTCAACAATCTTTTGGACACCAGCTCTCCTCTCCTCACTGTCATCTGAGCACAAGAGTGTCTGGATTATCATTTCGCTGAATGCATACCATGCTGAGGGCTTGATGGTTGGCAAAACAGCATCCACTACAGCCTTCTTTTGCAGCCTAACTAGCCGCAGCTGAAACAAGATGTGGCGTGGGCCTTCCACCCAAGAGTGTTTTACTTTGATGTTGAACCAACAGGTGTAGTACACACCAACAATGTATTCCACTATCAGTCTTAAGTTGTTGAGGGTTTTGCCCTTAAGGCCATGTTTTGAAACCCATATGCGACAAAGCCTGTTTGCTGTTGTCAACCACCTTGAATGGCTCACTGGACCAATTTCAAGAAGGGCCAGATCTGTGGGAAGTTCTCCTGTCCTTATGGCCTGTGTGATCCTATACCCGTACGCTTGATCAGTAGAGAGATCCTTTACGACATTGTCACTCAGTGAAGTAAGAGGCTCTCCAATTGAGAGTTTGGTGAATGAAGGATCAATTTCAAGTTCGGCTGCAGTGTCTAGCATCTTGCCAATGTTACCTGTCCACTTGTTGTTAGACAAGGTCTTCCCATCCAGTGCTGTGATCAAGTGTCGCAGGGGTAACTCGTTAGTGTGGAGGGCACAAACCAACCAGATCAGCTTACGGCAAAGCTTGACCTCTACCCAATGCATGGAACCACCCTCCCAGCCAGTGTTAACATTTGTAGAATCACCTCCAATGGCCTGCAGGCTTTTATCAATGCCCTTCTTCTTCATGAAATCTACAAGATTATCAGCAATAACTTCAGCAGGTTTTTTTCTCGTTGAGCCTTTCTCAGGAGTGAAGTAGTAGAGATATCTTCCACCTGGCTCACTGCACACAGAATAATGCTCTTCTTTGATGATGCTGGGGAACTGACGATCTGAATTGTCTGCTTTCAGCATAACTTTAGTTGTATCTTGACGGCCGTCAAAGAAGATGCAGTCAATTTCACCCTTCTTACAAAGATCATCAAATTCCTGATCCAAGGATCTCATAACTTTTTCTTGGGCCCTCTTGACTTTATTGTGATCAACTACAAGTCTTGTCTTCTTCAGTGATCAAGCCAGCATCCATAAAGGCAGCAGTGGTGATGGCAGCTGTGGCACGCAGGCCAACACCATATCTGATGCTATGCATAGCAACATTAGGTATTTCTAATGTGTTGTACTCTGGCTTTTTATTGGAAGTTGAAGACGTGCTTGGTATTTCTAATGTCACTTCATAACTTCCATCCTTTCCATCTTGAGCATCAGCTATTTGTTCTTCATTTTCATCATCAGAGAAAATTATTTCATTTGATGGCATTGAAACATCCTGCTTACTTGTCTGCTTATATTCAACAAGCCTTCTTCTTTCGTCTTCTTGCCGCTTCTGCTTTTTGACTTGTCTGTTGTGCTCAGGTTGATCTGGCAAGCCAATCTGATGTGGTCCAACAGAACCAGACTTGTCTCTCTGACCTTTAATGAAAGCAAGTTCCTTCACAGGGATCTTCATCTCCCTAGGGCATGTACAGTTAATGTGAGTTTCGTTTTTGCAACCAGCATCTGCAAGGCAGCCAAATTCAGAGCAGATAACAATTTTACACTTGCAACTGAGGATGTCAAAAAGCTTGTCAAGTTTTGCAATGAAAGCCTCTTTGACATGTAGCTTTCCTCTCCCAAGAGATATGTTTTTGGCCTGCTCCCAGCTCTCTTGGATCTTGTTTAAGATTGTGACTCGTGAATTTACAACGGGGGCTACAAAAGAACTGTTTGCTCGTTCCCACTTTTCAAGCACTTTAGGGTAAATGTCCTTTGCAAGACTGGCTGCTGGGTAGTTTCTCACATCCTCACCACTTTGTTCTCTTAGCAGTAGCCCATATTTCAGAACGTCTCGCAGAGTTGGGAGTTCAGAGGGCAACAACTCTCTACCAGTTCCAATTAGGTTGCTCATATGTGTGAATGTCCCCAGTCTTGTCCTCCTTTTAGAAGCCATTGTAGGTCAATTCCCACTGGTTAGGATGGGAGCACTGACGGACAAGTAATCTTCAGCACACTGATGAATATGTTTCAACCTGTGAAATAAGCAAAAACAGCAGTGCATTATATATACAGCATATATAATTATTATATAATTCCACAAAAAAGTCAAAAAAGTCACTATTTTTATGTAGCTTCTTACCAACAAAACTAAATTATATTAAATTAACAAAAATATCTTTAGAATTCCTAACTCATGCTGCAACTTTTTAGCACCCCTCATATTTGGAATTTGAAAGTTGAAAAATTCGACACACCCTAATATCCCATACAACTAAAAGAATTAAAAGATAGCATTGTTGTGCCGCTAACAAAGATTTTTAATGCGTCTATTTCGGAGGGGTGCTTACCAGATAATTTCAAGTTAACAAACGTAACACCTATCTTTAAGAAAGGCGATAAAGGTGCGGCTGGAAATTATAGGTCAATCAGTTTAACGTCTGTTGTAGGTAAGCTACTGGAATCAATAATTAGGGATCGTATAGTCGAACACTTAGAATCGCATAACTTAGAAATACGCAGCACGGTTTTAGGCGAAACAAATCTTGCTTAACAATCTTTTAGAATTTTTTCAAAGCGTGGTTGACGTTTACGATAGTCATCGGGCGGTTGATGTAGTGTATTTAGATTTTCAAAAAGCGTTTGACACCGTACCGCACAAAAGACTCATTGAGAAAACTAAGGCTCATGGAATCAGGGGTGTAGTAATAAATTGGATAGAAGAGTGGTTGCGAGGTAGGAAACAGAGGGTGGTCGTTGATGGAGCGGAGTCGTATTGAGCTAATGTAGCGAGTGCCGTTCCTCAGGGTTCTGTATTGGGCCCCTTGCTTTTTCTTATATATATACAGGGTGTCCATAAATTATCCACCCCATTATAAGCCTTAATAAATTCGTTATTATAGGAGCTATCTTAAAACGGTTTGCGGCAATTAATAACCCAACTCAAGAAATGTTTGTTTTAATTCAGTAAACCTCCACGTGATCCCCATTGGTAGCACGCAGAACATCAAGGCGATAGATGATTTCGTTCCAAACATTAAGAAGCATGTCTTGCGTGATGGAAGCTAATGTCTCTTCAATCCGGTGTCTTAATTCTGTGATGTTATTAACTTTCTTTGAATACACTCTGTCCTTTGTGTAGCCCCATAAAAAGAAATCCAGAGGCGTGATATCCGGGGAACGAGGAGGCCATCGAATAGGACCATCTCGCCCGATCCAACGAGAAGGGAACTTTTCATTGAGGAACCTTCGCACTTCTAATCCCCAGTGTGGCGGTGCCCCATCTTGCTGAAAGAACACACGGGGCTGCATATCCTCAAGCTGAGGTGCAGCATACCATTCAAGCATATCTAGGTAATTTGTAGCCTTCACAGTGTTCTCATGGAAGAAAAATGGTCCAATCACACGGTTATGGGAGAGAGCACACCAAACGTTTATCTTGGGACTGTTGCGTTCGTGTTCAATAAATTCATGCGGATTTTCTGATCCCCATGTACGGCAATTGTGTCTGTTGACTTTACCAGACAGATGGAATGTCGCTTCATCACTGAAAACGACATTGTTCAAAAAATGGAGATTTGGTTTCCTACATCCACAGCACACACACATTGCTTTCTAATTCACTGTCGCCATTGTGCCCCTAGTGGATGTTCTGCGAAATAAAGAAAAACATTTCTTGAGTTGTGTTATTAATTGCCACAAACCGTTTTAAGATAGCTCCTATAATAAAGAATTTATTAAGGCTTATAATGGGGGTGAATAATTTATGGACACCATATATATTAACGATTTAGATGTCGGCCTAGTCAGTACAGTTTTAAAGTTTGCGGATGACACGAAGCTGGGTGGTAGGGCGATTAATGACGAAGATAGAGGTAAAATCCAGAACGATCTGAATAAAATCGTTGATCGGTCAGTCACATGGCAAATGAAATTTACGTCGATAGGTGCAAAATTTTACATATAGGTTCGCATAGCAGTAATTTTGCGTATAGTATGTCAGGGAAAGAGTTGATAAGCGTAGAGCAGGAAAAAGATTTAGGAGTTATAGTCACTGGTGATTTAAAAGTAGCGAAACAAAGTACAGCAGCAGTCAATAAAGCGAACAAAGTGTTAGGTTTTATAGCTCGGAATTTTGAGTACAAATCGCGCGATATTATAGTTACTCTTTATAAATCATTAGTTAGACCCCATTTGGAGTACGCGATCCAATTTTGGAATCCGCATATGCGCAAAGATATAGACAAAATCGAAGGAGTTCAACGACGAGCAACTAAGATGATTCCGTCGCTTAGGTCAAAGTCGTACGAGAATAGGCTTAAAGAGTTAAAATTGACTACACTCGAGACTAGGAGACTAAGGGGTGATCTAATCTAGGTTTTCAAAATTATGAATGGGTTCGATAACGTAGACAGAGGTAGCTTTTTCGAAATATCTCAATATGATAGGACTAGAAATAACGGGTGTAAGTTGACAAGTAGAAGGTTCGAGACAGCAGTTGCCAAAAACTTTTTTACGCATAGAATAGTAAATAGCTGGAATAGTTTGCCGGTAGAAGTAATTAGTAGCACGTCTATAAACATGTTTAAAAATCGATTAGACGCATATGTTGGTAGACTGGGTAGTAGGGTGTGTCAATTTTGGGGGTTTAATGACTAAATTGAAAATCATGTGATTTGGTAGCAATTTAATGTAATCATTTGGCATTTGGCATTTGCTTCAAAAACAATAAAAAATAACTCCTACCTACATCAATTTTAATTCAAAAATTCCATTTTTCCGTAAATTCGTAACAAAATAACAAATGTGCGCAAACATCCTATCAACATTTAAAGTGGCAATAAGATATCATTCAGAGTCTTTATTTGAAAGTAACCAATGCAGTCATGTCCTTTTTGCTGCGGTTCCTTGACATCAGCATTCGGCTTGCTACTTGCGCTTTGATGTAGCCTTCTCACCTCTCGTGACTGTAAACTTGACTAGCTGCTTCTGTGACCATTTTCACACATCTCTCCACTCTGATGTGAGAAGGTCACTTTGGCACTTGCATTGGGGCCTCTTTAAGTTGTGTTAAATCTTTGTTTGTTATACATGTTGTCAGTGGTGGCTCCAAAACTTCCGAACTCAAGTTAACTAATTCTGACAATTTCGTGGCATTGACGTTTATCGGAGGTACCTTCTTGTCTGAACAGAGCAGTCTCCCAGCTGGTCATCATCTAGTGATGTTCCTCTAAGCTTTAGAATGATTTCCACAGCCTCAGTTCGCTCTTTGGTACATTGGCTGCAGAGTATTGCTTGCAAAACTGCCTCTGGCCTAGCATACCAAGCGGACCTTCTCACCACAGGTAACACGATGTCCACCACTACTTTCCTTTGGGTTCTCAGTAGCTGTAATTGAAACAAGATGTGGTTGGGCCCTCCATCCACATTGGATTAAGTTTTACATTGAACCAGTGAGGAAGATAAAACCCAATAATAAATTCAACAATCAACATCAAATTCTGTAGCATTTTGCCCTTCAGTGCATGTTTGGAACCCAAATCCTGCAGAAACGAATCGCTGTAGTTAACCAACGACTGTGACTTACGGGTCCAATCTCCAAGAGAGCCAGATTTTGAGGCAACTCTCCTGATCTGATTGCTTGAACAATACGATAAGCGTAAGATTGATCCGTGCTGAGGTCTTTGATAACTTCTTCAGACAACACTGGAAGGGGAGGGCCTACTTCGACCTTTGGAAATTTTGTATTTATTTCTAATTCCGTTGCTTCATCTAGCATGTTGCCAAGGGGGCCTGACCATTGTTGTTGCTCTTTGTAGGACCATCAAGTTCCTGGATGAGACGACGAAGAGGGTTCCCCTGTGTGCAAATCACATACAATCCAAACAAGCCTTCTTCCAAGTTTTTTCTCTAAATGCGTCATAACACCGCCCTGCCATCCAGTGTTCACCGCAGTTGAGTCTCCACCAACGGCCTGCAGTGAACTGTCAAGTCTTCTTTCTTGAAGCCAACATATTATTTGATCAGCAATTGCCTCTGCATGTTTCTTGCCTTCTACTTCTGCTTCAGGAACAAAGTGAAACAAATAGCGGCCACCAGGTTCGGAACACACAGATAGTGTTCTTCTTTGATGAGACCGGGAAACTTTCTGTCCATTCCCTCTACCTCTAGGAGAACTTTTGTGTCATCTCTTCTTCCATCAAACAAAAGGCAAAGAGACTTTCCTCCTTCAAATCTTTTTCATGCTGATCAGATATTTCCTTCATTATTTTTTCTTGTGCTCTTCTTATCTTATTATGATCTATCACTAAGGATGTATCCTCTCGGCTGATGAGGCCTGCATCTATCCAAGCGGCAGTGGCAATCTCTGCAGTCTCTCGTAGCCCGTATGGTGGCGAATACTGGCAAGGGCAATGTTTGAGATGTCTTTAGTGTTGTATTTCATTCTCTTGGCGAAGGTTCAGATGGCATTTTGGAGCTATCATCTGATGTTGCTTCTTTCTGTTCATCTGAAGAGCTTTCAAAGAAGTGAGAAACCTCTTGATAGAGCTCTTCATCTCTTTGGGTGGCTTCTTCATTCTTCTTTTTCTTCTTTCTTCCCTCTCTCGGATTTTCTCTTTTTTCTTAGCAATAACAATCTGTTTTTTGGTTTCTGAATAATCTGCCGAACCAATCTGCATACTTCCTTGGCCTCCTGCCTTTGTTCTCTGCGCCTTTATGAAAGCCAGCTCCAAAACAGGGATCTTCTTCTCACGAGGACAGCGACAATCAATGTGAGGGTGAGGTTCTCTTCTGCATGAGGGAGAACAATTGCTTCAGAACACAACTCTATGGGACACTGGCAGTTAAAAATGTCAAGAAGAGTATCAAGTGTGTGCAGAAATTTATTTTTCTTTGCTAGTTTTCCTTTACCAAGTGATGTCTCAACTGCTTTGTGCCACAGCTTTGTTAATTTTAGCTCAATAGTTCTATACTGATTGAGTACAGGTGGTTTGAATAACACATTAGCTTTTTTCCACTGATGCAGAAGAGGGGGAATCATGTCCCTTATGAGCTCTTTCTCTGTGTAGTTCCTTCTATCCTTTGTATTTTGTTCACGAAGGAGTAACCCTAGTCTCAGCATGTCTCGCACTGTTGGTAGTTCTGATACGGGAAGCTCCTTGCCTGTACCGACTAACAGGCTCAAGTGGCATGACGACTGACCTCTTGTCTTCAATTTTGGCATCTTAGGAATATCTGAAAAGAAAGAAAAACATTTAAGTATTTTATATCAATTACGATGTTTCAAAGTTTAGTCATTCGATGTTCTAAAATTCAAAAAAAATATTTCATGGGATTACAACATAATTAGACAGAAGAATATGATAATAATAAATAATTGTAATAATCAATAATCCATACTTACAGTTAAACTGTAGTATTCGTCTAGTAGAATAACTATGAAGTAGGTACAAGAGCAATAACAGCAAACCACCGTCTATGATATCTAAGAGGCAACTGAGGACTGAGAGTGAGGGACAGTTCTATTCATGTTGTGACTTGTACATTGTACAACAACTATATGAACTTGAAAACACTCCATATGCGATCAGTGGGATAATTCTGTGACAGATCAATAGTTAATCAATTTATGTCCTATTATTTAGTAAAAGAGTCAATTTCTGAAACTTTAAGGTAAAATTGATGTACGTAAGGGTTATTTTGGTTCATTTTGGTTGGCCAATTTCAAGTTTTGACATGAAAAGACATTATATTTTCACTACCAAAATTGATTTGAAAAAAGTTGACAACATTGACACACCCTACTGGGTATAGTTTAAGGTAGTAAAATTAAGGGTTGGATAAGATAGATTTTGATTCTCTTTTCATTAAAGATCACAATAACCAGACTAGAGGTCATAGTATGAAATTATTTAAGCCAAGATGAAGAACAAATTTAAGAAAACATAGGTTTACAAACAGAGTAATTAAGTTTTGGAACAGTCTGACAGAAGAAGTGGTGACTTCAGATACAATTGATTCTTTCAAAAGAAGGTTGGATAGTTTGATGTCTGCAAGGGACATCTGATGATAGTGTTTAAGCCCATTTTTATTGCATGAATGGTACTAGTTTATTTCATATATATTATGTACATTTAGGTGATAGATTCCACAGCTCAACACAAGTGTTGTGGGATATAGGGAGGCAGCATCTTGGGTTAGGGGATACTCTCTGTCCTTACACACCCGACTTGAAGAGATTCCTCTCCCGAGCGGTGCCCCCCATAGTACTGTGAGGTATTGTAAAACTCATAATCTTCACTTGCCCAACAAACACCTTTAAATGGGAGACCCAAAATGGGTGCACACACATTTCTACATTACTGTACAGTCTTTACAGCCACACCTACACTTTTCCTCCTAAGTATATATATTGTAATGTATATGGTTGTAAATTGTGACTTGGTCCGCAATTGATATGGACCGTGACTTATTTTTGGTTGGCAAGGTACTGGTATTGATGGATACCGTAATGAAATTGACTGGATTCTTTGGATCTCATATATTTGCATGTCGGTTATAAATAGATATAGACTGTAACATATTTGTGAATAGTAGTCTATTATGACTTGATCCTCTGGATCAAGAGATTCTATCTTTAGTTTTTAATTGATAATTGATTAATTTTAAATTGATAATTATTTAGTTTTGTAAAAATTGGTTGTTGCCAATGTGTAGGCAGTTTTTACATAGTGGAGCCACCTCAGTAGTATAGCCGCAAAAGGGGAGAGTGCAAGAATGTTGCAAGTGATGACGTAATGTTGCAAAGGGGGGTGGGGGTTGTTGCAAAAAAAAAAAAAAAGAAAAAAAGAAAAAAAGAAAAAAAACAAGAGTACTGGCCTTTGTTTCCAACCGGTGTTGCAAGGGGCATGCAACTTGGGGGCGGAGTCCTCCCCCAAGCTATTCCCCCCAAAGGACCAGAAAGAAGGAGGAGAGAAAGGAGGAGAGGTGTTCACCTGGCAGGAGCCAAGTGCATATTAAGACTTCAGCCGAGTAGGCGTTGTTTTATAGGCTCCTAATCAGCCAGAATCAGCCAGTTGGCTGAGCCAAGGGGTAGGGGTACACCTGAAGGAGAGAGAGACACCTGAAGGAGAGAGAGAGACACCTGAAGGAGAGAGAGACACCTGAAGGAGAGAGAGAGACACCTGAAGGAGAGAGAGGAGTTCTCCCCCAAGTTATTTTCGTTTTCCTAACCTAAGAGGCCTCTAAGGGGTTTTACCAAAGGGCCTGAAAGAGAAGGACCAGAGGTCCTTGCTCGGCTGGGAGCCGAGTTTGAATGATTCTTTCATCAGCTTCTCGGTCTTTTATAAACCTCTATTCTGGCTGAGTTGCCAGATAGCGCAATGTGTTCCAGATAGCGCCATGTGTCCCAGAAATCCATATATTAATCATCCATTGTGTACCACAATTGAATCCAATTAAATTCTGTTTATTAAATAAATAATTTTTACACACTCAATCTTTATTATTATGGAATTGCATACCTTTCCAGTTTTTTTTTTGCAATGATCGGATTGCTCTTGCTAGATATATATTATTATGCTTATATGTATATATATACATTCTTTTAAACATCTTATGTTAGGTATATATATATATATATATATATATATATATATATATATATATATATATTATTATTTATTTTTCATATTATACATTTAATTTTAGTTTAGTGTTTAACGTTTAGAAGCAAATTTAACATTAACTTGAACTTCATTAAACTTGAAGTTAAACTTTTCGAAACAAATAACGTAGTTAACCACACATAATTCAACATAGAAAACTTAATAATAGAAAATAAATAATTTTATGGTTAACTAGTTTATTTCGACATAAGTTTACTATAATTATATATATACAGTCTTTTAAACAGCTTATGATACATATATATATATATATATATATATATACATATATCTGAACTCTTTCAGCTAAAGAAGCCTTATGTATAGAATTGGTTGTGTAATAGCTGATATTTAAAAGTTGAAATTATCATTAAACTTAGTTAAACTTTTCGAATGTTCTGTGGGATGAATCCTATTAAATTCTGTTTATTAAATAAATAATTTTTACACACTTATTTTTATTATAAATATTTGAACAACGAAACAATATGAAAATTTACGAAACAATTCAATTAAAAGTTGAAATTAACCAAAACACAATCCGCTAGAGGAAAGGAATTCCGAGAATCTGCCCAACTCGATTGACCATAATGACCTTTCTCCCAGACAGCTTGAACAAAACCTCTCTCGACTCCATTTCTTAGATATGCCCACAATTATATATATATATATATATATAGATATATATATAGAGAGAGAGAGAGAGAGAGAGAGAGAGAGAGAGAGAGAGAGAGAGTTTTGCTCAAATAACGGGATATGCTTGTATCTTTTACCATTGTGTTCGAACACAATTGTTCGAGCACAATGTTCGAAAACCATAGTTCGAAAAACAGTTGTTCGAAGCAGCAATTATTCGACGTTATAATTGTTCGAATGAACAACCAACTAAATAAAATCTTAGTTGCCAAGACGCAAATACGAAGATGTAAATAAGAAGTTAGCCTCTTCATTTAAACTATAACATTTATAGTGCTGCAGTAGTATACCACCCTTAAAATGGCAGAGTTTGTTTCTAGTGAGAAAGGAAATCCAAATCGAAAACCATACCATATATGTTATATCAGTCAGGGTGAGTCTTCTGCCACGTCAGGCGTACGCTAGGTTAGGCTGTAGAGCAATTTCCCATGTCATCAACTTTCGGACAGTCAGGGATCGTTGGGCGTGATTTCCGACTTTTCCAAAAAATATGTGGCCGTAAAATTACTTACTGTACTTACCCCTACCATACCTCTTTGTTTAGGAGTGTATCGTACTTACTGTTGTCATGCAGGGATGACACTAATAACATGTAAGTAAAAATAAAAACCGGAAACTATAAAAAATCTATTTAAAATAACAGGATCATTTGACCCGAGGCTGTCAGTAGTATGCCCTAAAAACATCGTAATGCACGATTTTTTCTATGGAGCAATAATAATTAACTCTTTCTCGCCGAATTGGTAAGCTTTTCAACATACCTTAGACCTCCAGTTTAACATGGATTCAGAAATACATCTCGTCGATGGGGGTCGTAGCTTACTCTTCCACATTTCAACATAACAGGATTATTGAACCTGATTTAAAATAACAGGATCATTTGACCCGAGGCAGTCAGTAGTAAGCCCGAAAAACGTGTTAATACATCATTTCACGAGTCAGTAGTGTGACCGAAAAGCATGCATGATTTTCTCTTTAGTAATAATAACAACTATCTCGAAGAGTGACAACGGATGAAGTTTTCACGTCACCTTAGATCCACAGTTTAATGTGGAAACTGAATGCTATTTTTAAAAATATAATTAGGCTATATTTCTTTATTATAAAATAAATTAACAATTATGTTAACACAAGAAAACAATACTATTAACTTGTAAGTAAAAATATAATATAAGGGACTACCATAGAAATGTAAGTGCCTATAATTCAAGAAACACGATTTTATATATATGTTACTCATCCGGTCCCGTTATAGCGGATTGGTACACGTCATAGCTCCACCCAGCTACATCGGCAGCCAATCACTACGAACATCTGGTCTTTTGGGCGGAGCTTGGCGATTGTGCATATAAAAGGGGATATTTTTCAGTTGGGAGTAACAGTAGCTATTTTCGCGTCAGTGATTAATCATTCCGTCCACCATGGACCTGTACGTCTCCCCAGACTTGTATGAAGAACGTGATACTGCAGCATTAACCGCAATTAGTCTTTTTAACGCGATTGACCGTGATGATTTATTTTCAACGCAAACCGTAGAAGATATTTGCAGTGACGCTCCTTACAATCCGACGCATGGGACTACCATAGAAATGTAAGTGTCTATAATTAGAATTTATATATATATATATGGATGGGGTGTAGTATCTCGTCAAATAGATACAATGTTATTCCTCGAACCAAAGATATCTTCACATAATGGGGATCTGTCTGTATATTCTGTATATGTTTTAAAAGAATGAACATTATTCCTTTAAGGTCCGATGAGGATTTGACACGTGTTATACAATCTTTTGAAGAATCTCGGAATACGGGGGATATACTGAACAGTCAACAATGTCACACATCCTCCACCATGGACCTGTACGTCTCCCTGGATTTGTATGAAGAACGTGATACTGCAGCATTAACCGCAATTAGTCTTTTCAATGCGATTGACCGTGGCGAATTATTTCCAACGCAAACCGTTGAAGATATTTGCAGTGACGCTCCTTACAACCCGACGCAGGGGACTACCATAGAAATGTAAGTGTCTATAATTCGTTTTTATATAATATGGAGAGTTGTAGTATCTCGTCAAATAGATACTCGCCAAAATTTTTTATGTCAATCAATGTTATTTGGCTATCCCCATTATGCTAAAATCGAAATTTTTATGGCATTCAATGTTATTCCTCGAACCAAAGATATCTTCACATAATGGGATCTGTCTGTATACTCTGTATATGTTTTAAAAGAATGAACATTATTCCTTTAAGGTCCGATGAGGATTTGACACGTGGTTATGCAATCTTTTGAAGAATCTCGGAATAGGGAGGATATACTGATCAGTCAACAATGTCACACCGAAATAATGTAAGTGTTTTTCGATCTTTTTGGGATAAGAAGACACAATATTTTCATAAATTTATTAAATGAAAGAAATCAGTACAATAAACAACTACAGAATATATCGTTACAAATATACGAACAAAAACATTATAATATACAACGAGTACGTACAATTTGAAAACGGTTTTTTATCTGTCTGCACACCATTTCATCGTTTCGGCGAGTGTGACACGGGTCAAATAAATTTTAAAAATTTATAAATTCTTTATCATTTGACATGCATGAGAAATGAGACACAGTACATTCCGCAAACATTAGTAAAATATCCTTGCATGCGAAATGGGGTCCATACAACTTCGGGAATATGTAACTGAGCGAGAAATTTTACAATAATAGGGTCACTCCAGGGTTGAGTACTGAGTGAATCAAAATAGTACAGGCGCTGTCTATTTTTAAAATAGACAGCGATCCAGTGAATCCCTTCATTACCGATGATGGCTGTGTTCACAATAAGACTACGGCATTCTCGCGTACTTGGCAAACTCAATGTTTCATTCTTCGCAAACACGCCGATAAATTTGGAACGTGTGACTCGCCATTACTTTCTGAAGTGTATTAGCATCCATTTTAAAAGTCAGTGATAACGCTCCTAAATCTATCTACTTCTATTAGGGCTTGCGATTCGAGATATACTAGTACACTAATAGGAGCGTCTATAGGCTTGGCGAATTCCAGCCGCACTGAGATGTTTCCGCTCTGCTGTGGGGTTAAATGGGTATTTACGCTAGCAGATAAGTCAGTGTAATGTCAAACGGGTAAAGGTTAAATTGATCAATGAATTCTTCCTGCGTTACCCCATTACCAAGCTCATCACAATCACCTGCAATATGGGTCAGATTACTATAGGCTCTGGCACAAAGAGGTAACACAGCGTCTGATGAATAGTCCGTACCCATTGTTCCACCCAAAGCAGTGCCATTAACGTATAGAGTTATATTTTTAAATCCGAAATTCTCGAATTTAAAGGCACTCTTTCTATATTTTCCATTCACCGAAGCGTGGTGCTGCATGCCGATTAATATCCTTTTAGGAAGATTTCCCAGGGCAATGTTTTCTATCTGCTTCGATGCCAACCCTGCAGGAACCGTATATAGTTTGATCTGCACTCTGTTAATAGGACATTTCACTGTAGCGTTTAGTAAATTTTTCTCAATTTCTAGTTGTTTTGGTGAACTTAATTTCACTCGCCGTACGCGGAGGTATGTGTCCATAATGTGAACCACAACGGGCTTTGCACCCTCTTCTTGATCCGCAGCCAGATTTAAGCAGATCTCAGGACTCGTGCGGGTGAGCTTTATTTTCATATCCACCCCGTTCACAAGCAACTTCTCCTGGAAAGTGAAATCTGTGTGCAACCGTCCAAAACACTCGTATATTTTCTTTTAGAATTTTTAAATTTGTCCTTTATACTATTTTCATCTTTAGTTTGATAATATCCCTCCGCACTTAAAAAGGTAGCCTTCGCTTCTTTGGAAAAGTTGAGGACATTTCCAGATAGGCTCGTAGATGATAGTAACCGTGCCTGCCGATATGTTGGTCTGATTTAAATATACGTCACACTGGTTGAATATGGAGTGCAGAAAGTTTGTTTCAGGGTATACAGCATATTTGTCATCGCAGACCGTTCCATCAGAATGGGCTATACGTAGCTTAGCGTACATGTGCACACAGCTTGGATCAAAAAAGTAAGGGCCTGAGCTGGGTATCACGAATTCTATAGGTGCACTCCGGGGAACTAATTGTGTTTAAAGGGTTAATTGTAATAAAGTCACTGTGCTCAATAGAAACTTGGGTTGGAGGTAGCTCATAAAGGGACAGCTCCGATTTACAGCATTGTGAACTACATGGGTGGATGAAGCGTGCCATGGCGAAATAGTGACTCCTCTCTCGACAAGTGGTAAACAAACTATGATTCATGAGATCAATGTCCTTAGCTTATATCAGTCAAAAAAGTGGTCAACCATAGGTTTCATTCGCTTACAGCACTTCTTTTTTGATAGCCTTTTACGTTTAATACCACGTGACCCTTCTCTTCCGGGAGCCCTCTTCTTCTTCCCGCCACCACGCATTTTTCTCTTTGCATCTTTGATGATTTCGTCCCGTGTACGCTTTAAATGTTTTTTTAGAGCCTCTTTAGGTTAGCCCGGCCAATATGTCTTCTGCAGTGTTAATACCTGATTGTAGCGCTTTCCTTCCAAGGTATCTGGCACCCCTTTCAGCAAAGGAACAGCCGTACGTAGTATGGATGAAAAAATGGACCCAAGTCCACTACCGCGCTGGTATCGCATCCCTCGATAGACGGTGAAAGGCTTTCTATCCATTATAACTCAGTGCGTCGAAAGTGTAGCTTCACTGTTAAGCTCCGTTACCGAATGGGAAGTTTTCGCCCTCAATCGTTCTTATATATATTGTGATATTGGTTATTAAATTAGTTGCGACATTCACATAATGGGGTCTGTCATATGTAATACTCAAACTCCTTCCTCTATGGTTGGGGATGTGAGCAATGCGCAGCAGGCGTGCCTGGGTATCCCCAACAAACTGGTGTCCACTATTACTGTAAATATAGCACATGTCTGGGGACCTTTCAGCCAATTTCTCCATCTTCAATTGATACATTAATCTGGACAAGTCATGCTGTGTCTCGTGAAATGTGTCTCTTTGGAAGACTGCGCTATAGCGGCCATTGGCTAGAATTTGGAACTTTCTATGGTCTTTAATACGTCTGTTAGTCTTTGATTTAGGATTAGTGTATGTGCAGGGTTGTTTACGATTCGTATACTAAATCATTCGTAAGGATTGAGTTCCTCAACTTACGTTTAAGCCTCTCACAAACATCCTCGGCCGAACCATATTGACCCGGCCCTAGTCTTACTTCTGTACTGTAATACCGTGCAATCTTAGTCGAGCGATACGCATAGTTTCATCCATAGCTACCCCAGCTTTTTCACACTCGTCAATGTCTCTAAGAATCGTAAAACGGTTTCTTTATGTTCAATATTTAAAAAGACGGTGTCCAGCTGAATTTCGCATATCCCCACCTCATACGAATCACGACCCAATTCAATGTGCCCATGGAGTTCTGTTACAAAGTTGGCTAGTGTGTTGTTAGGGTGTACAGACAGGGACGAGGAGGACGGGAGCGTGACGTAGAAATGGTTAGGAGCCATGTTGCATACTATTTAAGCTTCATTATTGCATCAGCTTTTATATAGGTGTTGAAGCTTTCTGGGTACCCTAGCCATTTCACCAGGTACATTTTTCTCTTTCCTGAACCTTTGCTTCCTAAAATTTTCTCAATTTTAAACACATTTTTTCTAAATTAAACGCAACTTTCTGCAATTCCTCGCGGTAAAAACCTCCTGAGATTTCTTCCCCATTCAAATCTTCAATGTAATGCATCATTATCTCACCTTTAGGTCTCACAGCCCTAACTTTAAAAATCTCGCGTGTCCATCCTTGCTCAAAACCCTTTGCGAATTTATTCCCCGAACGCGACAGCCTTACATAATCATTGATTTTGAAGCGCGCAGAGTGTGGTGGTGGTGGTGATCCATCTCTTCTCGGGAGCGTACCTCTTTCTAAAACTTCGTTAGGTGTTGTCCCAATCGTGCGATGGTGTGAGCGGTTGTAGGATGATGCCAATGATTCCAGAATGTCTAGAAATCTGTATGTTTTTATGTGTAAAATAACGGTGCATGCGTTCCTTTATGGTGCGCTGAACTCTTTCAGCTAAAGAAGCCTTATGTATAGAATTGGTTGTGTAATAGTTGATATTAAACTCTGTCAGCATGTTCTGAAAAGCACGGCCTATAAATTCCTTCCCCATATCCGTACAAAAATAGCCAGGAACCCTGTTTTCTTTTAACATTAGCGTTTTGGTGGCTTTAGCAACTGTTTCAGGTGATTTATTTTTCAGAGGAACTAGCCACAGATATCTAGAGAATACGTCTATTATGAATAGAATGTAGCGGTAACCATCGTTATACACAGAATATCTTTGCATGTCTGTTAAATCTGCTTGCCAAATAGAATCAATCGAGGAAGCCGTTGTCTTGGCTGTTTTAAACCTTTTTCTCACAGGCTTATGAAGCGTATAAGCGTCCTGCTCCCTCAAAAATCTTTCAACATCTTTTTTTCCTACTTCGTAAACACTTCTGTAAAGTCTATCTACGCCGCCGTAAGAGGATGGGGTAGAAATGTCATAATAGCGTTTAGTTAATACGTTAGCCATTTGCGTATTTTAGAGGCACGTGGGTAGGGTTGGTTTAACCTCTTCTTGCTCCTCTTCAAAGGTGTTACCGCCGGGGTGACGGCGCCTTCAATTGTGTCACAGGCGTTGCATGTTCCAAGTCTTTTAACCTGTTCAGATTTCCTATCAACGTTTTAGGGACTTTATTTGTTGTAGTCTTGCTTTAATATGCTTCCATCCTGATGGTGATGGCCTATCCCACTTTCTCACCAGATCATGGACAATGTCTACGATATTCGATCCCTGTACCTTTGATCCTTCCACAATGATCTCCCCTGTATCGGTCCATTGTATGGCGGGATCCTCATTCAAGAGATTATAAAGACTTAAGCCTTTACTCCTTAATGTAAGTGGGAGGGTATTTTTTAATACATGTTCGATATGTTGTGTGGCTAATCTTTTTGGTTGGTCAGCTGTATCGTCGGGCACAGATCCTATGTCGCCATCGTCCCCCGTGCTGTGCCTAATAACCACAGGAATCTCTGTAGGGCTCTTATAATTTTCGTACTCGTGAAGAAATTTCTGCAGAGCTTCTTGGTATAAGATTCTTTTCTCATCAGGTGTTTTTTCACTGTTTAATAGGGCTAACAATTCGCTTTCCATTCTTTTAAGTCTGCTTTTACGGGGGTCTAGATACGTGTCTGGATTCCTTTGCAGTGAAGCGTACACCTCGTGGGGAATCACTACCACTTTCTTCATTATATTAATCTAGTCAGTAAAGGACCCAAAACTGAAAATAAGATGGGGAGAAATGACCCTCCTGTTTGTACAATAATTCGTTTTTTCTTCGCTACAGTTTGACTTTTACGAGCGAGTGCACGTATTATGTTCTTGTAGCGGCGTAGGCGAGCCTTCTGAGGGGTTTTCATTGATACATTGCAATTTATAACGTTAAGACAGATTTCACAGATGCATTTAAAAAGTCGGCGTCGATATTTTTAATAAACATCTGCTGCATTGCCCGGGGCAGTCGATGATAGATTTTTATTAATTCACGGTATTTCTTTAGTCTCTTTGTCATTCTGGAATATACACCGTTTCAGGCTCGTTTGGAAATATATTCGTTCGCAGAAGCACTCTAAACGTGTTTCGCGGATGAAGGTCGCAAAGCAAATATCCGTAACGCGTGGTTGTAGCTTCTTTATAAACTTCCAAAAACTCCTTACGGTGATTCGGGAACATTTGATTGGCTAATACCCCAATTTGTGATACATCTCTACGTTGCGCGAATAAGACTAGATATTGCGTATTTAACGACACATCGCGCATGTATCTATTTTTGAAAAATAGATTCTGGTTGATGAAGAACACGCTTATGTTAAGATGGTGGGAGAATACTGTAAATGTCTCGGCAAACGTTTTATCCATCTCCAACATGAGATCGTCAATTACAATGATTGTATGTTCATTTCCCTTTAACGAATTAACGTCATATACGCCTTTGTGGAACAAAATATCATCTTGGTACTCGTTGAACACTGATTGATACGTCGAATAGTACCATATAACTTTATGCACAAATTTCGAGAACATCTCTCCCTTTTCTTTAATGATTTTAAGCATAAACACAGTTTTACCACATCCTGTAGGTCCAGATATAATACATGTGGATGGGCTCGTGAATCTGAATTTTTCTACAGAGTCCATTTCTAACACGTCACACTCCTAAGTGGGTCATTTACAAAATATTACAAATTTTGAGTGCTGTTCCTTATATTTCTTCTCCCACAGAACCGTGAATGACGATGAGGTAGAGCAGCCCATCATTACGGATGACCTCGACGACAGTGTAGTTGTGATCTCCTCCCCTGCCAACGAACCCTCACCAGCGATACCGGTAGCACGTCCAAAGCGGAGGTATGAGAACCCCACGTCAGGTATAAAGCGCCCGAAATACGCGCCTGTTGCAGCGGTAATAGATCCCCAACCCTCAACCTCTTACGCAACAACCCCCCCAGCAGCACCTCCCGCTAATATACCTCCTTATTCGTCCGCCGCCCCCCGTTCTGTTAAGTCTACAATAATAGATCCCCAACCCTCAACCTCCTACGCAACAGACCCCCCAGCAGCACCTTCCGCTAATATATCCACTAATTCATCCGCCGCCCCCCGTTCTGTTGAGGATGCTATAACGCTGGAATTGGTGCGCTCCGCAGCCCCCACCCCAGCCTTGACTAGAAATCGGTATAGAGTCAGGGTCGACCCTAGAGTCATGTATAGCAATGGAAATGAGCGCGGGTTACGCCGGGTTGTACAGCATATTATAGAGTTTGCTCTTCAGATCGTGACGAGCGTGAAGTCAGGACGAGTCTGTCATTTGGATTCGGGTCAGATGACGGTGATGTAGACGATTATTGGGTGATAGTGCCATTTAGACGTTTGGCGGCTGAAGATGTAGAATATATATTAGGACGTATAATGCAAGCCGCCCAAAGTAGTATAGCCTTCAATATGGACAACTTCACGGTAAATATTGACCATGTATACCGTGTTGCGGGTCATAGTGCCATACCGGATACTCTTAACTTCAATTCTCCGACTATTTACCGAAAGCATATAAACGTCGATCGTGGTTGCGGCTTTATAGCAGTACTCTTAGCACGTATGTTTACTGTACAAAATACACGAACTCAAAAAATTTGGTTGCCTACAGTCGTGGAGCGTGCCCGTAAACTAGCTGTAGACTGTGAACTTGAATTTGACTGTAATATTGGTCCTGAAGAGCTGAGAAGGGTAGAACAGGAAATGAATGTCCACATAGTTGTGTTTGGGTTGGATGATCGTCGTAGGACTGTGTATGTTTTTAAAAGCTGTGTGAGAGATCGTACAAGACCCCTACTTATTTTAGGATTGTCAGGGACAACGTATCTCCCCATCCGTAATATAAGGGGGCTTTACGCTAGTTATGACAAAAGTCGAAAATATGGGAGACATCATGATTTGCGTAAGGGGTGCCTCGAGTTTGCGGATGATATAGTGAGACATTGTAAAGAATGTCACATGGTATGTGAGCAGTGTAAAAGCACCAAATGTGAAAGCCGTGTAGTTGAAGCTGAGAAGAGAGACTGTGATGTGTGTAGACGCGCATTTTTCAATAATATCTGTTTTGATTTCCATAAATCAATTGGCACGTGCAGGAAAATGAGAATCTGTGAATGTGGTATGTTTCACACAATGGATAACTGGGGGAAATTTAAACACAAGTGTGACGTAATTCACTGTCCTACATGCCAGGAGGAATATAAGGCGGATAGAGTAAAGCATGTATGTTATATGAAAGATGCTAAGCCTAAAAATAACCCTTGTATAACTGTATACTACGATATAGAAACATATACGAACGCTGAAACCAAAGAGGTAATTCCACATTTACTTGTGAGCCAGACCATCTGTGATGAGTGTATGGGTATCGAATGTGACGAGTGCCCCAAATGTGGTAAACGGACAAACGTTTTTAAAATGAATGTCCGCGATAGTCCTGTGAAACTATTTGTGTCCTATATTGTCAAGTTAGCCGACAAGTTCAAAAAATGACTGTGTATATTCTCGCCCATAACGGGGCAAAGTTTGACACGCAGTTCCTTTATAAGGAGTTGCTTGAACACGAATCCTCTGAGATATTTACAGGTGATCCATTGAAAAGAGGCAACAAATTAATGCAGATGCAGATAAGAGGCAATGTACAATTTAAAGATACTTTATTATTCACACCTTGTAAATTAGCAAAGCTACCCAAGGTGATGGGAGTAGCAGCTGAAGTTTCCAAAGGATACTTCCCTTACACTTTCCTCACCAGCGAGACTTTAAACTACGTAGGCCCACCAACCCCCAAACATTATTTTGACTGTATGGATGAACGTGAAGACTTTGATCGATACTACGACAGTTTTAATGAAAGTAACCCTTATAATATAGCTGATGAATGTGAGCGTTATTGCGTGAATGATGTGCGCGTACTTAGAGTATGTTTCCAGGCCTTTAGAAGGATGTACATAGCCCGTTTCAAATGCGATCCGCTGCAAGTCGCAACCACCATCGCATCATTATGTTTTACGGTGTTCAAGAATAACTTCATGCCTAAAGACACCTTAGCCATTATTCACCGAAACAACCCCCGCAGTTACGGACACAAGGCTATTTACTGGCTCATACACCTACAGCAACAGACAGGTGTATACATAAAGCACGCCCGCAACACGGGTGAAGTACCCATTAAGATTAATGGACGTGTTTTTTGGGTTGATGGGTTAAGTGAAAACCGTGTCACTGGTGTGAAGACTGTGTACTCCTTTAACGGTTGCTGGTGGCATGGATGCCCCCGTCCTGAGTGCAGAATCACCGGAGATATCCACGGTAGGTCTCCTGCCGACTGTCTCGCATCAACCCGCACCCGCGATCAACTTATAGGATCACAGTTCACTCACAAAGTCTTGTGGGAGCATGAATATGATGCACGGATGGAGACAGACGAGGTGTACCGTGAGGAAATAAAAACGATCAAGCGTTCAATGGTGCTGGATCCTCTCAAATGTGGTGATAGCTTGTTTGGAGGACGTACAAATCCTTTCAGACTATACTTTCCACCTACGGAGGGCGTGAAGCTCCATTACTACGATTTCTGTTCTTTATACCCATACGTGATGAAGAGCAATCCGTACCCCGTGGGCGCTCCTGAGAAACTGGTGGGACCTAGCCTACCCTCCATCAATGAATTTTCAAAAAATTTGAATGATCGTTACTTTGGGCTCTCTTTCGTAGACGTACTCCCCCCACGCAATTTATGGATGCCGATCTTACCTGTCGTTATCGACGACAAGCTCATGTTTCCCCTGTGCGTGAAGTGCGCGGAAGAGGATAACGGCGAATGTAACCATATACCCCACCAGCGTAAGATCAAAATAAAAACGATCAAGCGTTCAATGGTGCTGGATCCTCTCAAATGTGGTGATAGCTTGTTTGGAGGACGTACAAATCCTTTCAGACTATACTTTCCACCTACGGAGGGCGTGAAGCTCCATTACTACGATTTCTGTTCTTTATACCCATACGTGATGAAGAGCAATCCGTACCCCGTGGGCGCTCCTGAGAAACTGGTGGGACCTAGCCTACCCTCCATCAATGAATTTTCAAAAAATTTGAATGATCGTTACTTTGGGCTCTCTTTCGTAGACGTACTCCCCCCACGCAATTTATGGATGCCGATCTTACCTGTCGTTATCGACGACAAGCTCATGTTTCCCCTGTGCGTGAAGTGCGCGGAAGAGGATAACGGCGAATGTAACCATATACCCCACCAGCGTAAGATCAGAGGCGTATATACAAGTCCTGAGTTGGCCCTAGCCGTACGCCATGGTTATAGAATACTGAAGATACATGAGGTGTGGAGGTTTCAGAAGCTACCCAACCTTTTCACACCATATATAAACACCTTTTTGAAGGATAAGGTTGAGGCATCAGGGTATCCGCGAGGAGTTGATACCGAAGATGAAAAGTCTGCCTATATTCAACGTTACCGCGACCGCGAAGGTATACAACTTGATCGTGTCCAAATTGTAAAGAATCCTGGCAAGCGCTTTAGTGCAAAGTTGTGTCTAAACAGTCTATGGGGAAAATTTGCGCAGAATACCGGCAGAGGGAGCATTCATTTGGCACAAAGTTATAGCGATGTCTGGGATTATGCCAATGCCCCCGATAAAGAGGTCATGGAGATCGTAAATGTAGGTAATACTTACGTAATAAAGTACAACAACACTGAATTTGCCACAGATACCTCAATGGTTACAAACATACCTGTGGCCAGCTTCACAACAGCCTACGCCCGTATAAAACTTTGGGGTCTATTGCATTCTCTTGGGCGGAGAGTATTGTATGCCGATACAGATAGCGTGATATTCACAGAGAGGGAGGGTGAATACATGCCCACTATTGGGGAGTTCCTCGGCGAGCTCACTGATGAGATCAAGGATGAGTATGGGGACAACGCATACGCCGACTCTTTTGCCTCAACAGGACCTAAGACTTATGGGGTACGGGTCAGGGTGGGGGAGGAAATGAAATATATCGTGAAGGCAAAGGGTATTACGCTCAACCATGCGAATCGGGAGGTTAACTTTGAGTCGTTGAAGGATCTAGTATGTTTGGACGATGATGAACAACCTCCCCAACTAATTGTAGGCACCCACAATTTTCGGGCGCAGAAGCTGGGGGGCGTGAAGGAACTTAGGGATACGAAGGTGTGCCGTAACACCTATAGGAAACGTTACCAGTTACCTGGTACCTATGATACCGTACCCTTTGGATACCAATGATGCTTCTATTTTTAACTCACACGTCTTGTATATAATCGTATCTATTGATTTATTACACGTATTTGTAAATATATATATATATATATATAACTTGAATATCTCGTTCATTAAATCGTATTTGTAAAATTGATTTATTACACGTTTTTGTAAATATATATATATAACTTGAATATCTCGTTTATTAAATCGTATTTGTAAATATATATAACTTGAATATCTCGTTTGTTAAATAATTCATGTTTCAAATAGCGTTTCACTTTCTCCTTTGTGTGTGTGTGTGTGTGTGTGCAGGTGAAAGTTCTAAGCTCCGCCCACTGTAAGACCGTGAGTCATGCTACTATCTGGGAGTCCCTGCGTGGTCAGTCGACCGCAGTAAGCCCGAGAGATCAGACGTGTATTCAGATCAGACGTGTATTCAAATGGCTACCTTTAATATTGCTTGCACAACGTTTACGAAATGGTATTCAGTAAAGTGCCAGGATGTGGTGGATACCGAAAAACTTCCTATTCCTCCCTCCTATGCCTCTTTTAAAAACACATTGGATTGTGCGAAGTTCCAAGATGTACAAATACTCTACGGATGTTCTGGTGAGACCGTTGAAGGCTTTCGTTGCACAGACGATGTGCTGAAGTATACTGCAGAGCTAAACTTTATAAAGTCTCACATACACCGTGAAGTAAAAGAAACAACGCGTGCAGAAGAGAAGCAGCAGGTATGGATAATGAGTCTTGCTGATGGGTGGTGTGACAAGCGGTATTACGTCATGCTACACCATGTCGATTACTCATACCCTACGACTGAAAATGTGAATCTCGTGATCATGGACAATCTTAAGTATTTTTATCACTATATTAACGTATATCATGATGAGGTTCGTAGTGAGGTTGTGGCTAGTGCCCTGCGTGAATTTTTAACAGAGTTTAGAGACGAGTATCGTTTGATGGGCAGAAAGGAAAAATATGAACATATGTTCCTCTCAAATAGTGCGCCGGAGTGTGGAGATGTTTAGTAAAACATAAAATGTTCCTAGTTCTTATCCAAACTGTCTGGTGCGTCGGCTGGTAGTGATGAAATTAACTCTTGTACCGAAATATGTACAGCAATTCGACTCGCGGTCATACGAACAAGCCCATTCACGTATCATCGAGTCAGCCGCCCGTCGAACCATTCCTACCTACCTGCGTGCCTCACACGGCTCATAGTTATCTCAGAGCCTGAACCGAGTGGACGTGCGCTCCTCGAATACGATGGAACTTCCTTTGAGCAACATTCTCAACGCCTCGTACGATGTGTCCGTGACGAAATCGTTGCGCGTGTTCAGGCGTAATTCCGATACCATTAGCTATGTACTGGAAACGGAATGTAGACAAACAAACAAACGGGTTTATTTAAGTATCGAGGAGATGAATAGAATCTTCGTGATAGTTGAGAAGTGGAGTGAAGATCGTTATAAAATACCTGCTAACGTAGGTACAAGGAGAGAGCAGATTAGTGACGCACCCTCATACGCCGTTGTATGTACGTTGTGTATAAATAACGATCGGCCGTGCATTGATATACGGCTGATGTGGAAGAATGCTTCTGATAATAACGCTCTTGTTCCTACGCGAAACGGTTTCATCCTCGACAGAATGTTTGAAATCGTCGGATTCCGTAAGCTGAAACCTATATTAGACGCGCGTGTTACGGACATGCTTTATTTTGATACAGTACTTGAATACGCCTACACCGCTCTGCTCGATGGGTTTACCGAGTGTAGGGTTGGTGAGAATGGTCTAGAGCTGGACGTTTATTTAAAAAGTTTTGACTCTTTGAAATACCATGAACTTTGGTACAAAGCAATTGATCGGTACAAGGCTGAGCTCACCTACACCGTTCACCCTGAAGAACTATTTCTTTATATAACGCGCAGTTGTCGTAACGATTTAGAAGATTATTTCAATTGCCGCTATGTTGAGTGAGTTCACGATTGAAAAGCTCGAGTCGGTAGAAATAAACCCTCGATTGGAAAAGCGTGTTTATAAACTTGTGTTTAATAATGTAGCTAACGATGACCTCTTTGTGCGTGCTTTTGATTGTATTCTAGACGTATTTAAAGATGACTTACCAACCGGTTGTAAAGTGGGAACAAAAATAGTAAGACCGAGTTTAGTATTTTGAAAAAAAGTGAAATGTATTTATATATATTTTGCGTGATATTTCCCCTGTACGATTATAGGCATATTTCTATTATTATTGAAATGTATATTTATTTCTATTTGAAATGTATATTTATTTTATATACTCGATTAAGACCGAGTTTAGTATTTTGAAAAAAAGTTAAATGTATTTATATATATTTTGCTTGATATTTCTCCTGTACGATTATGTACATATTTCTATTGAATTGTATTTATATATATTTTGCGTGATATTTCCCCTGTACTGTTATGTACATATTTCTATTGAAATGTATATTTATTTCTATTTGAAATGTATATTTATTTTATATATATCCATAATTGTGTGTGTATATCTCCTGTACTGTTATATGCATATTCCTCAATTGAAATGTGTATTTATTTTCTATATATTTATAATAAACAGAATGATACAATGTTGTTTTACTTAATTATATCATGTTACGCCTTCTAAACCAACTTTTAAGAAATATAATAATGTATACAATGGTATTGCGGTATCTGGCAACATTTACGCCTTCTAAGCCAACTGGCTGATTAGGAGTCTATAATAGTGTATACAATAATAATGCTAAAAAGTGGTATCTACCAACTCAGTCTTCGATTAGAATTAAATGAATACATGGCGCTATCTGGCAACTCAAGCCATTTACAGCCAACTGGCTGATTATGAGTCTATAATAATGAATACAATGGTATCTGGCAACTCAGTCTTCGATTAGAATTAAATGAATACATGGCGCTATCTGGCAACTCAAGCCATTTACAGCCAACTGGCTGATTATGAGCCTATAAAACAACGCCTACTCGGCTGAAGTCTTAATATGCACTTGGCTCCTGCCAGGTGAACACCTCTCCTCCTTTCTCTCCTCCTTCTTTCTGGTCCTTTGGGGGGAATAGCTTGGGGGAGAACTCCGCCCCCAAGTTGCATGCCCCTTGCAACCCCGGTTGGCAACAAAGGCAAGTACTCTTTTTTTTTTTTTCCCAACACCCCACCCCCATTTGCAACAACCCCCCACCCCCTTTGCAACATTACGTCATCACTTGCAACATTCTTGCACTCTCCCCTTTTTCGGATATACTACTCACCTCGATGGGCCGAAGTGGCCCCTAGTGTGCCCACTATAAAAATTTCTCATGTTCTTGTGTTCTTGTGGTTCGGAACCCACGTAAAATTGTAGGTCCCCTCTGCCACCACGGAGGACATGCGCAATACACAATTACGAACACAGTTAGGTAGACCAGCCATGAGTGGATCGTAGGGTCTTTGTTGGTCTGTAACATTATAACATTATAACATACAGGGGTTAGACAAAATAATATGAACACCCGCCGATTTCACCGGTTATCTTTACGGACTGCTCAGACACAAAGTAAACGGTCAAATGACTGGCAAACCTATTTAAATGCGTAACAGAGAGTGTATACGTCATGTTATAACCCTCACGTTGTTTTTACAGATCTGAGTGAATTATGAATTAGCAGTTATGAAAGACCTGTCAGACTTCCAAAGAGGGCAAACTGTCGGAGCGCGGATGGCTGGTGCATCGGTGACGAAAACCGCTCAGATGTTCAATGTATCCAGAGGAACTGTCTCTATGGTCATGTCTGCATACCAAAACCATGGAAAGACAAGCACCGACAAATGCAATAGTGGACGCAAGAAGAAGCTGTGTGATCGAGACCGCCGGGTGCTAAAGCGCATTGTGACAAAGAACCATAAGACCACAGCTCCAAAAGTGACTGCAGAGCTTAACCAGCATCTTGCAAGCCCGGTATCGACCAGAACTGTACGTCGCGAGCTCCATGGAGCTGGATACCATGGGAGGGCTGCAATTGCCAAACCCTTCCTTTCGCACATCAACATTGAGCGGCGCAGAAAATGGTGTAATGACCATAAGAATTGGTCAATGGACCGGTGGAAGAATGTAGTCTACTCCGACGAATCCTCCTTTACGCTATTTCCATGTTCCGGTCGAGTTTACGTCTGGAGACAGCCTAAAGATGCTTATGACCCCGACTGCCTGACCCCAACTGTTAAGCATGGAGGCGGATCTGTGATGGTTTGGTCAGCAATATCGTGGAATACTCTTGGCCCAGCTGTAGTACTGCATGGTAGGGTTAACGCCCAGGTCTATCTGTCAATATTGGCTGACCAGGTCCATCCCATGGTCCAAACGCTGTTTCCCAATGGCGGCGCCGTCTTCCAGGATGATAATGCACCAATCCACACCGCTGGGGTCGTTAAAAACTGGTTTGAAGAGCATGTTAGTGAAGTAGAACGCTTGGATTGGCCTCCACAATCCCGGATCTTAACATTATCGAGCATCTGTGGTGTCAGTTGGAGCAGCAGGTCAGAAGCCGATTCCCACCGCCGGCGTCTTTGGAGGAACTGGAGCAGGGTTTGCTCGAAGAATGGCTCAGGATTCCTCTAGCCACTGTCCAAAAGCTGTATGAATCAATTCCCCGACGCATTGCAGCTGTTATTGCCGCTAAAGGAGGACCAACTCCATATTAAGAATAAAAACCGCCATTTATCAAGGTGTTCATATTATTTTGTCCAACCCCTGTATATTTATTTTTATATATACTGTGTATATATATATTTATATATTTATATATACACTGTGTGTGTGTGTGTGTGTATATATATATTAGGGTAGGTTGATTTTGGAACTGTGATCTTGGACTAGTCTAGATAGAAAGGTATTAATGTATAAAAAAACGTTGCACCAACTCGTATTTGTGAAAATGATTGTATTTTTTGATGATTGTTAATTATTTTTAAGTTGTAAAATTGTCGAATTTTACGCGTAAAATCGCGTGCGCGGCATTCGCGCAATGTAAACAAACAAAATATCGGACCTTATTTCATCAAAATAATCGATTAAATTTCGGCTTTTTTAACAAAACGATGCTTGAAACTTATTGTAAATGCATTATAGATGTTTATTAGTGTATTATTTTGTATTTTTTAATATTATTTACCTATAAAATGTGTATTAAATTAAGTTATTTTATGATGCGTTCATTTAATTGTGTTTATTTTCAGATATTTCATAAAAATGGGTAAAAAACAAAAGTCTGCAGTGTTAACTCGAAGTGATAGTGCCAAAAAATTCAGTGGCCAGCCTTCCCCTTTGGATAAAACAGAGCCTCCTACCCTCCGCCAAGTTATTCAGTACAGTTATTTCCTCCAAAACAGCCACCCGGACTTGAAAGACTATGATATTGCTAAAATGATAGCAAAGGATGTGATTGAGATCTGGTAGGCAGTGAACCCGCGGCTGCCCCTGTATGAGGAATATTAAAATTGGTGGATAAAGTGTGCTTCAAGAAAGCAAAAGAGATAAACAGGAAATCTCTTTCTACAGTCCAGGAGCAGAATCTGGAGGAAAAGCTGGATAAACTTTTTGACATTTCTGCTTGCACCTGTAAGCTACCTGTTCGTCCCTGTGATGACAATGCTGTGAAGTGCAAGAAAGAAAATTGTCGAACACAGCACATAATCTGCACTTGTCCTCCCAGTAAGAAGGTAATGCTATTTTTTTTAACTTTTAACTGGCCTAACTTAGTGCGATTAGGTGCCTTTTAAATGGAAGGAAATTCAATGCTTGTAATTGAAAAATTACTGAAACTGAAAGTGGAACATATCTTACTCACAGAGTCATCCCAATTAAAGGTGCGACTGGAGTTCTTCTTGGTGAAGAAGTTGCTAGTGTCTTGGAGGAGTTTAACAGTGTTCATACCCTGAAAGCTGTCCTCCTTGACAACACAAATACAAACACTGGCTGGGAGGGAGGCCTTGTAACAGCTCTGGAAAATAAAATTGAGCGGAAATTGCACACCATTGGCTGTTCACTCCATCAGAATGAGCTTCCTTTCAGTGCTGTTTTCAAGCATCTTGATGGCAGTACCAAACGTCCCACTGCTTTCACTGGTCCGCTGGGAAAACTCTGTGAAATTGACTACCAAGATCTGCCACAAGTGGAATTCACCAAACTCAGTGGCCCCCTGGATGACATGGAATTTGCTGAGGAGACACTGAATGATCTCAGTAGCGACCAGAGGCTTCTTTTGGAGTATGTGCTTGGAATTTCCAGAGGCAAAGTCAACCCAAGATTTGCTGCCTAGAAAATTGGACCATTAAACCATGCAAGATGGTTGACTTTGGCAATTAGATTGATGTATCTGTGGACCAGAGGTGCTTACCCTCCAGAACTACAGGATAAGCTTTACCAGGCCATCAAGTTCATTGTGGAAGTGTATGCAGTCAGTTGGTTTGAGATCAAAAGGGACAGCAAGTTCCACAATCAGCAGCTGTACATCTTCAACATGATCCAGAGGATCAAGCAGCAGTCTGAAGAAATCCAGGGTGTTGCTTTCAAGAACCTGAGGTACAATGATTTTGCCTTGCTGCCCGAGAATGATGAAGTCTGATGACTTGGAAGTGAGAGAAGCTGCTCTCAAGAAAATTCTGTCCATCAGGTAAGCATTTATTAATTTTAAAAAATGTGAAAAAAAAATTTGATTATGGGGATTTATTTAATAAAAAAAAGGCCCGCGTTCTATAAATCCCCATAATCGAATTTTTTTTCACATTTTCTTATCCTAATTCCCCGCTTCCCCTCTGATAATGGAAACAATCTTACCTTCTTTCTGAAAAAAATTCGATTATGGGGATTTATAGAACTCGGGTTTTTTTTTTTATTTAAGTTTAATTTAAATCAGCAATTCTGAGACTAATAGGGATTAAATCTTAAAATGGAATAAAAAATAAATTAATTATTATTCTTTCAGAAGTGGGAAAGCAGCCAAGAAGAGGCTGAAAAAGATCACAGCCATCAACATTGAAGCTACCCACTGGTCAGAACTAATCAACCTTTCTCAAAGTGGCATCTGTGAACCTGCTCTAACAGAAGACTTTTCTGACCAGGAGCTTCAAGAAGCATTGCTGAATGGCACCAAGCTGGAGCTGCCTGATCTGCCTTCACATTCTTAGAGTGTTGAAAGGGTCGTGAAGCTGACATCTGAAGCTTCCCATACTGTTTATGGACTCGAATCAAGGCACAAACACATTCTGGCCAAAGCCCTAAGCCGCCAGATGAGGCCTTCCATTGCTTCTAAGGGCTCTTACAGTGAAAATTATGATGATCTTGGGATGTAAATGTGTCTATTTGACTCTGTACGTTTTTTTTACTTTTTTCAATAAAATTGTAACTTTTTTCAGGATTTTTTTATGAAAATAGCATGTTTTTTTCGGCCGAAAATTGCGAAAATGCGGTATTTTTCGGTACGATTTTTTGACGATTTTTGAAACGGTTTCTTCAAAAAACGGTTAAAGCTAGGGATCTGAAATTTTTTGTCAGTTATTATCATATTAAGCCCTGGCTATCTCGACTAGTCCAAATTCGATATCTAAAAAAATGCGGAAAATCAACCTACCTTAATATATATATATATTATATATATTATATATATATATATATATTATATATATATATATATACTGGTCAAAAAAGAAACGCAATTTTTGAGATTTATTAATAAACATGAGGACTCAGTATATAGTAAATGATTCTTTAACATAACAAACAGTCAATAACGCGTATGGCCACCCTAGCCACAATGCAGGCTTGGAGTCTGGCCCACATCGACCTCAACAGTCTCTGCAGGAAAGCAACAGGGATGTCCCTCCACTCTTCAATAATTGCAGTGGTCAGTTCCCGGATGTTCTGCGGCTGATGCTGACGTCTGCGAACTCGCCGTTCAAGTTCATCCCAAGCGTGCTCTATCGGTGACATGTCTGGGCTGAAGGCTGGCCATGGTAAGGTCTGCACCTGTTGTCCCAGCAGGTACGCCTGCAATATCCTGGCTGCATGAGGTCTGGCATTGTACTGTTGCAGGAGCACCAATTCTGGATGTTGCCTCATGAATGGAAGAACATGTGGGTGAAGAATCTCATCCCTGTAGCGCTGGGCAGTCAGAGCGCCATCAACAACCACCAGCTCAGTTCTTGAAGCAAAGGCAATTCCTGCCCAAACCATGACACTTGGTCCTCCCCATCTGTCATGCTCCACTACTGCAGCATCTGAGTATCGCTCCACTACTGCAGCATCTGAGTATCGCTCCCCTGGTCGTCTGTATACCCTGACACGGCCATCAGAATTGGACAGTCTGAAGCGAGACTCGTCAGAAAAGAGGACTTGGTTCCACATTCTTTGTGTCCAGTCACGGTGCTGATAGGCCCATTGCAGGCGTCGTTGCCTTCTTGCATCAGTGAGAAAAGGACCTCTGTAAGGCCTGCGGGATCGGAGTCCTGCATTACGGAGTCGGTTTCTGACGGTCTGGTCACTAATTCTGTTGTTGTGGATACCAGGTGTCTCTCTGGCTGTCTGACGAGCATTCCGCTGCCGATGACGCAGGTGCTGCAGTACAATGTGGCGATCCTGGCGTTGGGTCGTCACAGGAGGTCGCCCACGTCTTGGCAGGTCCTGAACACTTCCTGTGGCATTGTACCGTCTAACAAGCCTAGAGATTGTGCTGGGATGCACATGCATTCGTTGTGCAACTTGGACAGCAGACATGCCTGCATCCAACATGCCCAAGGCACGACCTCTGTTGACCTCTGAGAGTCGTGGCATGCCTCAATCGCGGGAAAAAGTTTGGTTTTCTCAACGGGCAGTGTGTATTCTGTGAAGTCAAAGAAAAAATGCATGCCTTCATAAAGAATACATTCAATTTAATCTGTTTGTTGTTTGTAACAAAATGGCGTCTTAGCCGGGATTAGTCAGGTTTAAAAACATGCACTAAGTGGCTTTAAAAGATTTGAACAAACATTTAACCATAATCTTGAAACTGTGATAATACCACTAACAACTTAAATTTTACACCATAGGCAAGCTAATTGCGTTTCTTTTTTTGACCAGTATATATATATGGTGTGTGTGTGTGTGCGTGTTTATATATATATATATATATAATATATATATATATATATATATATATATATATATATTTATATATTTATAGATATATTTATATATTTATATATTTTATATATTTATATATATTTATATATTTAATATATATTTATAGATTTATATTTATATATATATTTATATATATATTTATATATATATATATATATATATATATATATATATATATATATATATATATATATATATATATATACATTTATATATTTATTTAAATATATATATATATATATATATATATATAATATGAAAATTATTTCACGAAAGTAACACTTGAAAAATATTTATGAATAAAACCACGAAGGAAAGGAAACACAGAGTGGTGCTCAAGCGCTTTCGTCTAATGACATCCTCAGGAACACTGAAGTAAACGTTTTCGCAATAGCCTCTCACAATTAAAAAAAAGATGGTGAGCTCCATATTACTAAAGCAGACAAGGCTAACACCATAGTTATAATGGACAAAGTGGACTGCATTACAAAGATGAACGAGCTTCTCCAGGACCCCGCCACATACAGAAAACTTAGATTGAACCCGCAGGGAGACGTCATCAAATCACTCAATAGTGGCTTGAAACGCATTCTCAAAGATCATAAGGACTTAATTCCGCTTTTCATGTCCACTTCACCTTCTCTTCCCTACCTTTACGGTCTTATTAAAACCCACAAACCTGGCAACCCTATGCGCCCTATTATTAGCTCGGTGGGCTCTATTACCTATAAACTCTCCAGATGGCTTGTCAAAGTCTTGTCCCCCATTCTCGGAACTATTTCTGATTCACATGTGAAAAATTCCATGGATCTTACTGAAAAATTGAATAATGTACGCACTGAAACCAGCGATAGATTAATTAGTTTTGATGTTTGTTCATTGTTTACAAAAGTGCCGATTGACGATATGCTTGACTTTCTCTCCCGAGAATTACATAAGTACGACCTGCCACTACCTGCACACATCGATTTGGAACTTATTAAGCTTTGCATCAAAGACTGTAAATTCACTTTCAATAGCGAGTATTATCAACAGGTATTTGCGATGGCCATGGGCAACCCCTTGTCGCCCCTCCTTTCCAATATTTAATGGAGTTTTTCGAAATTACTTACATTCCGAGAATCCTGGGGGTTGGCATCCCATGGTTGCGGTACGTCGACGATATTTTGTGTATCTGGCCCATGAATCGTGACCTGGATGACTTCCTCCTTCAGTTAAATGATCAAGTCCCCTCCATTAAGTTTACTTTAGAAGTGGAAGAAGACAACTCAATCCCGTTTTTGGATTTGCGTGTGCATAGGGAAAGCCCAGGTTTTAAGTTTCGTATCTATCGGAAAAAAACAAACAATTTGTCCTACGTACACTTTTACTCTGGACACGACACCCCCATTAAGACTATTTTCTTCAATGTTTCTCCGCGCTCTTAGGATCGCCAGTCCCGAATACATTGATGCCGAATTGGAAAAAATCAACGGTATTGGAAGTGATCTGTGCTACCCACCTGCGTTTATGGAATCTTGTCTTAACAAGGCAAAACGAACCTTCTATCGTGTGTATAATAACACTCGCACTTTGTCAAAGAATATTTTAGTACTTCCATTTTTCCCGGGCTTTTTAGGCATTGCTAATGTACTTAAACTTTTGGATATTAATGTAGTATTTTCATATAACAATATTGTGAAAAATATCATAGTAAAAAATAGCCCCACCAATAATTCAGACATTATCTATAAAATTGGTTGTAAACAATGTGATTCCTTTTACATTGGTCAGAGGGGAAAGGATTTGCACACGCGTGTGAAACAGCATCAATATTCCGTTAGAACGGCGGGACAGTCGTCCAGTGCCCTTTTTGTCCATTTGTCAGTGTTATCCCATTGTATTGATTGGAATAATGCTTCAGTTTTGTTTCACTCTAGTAACATTGTTAATAGAAATATTCTTGAGTCTGCTATTATTCAACTTACAAATAACTTTAACATGAGCAAAGGTCTTTTTCAACTCGATCCCGTTGTTTTGAATTCGTTCAGAACGAATTACAATTTTTATTTTTCAATTTATTTTTATTTTTTTTTTTTTTGTGACCTATATATCATTCAGGCATTATCTATAAAATTGGTTGTAGACAATCCATTTGATCTTGTGTTGAATTCGGGCAAAGTGCTAAAATTGGTAGTTTTCCTTACAAATTTGTATGCTCCTCCAACAATTTTTATTTCTATATTTACTATATAATATATATATATATATATTTTTTTTTTTGGTAACCTATATATAATCTTTGTTCTTACACTTGTAAATAAAAATAAAATGTGCCACTTTGGTTATATCGTTGAGCTTTAGCAGGTTTAGCTCTTTAAATAATGCACTAGAGTGATCAAGGAAATCAGCATCAGATAATAACCTTATTGCTTGTTTTTGGATGACAAAGATACCATTTAATGGGTTGTTAGCGGAGTTTACCCAAACAAGGGTGCAGTATGTTATATAAGGAAGAACAAGAGTATGATAAAGAGTCAATAAAACTTGTTTAGGGACTACATTTCTAAGTTTAAACATTATAGCAACGCTCCTTGAAATCTTTTTCGTGATATAATTTACATGATCACTCCATTGCAAATTCTTACCTAGCATTACACCAAGAAATTTTGTTACAGTACACTCCTTTATGGCGATTTCATTAACATTAAGTTCATCAACATATACATTTCTTTTATTCGTAAACATCATGAAATTTGTTTTACTGGTATTTAGGAAGAGTTTATTCGTGGTCAACCATTTCATTACACTGATGAATTCCGAATGAAATATATTCTTAGCTGTATTAACATCTTTGCAAGAAAAAGAGACAGTTGTATCATCTGCAAACATTATGAAGTTCAGTATATCAAATGAACGTGGAAGGTCATTTATATACCATATGTCCCACAAAAAAGTACACCCAACTTTAGATTGTACTAACTCCTCCAAAAATTGAGATATTTTGGATCTGTTTGTTTGATTTAATATAGAAAATTATTCTTTGTTAACGTTCAAATTTATTCATGTTTAAACGATTTAGTGTTTAAGCATCTGCTTTTAACTGAAGGGTACAGCAAAATGGGTTGCGCGGAATGATCATTTCTCCCAGCCAGATAGCTCCTCTTGCTTTAACCAATGTGCCACTTTTTACGTCGAGGATATTGCAAATATTTTTTTTAAATAATTCGAACTTTTGTATCTGAGATACGAGTCATACATATAAATGAAGAATCTGAATTACTAAATTTATAAATAACTTTGAAACCCTTATCATGCAGTTTACACGAAGGCAGCGCGTTCTCATGGTCACAACTTATCTGCAAACTAAAAGCTTAAAACAAGTTCAGAATACCTTCGAGCTGCAATTTCCCGATAGAGCTTCTCCAACTAAACATACAATTTTGAAGAATGTTCGGAAATACAAAGAAGAAGGAACGGTCCTCAATTTGAACAAAGGACGTTCAGGCCATCCGAAGACGGCAAGAACAGACGAGAACATTCAGCATGTTCGGCATTTATTAGAGACATCCAAAAGTGTCCACCAGGCGAAATGGTACAGAACTCTCACGCATGTCATTTCATCGAATAGTTCGTGAGGATTTGAATTTGTACCCATACAGAATGGAAATTCGACATCAACTCATTGAAGGAGATCTACCTCGCCGCCTAAGATTTGCCCAGTGGTTTCTTGAAAAACCAGAAAGATTCACGGAACAATTAGTGGTTGGAGATGAGGCGGCCTTTTTTATGAATGGTCTAGTGAACAGACAAATCTTCCGTCAGTATGCACCAAAAAATCATCCACCTGACAATCATATCTACGAAAACAATAACTCTAGACAAAAACTGTCTCTCTGGGTAGGACTGTGCGGTAATGGAGCGGTAATTGGCCCGGCCTTTTACGATGGTAATCTAAATGGTGAAGCTTACCTAGAAATGCTAGACCGAGAAATCCTTCCACAAATACGTATGACTTATGGAAACCGATTTAATCGTATTTGGTGGGTGCAAGACGGAGCTCCTACTCACAGGAGAGTTATTGTGAAGGAACGCTTGCAGGAAGTCTTCCACCAAAGAGTAATTGCTACAGGCCATGACATTGAATGGCCTCCCAGAAGCCCTGACTTGACCCCGTGCGATTACTTTTTTCTGGGGTCATTTGAAAAATAGAGTATTTGCATCACAACCTATCAATTTAGATGATTTGAGGACTCGCATCACAGCTGAAATCAACTTGTTAAAAGACAATCCAGATCTTATCAAAAGAGTGATGGGGAAGATGAGAGCTCGACTCCAGATTTGTATCGATAGGAATGGCGGTCATGTTGAAAGAAAACGAAACTAAGCATAACTTTTGCAATAAGGAATAAAGAAAAATCTGCTTTGTATCTTATTAAAATTATGTTAAAGCATCTATTATTATGTATTTGTCTTTTCATTACATCGATAGCACACACATTATTTTTTCATTGACCAATTTTGCGCAATCCATTTTGTTGTACCCTTCAGTTAAAAGCAAATGCTTAAACACTAAATCATTTAAACATGAATAAATTTGAACGTTAACAAAGAATAATTTTCTATATTAAATCAAACAAACAGATTCAAAATATCTCAATTTTTGGAGGAGTTAGTACAATCTAAATAAAGTTGGGTGTACTTTTTTGTGGGACATATGGTATAATAAAAATAACAGTGAACCCAGAACTGAGCCCTGTGGCACACCATGTTTGACAAGCGCTTTAGTTGAGCAAACCTTATTTACTGATTTAAAATTATATCTATTGGACAAATAACTTTTAAACCAATCACTGATTGCTCCTCTAAAGCCGTAACAATATAATTTATTAAGTAGAATATTATTGTCTATTACATCAAACGCCTTACTCAAATCTATAAATATTGATATCATTATTTCTTTGTTCTCCTTAGCTATATTTACATTTTCCATAAGATTTAAAATAGCCATTTCCGTTGTTTTATTATTACGGAAGCCATATTGATTTGGAGATAATAAATTGTAGGATTCTAAATATCGCTGCATTCTACTTTTTACAATTTTTTCAAAAACTTTGCTGAACACGATAACACTGGTATGCATCAATTTTGCTGTCAAGGGTTTTGTAAGTGATTCTTTATAGTTTTTTTCCTGCTGATTTCGAATCTGCAATCCGTTTTTCTCAATCAGCTCAGGTTATCCGGCTATGGCCTCATAAGTAAAATAGAATTTTTCGTGATTTTGTCAAAGCGGAATTGGAACAGTAACATCTATCATCACTTGTTTCACTTGTATAATATCTTTTTTTACTTTTCAGGCATATAGATAAAATATTTCATAATGAATAGAGCGTGTAAAAATGATCCCAATAGATTCTGCTACATATGTGGGACGGTTACCATGCCAAATAACCAGTCCCAAATCACTAAATTTGTGAAGACAATGTATAGAGCATACTTTGGAATTAAGCTAGGGGACCAGGACAAAAATTTCGCCCCTCATATGTGCTGCAAGACGTGCATTGAAAATTTGAGAAGATGGAGCAAAGGCAGAGCGAAATCTTTGCCTTTTGGAATTCCCATGATTTGGAGAGAAGGAAAGGATCACGTGACAGATTGCTATTTCTGCATGACAAACCTCCAAGGTGGGCTTATAAATTTATTTTTCTTAAATATTTTGAAATCCTCGTATGAAACTTGACATAATATTCACCATAATGTAATATTCACCATATATAGCATAATATTCACCATAATGGTAATCATACATTTACATATACATATTGTTATAGAAAATACATTTACACATACATATTGTTATACAAGTTACATTTACATATACAATGATTGTATATTTTCTTTCTTTTTCATTCATATTGTCCCCGAAGGGACAATATGAATGAAAAAGAAAGAAAATATACAGACTCCATCGACCTATTTCATATCTTACAGACCGCAGCCTTCCCTCACGAGCCGCCACTGTCTGAATGCTTCTTCTATTTCATATGCAAGTTTTATATCCATGTTTCTGTGTTTCTATTTTCAGGAGTTAACAAGAAGAATAAACACATTGTTGTATACCCTGACATTCCTTCTGCTATGAGACCTGTACCCCATGGTCCTGGAATTCCAATACCCGACCCACCTCAAACCTGGACTTCGATGATTCTGATGATGAATCAATGACCAATGCCAATGACCAGTCCCAGTCGTATATACACCTCAAAATACCGCTTCAAATGAGCCGAGGCCTCTCAACCAGGCCAAACTTAATGATCTTACCAGGGATTTAGGACTTTCCAAATTAGCTGCCGAGATCTTGGGCTCACGACTTCGAGAGGACAACTTGCTGGCTCCGGGAACAACATTCTCCTGGTATAGGAAACGAGAGGAAGAATTCCGCAAGTTTTTTGCAGTGCACGAAAATACCTCTTCCTTAGTGTACTGCTGCAATGTTGAGGGGCTAATCGAATCCTTGGGCCTGCCATATAACGCATCAGAATGGAGGCTATTTATAGACTCGTCTAAACGAAGTTTGAAAGCAGTACTTCTCAACATTGGGAATAGGGTTGCATCAGTCCCTGTAGCACATTCCGTACAACTTACTGAGAGCTACGATAACATGAAAATTTTACTGGATGCTCTCGTATACGACCAACATAACTGGAGGATCTGTGGAGATTTGAAGGTAATACTAATATCATAAGTAAACTATTGCTATTGACTATGTTGTTTTTCAAAGGTTATTTGAGAGCGTATAAGAACACTTAACTTCCCCACAGAAGTGATACAGTCCAATGCATAGATTTTTTTATCTGATAGAACAAATTCTCTAAATTCTTTAAATATTTTCATTTTTTTTCAGATTGTGGCATTTGTATTGGGAATGCAAGGGGGATACACGAAATACCCATGTTTCCTCTGCAAATGGGATAGCCGAGCGGATGAGAAGCACTATGCACAGCGTGAATGGGCATCCAGAGAGAATTTTGAACCTGGGTCGCATAATGTCGTTTCAGTGCCCCTTGTACCACCACACAAAATTTTGCTCCCACCACTTCATATTAAGCTGGGCTTGATGAAAAATTTCATCAAATCAATGAATAAGGAGGGTTCAGCATTCCGATATCTCGAGAGTAAATTTCCTCATATATCTGATGCTAAACTAAATGCTGGGGTTTTTGATGGTCCTCAAATTCGAACTTTGATCAAGGATACTCAGTTCGAAAACGCAATGACTACAACTGAGAAGAATGCCTGGCAGGCATTCAAATCAGTTGTCACTGATTTTCTTGGCAAGCGTAGAAGTCAGAATACGAGTCCGTTGTCGAAAACTTGATGGAAGCTTTCAAAGCTCATGGGTCGCGCATGTCCATAAAAATGCACTTTTTGTGGTCCCACTTGGACTATTTTCCTGAAAATTGCGGGGATTATAGTGAGGAACAGGGTGAACGATTTCACCAAGATATCAAAATAATGGAAGAGAGGTACCAGGGAAACTGGGATATCAATATGCTGGCGGACTATTGCTGGTGTTTGAAGCGAGACGTGCCCGAAGAAAAACACAGACGGAAAGCCAAAAAACTTCATTCCTTCCTCAATAAACTTTTTCCATATGCATTGTATGAATAAAAGTATTTATTCACACAATGTTTTCATTTTTCACGAGTGTTCTTATAATATTACTCGTATCTACAGTGTTTAAGCTAAAAAAATCAATAAATTTGGGGATAAAATTGGGCTTATAATAAATGGCCAATAGAGAAAAAACCTGACCTGATTGAGGAAAACCAATGTCATTTTCGAATTCAGCATGGTCGAATTATATAATATGAGTTGAAAAAACCCTCACAGCAGACAAAAACATTTCATATGCATACCAGTGTAATGAACACACCGGCCTGTAATTTGTTGCTAGTGTAGGATCACCCCCTTTAGAAAGAAGTGTTATACAACCAGTTTTTAGCATTGATGGGAATATTTCTTTGGAAATACTTTGATTGATAATAATTTTAGCCCAAGTTACAGATATCTTATCTTTAACAAGTTTCAATATAGGTACAGGAATGTTATGTTATTTTTTGTATTTTTTAATTTACCAATAATATTCTAGACCTCAGTAGAGGTAGCAAGAAGAAAAGAAAATGAATTCAGTGGGCTGGGTAGCATATATTCTAGAGGTGAGTGATCATTATTTATTAATTGTGAGCGAAGCTTATCCGCTATTGAAGTAAAATGTGCATTTAAAGAGTTTACAATAGCAGTATCATCAGTAATTTCTTTATTATCAACATTTAATTTCTCTATTGAATTTTTCTTAATTTGTTTTCCGAGAAGATTGTTTATGGTTGTCCAAGTGTTTTTCATGACTCCTTTGTGTTTGGAAAATTGATTGTTATAATAGTTATATTTTGCAATTTTCATTATTTTAGTTAATTTGTTTCTGTATTGAGTATATTGTATTTTATGAATTTTGCTCTGTAATTGCAATTTGAATAATTTATCTCTGTTCTTTATTGAAGTGATAATTCCTGGAGTGATCCATGGATTTGCAACACTTTTGGACGAAACTGTTTTTCTCCTTAAAGGAAAGCAAATATTAAAAATATGGAATAAGGTGTCATAGAAGAACTGAAACATATGATCTGGGTCATTTAAAGGTTCGTCACAGTCAAGTCGAGTATTTTCTACAGCCCCAATAAATTTTCTTTTGTTAACCTCTGAGAATATTCTGTAATCAATAGTTGTTTTGTCCGCAACCTGAACAATGTCATTGAATATAGCGTAAGTAGGAAAATGATCACTGATGTTAGTGGTTATAATTCTTGAATTTACGAGGGCATTGCTATTTACAAATATATTATCAATCGTAGATTCTGTTATTCGATTGCCATAGGTGCAGACTCGAGTGGGTTTGGTAATAGAATGACTAAGATAGAAAGAATTCATTAAGTTTAAAAATTTATGAGAGATTGCTTCAGATTTCAAATTGACGTTGAAGTCACCCGCAACTATGGCATTCGATTTATGAAAGTTGCATAACACGTTATCTAAGTGAATTAAAAAGCTATTGATACTAGTATTAGGTGGTCTATATACTGCATGGACAGAATATACATTACTTTTGTGTTTTATATTCACAATCAGGTTTTCATTGTCACTATTACATAGAGAAAATACGTTAGAGTCGTAAGTTTGATGCACATACACAGAGATACCTCCACTAATCTGACCATCTCTTACAGTATGATAAGCAACGTACTGTATCTACATTATATAGGTTTTTAATACTACTATTTAACCAGGTTTCCGTGAGAATTATAACACTAAATTCGACCGTAGTAGTTTTTAAAAGGGCCAATAAGTAGTTATAGTTCCTAGGTAAGCTTCGAATGTTTAGATTTAGCACTGAAAGATTTTTATAAATATCTTTTTGTAGTACAAAGGCATTAAACTCATTTATCGATGAGACCACGCAATTGCCTACACCAGATTCCTGTTCGATTCTCTAAACTGGACACAGAATTTTTTGGTAATGAATCGAAATGATTAATATCGGCACATATACTATAGAAGTCTTTATCGATGAAAGCCATTTAACAGTAGTTCTCAAACAATTTCACTAAATACAGAAAACGGGAATAAGAAGTTACCGCCCAGTTGAGCAGAGAATGCGAAGTAGACTGTTGAGATTTTATGCGGAGTTGTTCGTAGGCCTCCTGTGTGCCGACTGTCGGCTGGCGTTTTTGTAGTTGTCATAGCTTCGAATGCTTCTTCACTAACAAGGTGAACTCCTCTGACCGAAGTATTCCGCGTTGAAGGAGTCTCTCTTTAATAATTAACTTCGCTCCAAGGAAGTAGGCAACTTTCGAGTCTCCTCGCTTCTATGAGTTTAGGGAGCTTTTCTTTACGAATTTTACGTGTTTCCTCACATACGTCGTCATTAACGAAGATTTTTAATCCTTTCAGCTTTCTTCTGTTTTTAGTATTAAATCTCCGAGTTTCATCCTCACATATTACTTTTATAGCTGAAGTGGGCGTCTTAGATTCAGTCGTGTCATTAACTCTAAAATTTGCTTTTTGTGGTGGAATTTGTTTTTTTAATCTAAAAGCACTTTTGATCTTAATATTCCCCAAATTCAGCCTCTCTTTTATTATGTCCACCTTTTTCTTCCTTTCGCTGTTTGTTTCTCTATTCATTTCAGATACCCGCATTATGATTAAGTTATTGGCACGTGAATTATCGTCTAGGTTGTTTAATTTATTCCTAATTGAATCATGCTCGTTTATCATCATCTCCATGCTACGATTATTTTTAGTAAGCGAGTAGACTAGAGTTAAGATCCTTTATCTCGTCGTGTGCATACTAAATGCCCTTCTCGAGCTCTATATTTCTATATTCCAGTTTTGCATTGTCCCTCTAACAATTCGTTATTATGTTGTACAACTTTTATTACTGGCTCAAGGTCTTTGATTACACTTCTTTTTGTGCACTAAGTCAAAGAAGGAATTATACTTATTTGCTAGATCCATTTCATTCACTCTTTCGTTCGTACGTTTAAAGGTCTCGTTCGTTCGGTTGTTTGTATACCTGTTACTTCAAGGTCACTGCTTGCCGTAAGACTATAGAATTTTGAAGATATATTTTATGTAATATAACTAGTTAAGTATTGCAGTTTATCTGAGGAGTTTGTAACTGTGTAATCTTGGCACATTAACAAATTTTAGTGGAGAAGTAGCACAATGGTTCACCGACTTTGAACACTTAATTTTGTTAGGAAGGAGAACGAAACTGACAAGAGTCACCGGCACAAAACTTATTCTAGAATTTATTGTATGTTCCATTTTTGCCTACCAATTAGCTTACCATAAACGAGTGTATTACTTAATTAATCTGTATAACCATTTCCTATTTTGCTAATCCTGTCATATTTAGCATATTATAAATGCCGTTATAATTGTTAATCACCGTAAATACCTTCATTGCCATGTTAATCACTGAATAAATCAAATTTATTTTTTTAAACAAAACCATAAGGTAATTTTTCTAACTAACAATATTTTGCTTGGGTGTAATCGAAGCTGGTGACCTCGAAGAAATTCGTATCACTCAGAAATATTATAGTAGGCCTACTCCATTAGCCACCTTCAACCGGTGATACTGTAGGACCTCTAATTGTTGACCCAGCCTGTCATTAACAATCAATCATTATATCAATCATTAGCACCAAATTAAGCAGCATCACCTCATTCGGCTACTATTAGGCCCACTATATATGTCAATAATATAATGAAGGATTAAAGGAAGGATTAAATGAAGGATTAAAGGAACTAAATGAAACGGACTAAACATAAATGACAGAAAAGATAAATGACATATATATAACTATGGGCACGAAAGCTTATTGCTCAAGTTAGGAATCTGGTGGATGTCGATATGTATCCGATAGCCGCGAAGTGTCTCTTAGTGAATTAAGAAAGCTTTTTTTCTTCGCCGATGTGGTATCGAAGAGTACCAGCATTCAGAAACCTTTTTAAGAAAAATACGAATTATGATTAAAAGATATATACTAAAAATGGAACATTTAAATTACATGATTAAAAAAAAACGCAATAATACAAATATTAAAACATCAACTTCTAAATATATGCTAAAAAATATAATAAAAAATAAAAATTACAACACAATTCAGGCTGTACTCACCAGGATGTAATACATCTCTAACAGAAGTAAAAGTAGAGACTTCTCATACAAATCACATCGCTTTTTAGGAAACGAACGTATGAACACATTCTGATCGTTTAGAAAGGGTCACTGTGGGTGTAGAATTGTAATTTTATAAGGAGTAATCCTAATCAAGAAGAGTATCTTCTTGACAATATATATATATAATATATATATATATATATATAGAGAGAGAGAGAGAGAGAGAGAGAGAGAGAATATATATATATATATATATATATATATATATATATATATATATATAGAGAGAGAGAGAGAGAGAGAGAGAGAGAGAGAGAGAATATATATATATATATATATATATATATATATATATATATATATATATATATATATATATAACATTTTAACTGCAAACAACACACAGTATAATTAATGTAAAGAACGATGCTTGTATAGAAGAACGTTCCGCACAAGATGAGGAGGGAGAACGAACAAATGAAAAATGAGGTAACCACCCGGGAATCGAACCCGTGATCTTCCGATTGCCGGTCAGATATGCTAACCACTACACCATGGGCTTCGACTAATCAGAAGTCGTAGTTCTCCCACATACGAGCAGAAACCAATGCCCTGAGGGGGCACCTCCCGCATGCCGCACATATATACATTTTAACTGCAAACAACACACAGTATAATTAATGTAAAGAACGACGCTTGTATAGAAGAACGTTCCGCACAAGATGAGGAGGGAGATCCCGGGTTCGATTCCCTGGTGGTTACCTCATTTTTCATTTATTCGTTCTCCCTCCTCATCTTGTGCGAAACGTTCTTCTATACAAGCGTCTTCCAAGTCGTAACGACATCTATCCATTATATAGAAGTACAGCTCTTCAGGATGAACAGTGTAGGCGAGCTCGGCTCTGTACCTCTCAAGCGCTTTGTACCAAAGTTCAGGGTATTTCGAAGAATCTAAAACTTTAAATATGCATCCAGATCTAGACCGTTCTCCCCCTGTTCATTCCTACATTCAACAAATCCGTCGAGCAGAGCGATGTATGCGTATTCAAGAACCGTGTCAAAATAAATCATATCCGTAACACGAACGTCTAATATAGGCTTCAGCTTTCGGAATCCGACGATCTCAAACATTCTGTCGAGGATGAAACGGTTTCGTGTAGGAACAAAAACGTCATTATCAGCTGTGTTCTTCCACATCACTCATATATCAATGCATGGTTGTTCGTTATTTACACTCAGTGTACAAACAATGGTATATGAGGAGGCGTCACTAATCATCTCTCTTATTGTACCTAAGCCAACAGGTATTCTATAACGGTCCTCTGCCCACCTCTCAACTAGCACGAAGATTATGTTCATCTCCTCAACACTTAAATAAATAACGTTACGTTTACTTGCCTGCCAGCAGATCGTTTCAAGCACATAGTTAATGGTGCCAGTTTCACGCCTGAACACGTGCAATGACTTCGTCACGGAGACGTCGTCCGAAGCGTTGAGAACAATGGTGATTGTGACCATACAACCCACCAACATAAGCTTAGAGGTGTATATGCAAGTCCAGAGCTGGATCTAGCTGTTCGCCATGGCTACAGCATATTGAGGTGTGGAGGTTTCAGAAGCTACCCAACCTTTTCACGCCATATATAAACGCCTTTCAGGATAAGGTTGAAGCGTCAGGATACCCACTAGTTGATACCGAAGATTACAAGTCGGCCTATATTCAACGTTACCGTGAAGGTATACAGCTTGACCGTTCCCAAATTGTAAAGAGCCCTGGCAAACGCTTTAGCGCAAAGTTGCCTCTAAACAGTCTTTGGGAAAAATTTGCACAGAATACCGGCAAAGGGAACGTTCATTTGGCACAAAGTTATAGTGAAGTCTGGGATTACGCCAACGCAACCGATAAAGAGGTCATGTAGATTGTGAATGTAGGTAATACTTACATAATAAAGTACAGCAATACCGAATTGGCCACAGATACCTCACGGGTTACAAACATTCCTGTGGCCAGCTTCACAACAGCCTACGCGCGCGTCAAACTTTGGGGCCTATTGCATTCTCTTGGGCGGAGGGTTTTCTATGCCGATACAGATAGCGTGATATTCACAGCGTGGAGGGGTGAATACATGCCTGCTATTGGGTAGTTCCTCGGAGAGCTAACTGACGAGATCAAAGATGAGTATGGAGACATCGCATACGCAGACCCGTTTGTGTCAACGGGGCCAAAACATATGGGGTACGGGTGAGGATAGGGGATGATACGAAGTATATCGTGAAGGCTAAGGGTATCACGCTTAACCAAGCGAATCGGCGGGTCGTCAACTTTGATTCGTTGAAGGAGTTAGTGTGCTTGGAAGATGATGAGGGTGACCGTCCGCCCCAACTGACTGTAGGCACCCACAATTTTCGGGCGCAGAAGCTGGGGGGCGTGAAGGAGCTTAGAGGTACAAAGGTGTTCCGTAACACCTATAGGAAACGCTACCAGGTGCCTGGTACCTATGATACCGTGCCCTTTGGATATCGTAATCTTTGATGTCTATTGTTAGCTTATTTATTACACGTATTTGTAAATATATATATACACACACCCTGAATGTTTCGTTTATTAAATAAATCGTGTTTCAACCAGCGTTTTACTTTGCGTGTGTGCGTGTCTACAGTAAAAAGTTAAGCCTCGCCCACTGTAAGACCGGCAACGTGAGTCATGCCGAAACCTGGGCTTCCCTGCGTGCTCAGTTGACCTCTGTATACCCTTGAGCTCAGCCGTGTATTCTCTCGCGTAGAAGAAAAAATAGTAATGGCCACCTTAAATATTGCGTGTTCAACATTTATGAAGTGGTATTCAGCAAAGTGCATAGATGTGGTGGATACTGAAACACTCCCTATTCCCTCCTCCTTTGCCTCTTTTAAGGCTGTATTAAACCGTGCGAAAGACCAAGATATTCAAATACTCTACGGGTATTCTGGCGAGGCGGCTGTAGGCTTTCGTAGCACAGACGATGTACTGAAGTATGTAATAGAGCTAAGCTTTATAAAGGCACACATATACCGCGAGGTAGAAGAAGCAGCACGTTCAGAAGATAAACAACAGTTATGGGTAGTGAGTCTTGTGGATGAGTGGGTTGACAAGCGGTATTATATCATGTTACACCAAACCGATTACTCGTACCCTACGGCTGAAAATGTAAATCTTGTCATCATGGACAATCTTAAGTATTTTTACCATTACATTAATATATATCATGATGAGGTTTGTAGTGAGGTTGTGGCTAATGGGTTGTGTGAGTTTTTAACAGACTTTAGAGACGAGTATCGCCTGTTAAACAAAAAGGATAAATATGAACATATGTTTCTCTCTAATAGCGCACCGGATTGTGAAGATGTTTAGTTTGTGGAAATGTTGAGTGACAAAATAAATAAAAACGTTATAAAATGTGTTTGTCCAAAAATGTTCGAACAAGCCTGTACACGCTTTAGCAGTGTGACGCGTTCCCGCCCACCCGTGTACCTCACGAGACATATGAGCTCGAACAAACCCATACACGTTTCATCAGCATGACTCACCCCGACCCGTTGAGCCGTTCCTAGCTCCTGTGACTCACGCGGTGCATAAGAGTTCGAACAAACCCATACGCGTTTCATCAGCGTGATTCATTCCTCCTGTCGAGCTGATTTTGTCTCCTGCGGCTCATAGTCATCTCAGAGCTTGAACCGGGTGGACGTGCGAATACGATGGAACTCCCTTTAAGAAGCATTCTCAACGCTTCGGACGACGTCTCCGTGACGAAGTCATTGCGCGTGTTCAGGCGTGAAACTGGCACCATTAACTATGTGCTTGAAACGATCTGCAGGCATGCAAGTAAACATAACGTTATTTATTTAAGTGTATAGGAGATGAACAGAATCTTCGTGCTAGTTGAGAGGTGGGCAGAGGACCGTTATAGAATACTTGTTGGCTGAGGTACAATAAGAGAGATGATTAGTGACGCCTCCTCATATACCATTGTTTGTACATTGAGTGTAAATAACGAACAACCATGCATTGATATACGACTGATGTGGAAGAACACAGCTGATAATGACTTTCTTGTTCCTACACGAAACCGTTTCATCCTCGACAGAATGTTTAAGATCGTCGGATTCCGCAAGCTGAAGCCTATATTAGACGTTCGTGTTACGGATATGATTTATTTTGACACGGTTCTTGAATACGCATACATCGCTCTGCTCGACGGATTTGTTGAATGTAGGAATGAACAGGGGGAGAACGGTCTAGATCTGGGTGCATATTTAAAAGTTTAGATTCTTCGAAATACCCTGAACTTTGGTACAAAGCGCTTGAGAGGTACAGAGCCGAGCTCGCCTACACTGTTCACCCTGAAGAGCTGTACTTCTATATAATGGATAGATGTCGTTACGACTTGGAAGATTATTTCCAATGCAGCTATGCAGAGTGAAGAAGAGCTCACGATTGAAAAGCTCGGGACGGCAAGATAAATCCCCCGATTGGAAAGGAATGTTTATAAACTTGTATTTAATGTTATGGTTAACGATGACGTTTTTGTGCGTGCTTTTGATTGTGTTCGTTTAAAGATAACTTGCCTGCCGGGTGTACTGTAAAGTGGGCACAAAATAATATTGAATGATATGAAAGCCATTTATGTCTAGTATAGACCTCCATATCAGTTAAACGCTAAAGTGATGCGTGGACGGTTTTACCACGTCGTACAAAGTAATGGCGATGCCGATGTAGACTATCATATGCGAATTTAGCGTTTTGCACTGTAGAACGTAAAGACAATATATATATTCCCTGTACTAATATGATTATACGTTTCGTATATTTTCAATATATTTAATGTAACTATATATTTTTCCTGTACTAATATTTTGATAATACTATGCTTTGTATAATTATATATTTTCCATTCTATTATTTGACCATATATATGCACATCCCATTGTATATCCATTAATTCAAGTAAATAAACAGAATGATGTATTGGTGTTTGATTTATTCCTTGAACACAATTATATTGTTTGTTTGGTTTCTGAGGCGGATTTCAGAATAGTTAATTAATTGCTATTTGTCAATTAGATAAGTAACGAAGCTGACAACTCAACTTTCTAATCCAACTGACGGAAGAATATAAGGAATATTTAAATAAATAGCGAATCTGGCAACTCAGCCTTCTAAGCCCTCTGATTGATTAATATATGGTTTAAATAAATAAATAAATAACGAATCTGGCAACTCAGCCTTCCAAGCCAACTGTCTGATTAATATATGCAATTAAACAGCGCAATCCTCAGCCTTCTAAGCCAACTAGCTCTGGCTGTTTAATATATGCTTTAATTAGTTGATTATTGTTATCTGGCAACTCAGCCTTCTAAGCCAGATGACGGAAGAATATATGGTTTAATTAAATAATTATTGCTATCAGCCTTCTAACCCAGATGACGGAGGAATATATGCAAATAAACAGCGCAATCCTCAGCCTTCTAAGCCAACTGGCTCTGGCTGATTAATATATGCTTTAATTAAATGATTATTGCTATCTGGCAACTCAGCCTTCTAAGCCAACATTAATATATGGTTTAAATAAATAAATAACGAATCTGGCAACTCAGCCTTCTAAGCCAGATGACGGAAGAATATGTGGCTTAATTAAATAATTATTGCTATCAGCCTTCTATGCCAGGTGACGGAGGAATATATGTAAATAAAGAGCGCAATCCTCAGCCTTCTAAGCCAAGTGGCTGATTAAGCCAACTGGCTCTGGCTGATTAATATATGCTTGAATTAAATGATTATTGCTATCTGGCAACTCAGCCTTCTAAGCTATCATTAATATATGGTTTAAATAATAATTATTGCTCTCAGCCTTCTAAAACAGATGACGGAGGAAAATATGCAAATAAGCAGCGCAATCCTCAGCCTTCTAAGCCAACTGGCTCTGGCTGATTAATATATGCTTGAATTAAATGATTATTGCTATCTGGCAACTCAGCCTTCTAAGCCATCATTAATATATGGTTTCAATAATAATTATTGCTCTCAGCCTTCTAAACCAGATGACGGAGGAAAATATGCAAATAAGCAGCGCAATCCTCAGCCTTCTAAGCCAACTAGCTCTGGCTTTAATGATATTGTAAATATATATGACGAGAGTAAAACAGTAGATATTATATACGAGTGTTTCGATTTTCAAAAGGCGTTTGATGAAGTGCCACAAGAAGACTATTAGCAAAACTTCATTCTCGCGGAATTGATGGCAATGTTCTTAAATAGATCGAAAATTGTCTCAGTGGACGTAAACAAAGAGTGGTCATTAATGGAAAAGCGTCCAACTGGAAAAGTGTAACTAGCGGCGTGCCTCAGGGGTCAGTTCTGGGACAAGTCTTTTTATTATTTATATCAGTGACATCGACTTGGGAATTAAAAATATAATTTCAAAATTTACAGATACCAAACTAGTGGGACGAGCAAAATCAGCTGCAGAACGTTTGCAGATTCAAAAAGATATTAATAAATTACTTATTGCTATCTGGCAACTCAGCCTTCTAAGCTATCATTAATATATGGTTTAAATAATAATTATTGCTCTCAGCCTTCTAAAACAGATGACGGAGGAAAATATGCAAATAAGCAGCGCAATCCTCAGCCTTCTAAGCCAACTGGCTCTGGCTGATTAATATATGCTTGAATTAAATGATTATTGTTATCTGGCAACTCAGCCTTCTAAGCCAACATTAATATATGGTTTAAATAAATAATTATTGCTCTCAGCCTTCTAAACCAGATGACGGAGGAAAATATGCAAATAAGCAGCGCAATCCTCAGCCTTCTAAGCCAACTGGCTCTGGCTGATTAATATATGATTTAATTAAATGATTATTGCTATCTGGCAACTCAGCCTTCTAAGCCAAAATTAATATATGGTTTAAATAAATAAATAACGAATCTGGCAACTCATCCTTCTAAGCCAACTGGCTGATTAAGCCAACATTAATATATGCTTTAAATAAATGATTATTGCTATCTGACAACTCAGCAATCTAAGCCAACATTAATATATGGTTTAAATAAATAAATAACGAATCTGGCAACTCAGCCTTCTAAGCCAATTGGCTGATTAAGCCAACATTAATATATGCTTTAAATAAATACATGGCGCAATCTGGCAACTCAGCAATCTAAGCCAACATTAATATATGGTTTAAATAAATAAATAACGAATCTGGCAACCCAGCCTTCTAAGCCAACTGGCTGATTAGGGACCCTATAAGAGAGCGGCGGTGTCCTCTCCACCTTCCTCTCTCTCTCTTTCTGCCCCTTTGGGGGGTGAGGCCGTCCTAACTTCTCCCCCAAAGAGGCTCCCCCTCTTCTGCCCCCTTGGGGGGTGAGGCCGTCCCACCTTCTCCCCCAAAGAGGCCCCCTTAGGTTAGGTATGCCCCTTTGGGGGGTTCAGCTTGGAGGATAACTCCAAGTTGCATACCCCTTGCAATCGCCATTTTGGGGTTGGCAACAAAGGGGGTTGGGGTTGGCACTCTTGCAACATTACGTAACATTTTCAACATTCCTGCACTCATGGTTTTTGCCACCATACTATATATATATATATATATATATAATATATATATAATAATAATAATAAATCGTTACAGTCTGGAGAAGTTCCGTTCGATTGGAAACTTTCAAACATTACGCACTTGGAAATTATCGTCTCATCAGCCTGACGATTCTCAACACGGCTTTCGACGTAATCGTTCTTGTCTTACTAATTTGCTCGATGTTTTTAATGATATTGTAAATATATATGACGAGAGTAAAACAGTAGATATTATATACGAGTGTTTCGATTTTCAAAAGGCGTTTGATGAAGTGCCACAAGAAGACTATTAGCTAAACTTCATTCTCGCGGAATTGATGGCAATGTTCTTAAATAGATCGAAAATTGTCTCAGTGGACGTAAACAAAGAGTGGTCATTAATGGAAAAGCGTCCAACTGGAAAAGTGTAACTAGCGGCGTGCCTCAGGGGTCAGTTCTGGGACAAGTCTTTTTATTATTTATATCAGTGACATCGACTTGGGAATTAAAAATATAATTTCAAAATTTACAGATACCAAACTAGGGGGACGAGCAAAATCAGCTGCAGAACGTTTGCAGATTCAAAAAGATATTAATAAATTACTTGAGTGGGCCGAAATCTGGCAAATGAACTTTAATATACTGTAGATAAATGTAAAACGTTGCATATCGGTAGAAACACTGTTAACGAAAAAGTATTTTATGCACAAGACACTAACAAGTGTTACGGAAGAGAAAGATTTAGGTATTATTGTTGCCGACACTCTTAAACCGAGTAAGCAATGTATCGACGTGGTTAGAAAAGCAAATAGAATCATAGGATTTATTGGTAGATCGTTTGAATTTAAGTCTGAGAAAACAATGCTACCATTATATAATTCCTTAGTATTATGGAATACGGCGTTCAATTCTGGCCCCCATTTTTATGACAGGACATAGACAGAATGGAGAGAGTGAAGCGACGGGCTAATAAGGTGATTCCAAGACTAAGAAATACATCATCCGCTGCCCGTTTAGAAACGTTAAATTTATTCTCACTTGTAAAAAAGTTAATTTAGGAGATTTAATCCAAGTGTTTAAAATTATTAAAGGTTATGATAATATCGACGCCAAAAAGTATTTCACCTTCAGGAATGCAGATAGAACTTACGGTAATGGTCTGAAATTAATGGGTAAACATTTTAATTCTAATGAAGCTAAAGGGCGATTCCATTAGAAGGTGGACATAAACAGGAGAAAATCAAAATGTGTCAATCCATTTGGCTTTCATCTTTTTCAAAGCCCAAAATGCAATATTTTGTGAATTCAGTCAGATTTCTTTGGCAAAATTAATGTTTTGTCAATGTTTCAATCATTTAACAGCCGTGGTAGTTGTTTTAGCAGTTCTATAATTTTTGATCATTTGAAAACAGTCTGCATTCCACCACTATCATTCTAGCTGTTATTTTTCAATATATGTTTGAGATAGGTCATCCTTCATGCACGAATATTATAAATTGAAATTGTCTCACCCGATTATTCCATTACTTTGCATAAAATGTGATTACTGTTTATGTCCAGTACGACACCCGAAAGATACAATTTTTTTCCCCTACAACTATTGGATGTTACAATTTGTACCATCTCCTCATCCTCTTATTCTCAGGCCCGCCGAGAGGGCGGGGAAGCCGGATTAAATCCCCGGGGCCCGGACCTCTAGGGAGCCCGGAAAGAAGTGGGATAAAATCGGAAAATATTAATAAAGCAATTGATGAAATAACAGAGAGGAAATATAATTAATGAACATACATTTTATAGAGATTATCATAGTCAAACTGAAACAGATAAATTATTATCTGCGGTCCACCAATGCCCAAGACCGACTGACAGATCTGGGAACCATTGTAATTGAAAGCCAGTTAGCCCGTACTTTAAATTTCATCAGAATCATTTACCACTTTGCTAGAGAGAAGGCAAAGAAAGTACACTTCTAATTATGAAAATCTTGCAGTAACCAATTGTCTTGCCTGCATGGACTGGTACTGCATTTGTAAATTGTATGGTGATAGAATTAATATAACTGATTCGAAAAATAAAATGGTCATTTTCTTCTGAGTTGTTTATTCATACTGTATGTTTTGAAAAGTGACTTGGACATATAATCAGTTTGCTGTTATGTACACAAAAAACATTCATAATAAAATACTGAGTAAACAGGGGGTCCAATATACCAATCCTTCCCCGGGGCCCGTGGCAGCTCTCGGGGCCCCTGCTTATTCCTCACTATATATTATATATATATATATATATAGATATATATATATATATATATATATATATATATATTATCTGCAATTTTTCTAAAGTGTGGAAAAATATTTCATCCTTAGTCAAGTGACTCTCTAGCGCCTTCATCTGATAATGGTCGCATTTAGAAACTTTATCGAAATACAATCACTCTTCTTTATTTACCAAATGAAGATTACAATTTTTTTCATAAATTATGAACTCAAGTAAAAATTCGCCCAAATAAAATTCCATATACAGTATCTCACAACCCAAACGAGAGTCGATATATAAATCCTGTATATGCTCACAAAGAATCCTTATATTCAGAATTAACTCAAACAAATCCCTAACATTTTATCACACATTTACGCCTGCATATATATATATATATATATATATATATATATTTATATATATATATATATATGCTGCAAACCCACAAGGAAAAAGAAAAACGAAGTATTGAGGTTCTAAATGTAGCAGGGCTAGGCTGCTTTAAACCCTAGATCCATGTCCCAAAGCTGGATCCTGTCTGTTTTGTAGATAGCTGGTGAGGAAAGCTATATTTATGGGACCTCTTTGCGAGTGACCCGTTGCCCACGTCGGGCTAGCATCATAAAAAAGAAAAACTATGGTATTTGTTATTTACCATTACTTATTTGGACTATAGTGGATTTAATTATCCCAGAAGAGTTCCTTGTTCCATGCACGGTCTGTGTGTATCATATATATATATATATATATATATATATATATATATCTTGTTCCCTCCTTCTTGCTTAAAAAAAATTCTTAATCCCAACAAGATCCGAAAGGTTCCTGGGAATATGTTATAATTAACGTGTATTTGGTGGAGCGTGGCTCTAGCCTTTCGCCACTTACGGAACGCATGTCCTAATCTTGAGGACTTACAACAGGTTCTTCTTGCCAAGAACCGTGTGAAGGATGGTACCTATTCCCTTTCTTCAATGTTTGGTGGAAGTACTTACTGCCCTGGAAGTGGCGTTATACTGTAAGTTTGTTAAAGAGGTTGGTTGGCTTCCTTTCTTTCTTGTAATTTTTTCAATTCTCAGTTTTTGAGCTTATTGCAGTATCACTTTGTTTATTTATTATTTTCTTTGCATTCTTCTTCAGCTGCGTTTTGACTTCTTGGTTTTATGACACTTACTTTCTAGAATTAGTTATTTTTCTCATGTTCAGAGACTGATTTCACTTACTTTCATGTATCTTATCCAAACTTCGTCCAACTTTTCTGAGATGTGTCAGAAATTATATCCTTTACCTACACCACGGCTTATTTACATAAAAACATACACAGCGTGTATGGTAGAGCGAGGAGTTTTCCATTTGACCACTTAAAATTAAACTTTAGAAAACGATCGCGATCGCATGTAAAATTTGCAAGACCATCACTCTTTTAAAATTCTCGAAGAGTTTAAGTTACTGATTAGGTATTTGTAAAATGCAAATAATTTTAAATATACTACACATAGCTCACTACAATACTCCGTCTATAATAATCATTCAGCGTGGAATCAAATCTCGCATCGTTACAATACCAGACAGTCCCGAACCCGCCTTAATAACCCTAATTATTCGCTCGAAGATGCAATAAAATTCTGAAGCTTCGCCGCCCAAGACCTGTGGAATTCGAATTAGCAGAATGGGTGAAACAAATAAAGGCGAGATCAGTTTTCTAAATATGCATTCAGACGCGTCTCGTAATTTCTATTATATTAAGGGCCTTTTTGCGAAATAATTGCATTTAAGCTTAAGGAGTATATTCAAATATTTTAAAATTCTCCTTTACTGTAAATATTAAAGCACTATCATTTTAATGTACTGTCCAATGTTCACATTATTTCTTGATCCAGCTCCGCAGTAGATCATATTTCTTACCTTTTGTTATTTTCTGTTATATTCTGTCAGTTATCCTTTTTTTCTTACTGTGAGGAATGTATCGACTAGCAAAGGAAATGGGAAGTAAGTTTTATCATAAAAGGCGAATGAAAACTTCCTAAACTTCAGTTTATTATATCAGAACCAAAAAGAAATATAATTCTGACAAAGCATGACGGTTTTAAAAAATGAATACTGCATTTTGTATGTTTTGAGCAATAGTATTTTCAATCGCTCAAGCCATGAATGAATAAACCACAGATTAAGACTTGAATAACTTCAAATTTCGATTATAGGTTACCTTTTATATATTTTCGTTATGTGGGCTGTTTATCCCACTTTATCGATCCCTTGAGAGGGCAGTAGCATGGGTGCATTTGCGGAGAGGGAGGTGGGGGTAATAGAGGATGCCAGTGCAAAAGGGTGGTATGAAGGGTGGGGGAGTGCTAGTTGAATATAGAGTATAAATAAAAGATAAAAAAATAATAGGTAATATGCTCAGCCATCGACTCCCCTAAGGTTGTCGGCTGTGTAACCTTAAAAATAAAGATTTTCCAAATCAATTTACAGCCAAACATAGCTAGATGGTTGTGGATTAATTATTTCTTGGTGTCAGTATGTCATGAGTAATGTTTAAAAGTTTATTTATACTAAATCAAACAATGGAAAAAGGTCGATGGCAGGACATCAAGTCCTTCCTTCGACCCCTCTGTAAATGAAGCTCTTATTTTATTTTATTTTATACTACCCGGGCCTGCCATCGACACCTATTTTATTTTTAATCATACCAAATATTTACCTTGGCCCACTATCGAGTTTTGGCCCAAGAGCTGGAAATTAAAATTTTGAAAAATTCACCTGGTAAACAATAAACAATTTAGGCCGGGTCGAAAATGGGAAATTTTTTATTTCTTAAAAAGTACACTATGTGAGAAGTTTCATTTTATCATAACAAAATATTAAAATATCAAGTATGTGCTACCCAACTACCCCTATCACATGCCCCTCCTTTTTTTACCTTCATATTTGCATATATTTAATGTTGTTATATGTTACATGATAAGTTGTTTGTTTAATGCTTGATATTTTTATGTTTCAGATGAATAGAAATAATTTTTCAGATAAATAGAAATAATTTGCATTTGCTTTATTATAATTTGAATTATCATAAATTATATATTATATATAATTTGATTTTACTTCTGAATATAAACTATGACCACTAGAAGCAAGTCCTCAAATGCAGCCTTTGGATATCCTACGGAATTCCCAGCAGCCATGACTCCTTCAAAAGCAGATGTTGTGAGACACTACCTTTGTGCGCCGTCGTGAAGAAGCTAAATCAAAAGGATCAGCAACTGCTAATGATTGTTACAGGGTTGTTGTAAAAGATATTGAAGACATTTGGATGAAATTTTCTTTTCCTACGATTAACACCAAAGGTATCTATCTTAAAGTCAGTCAATTAATAGAAGAAGCCTCAAAATTGAACAAGGTGCCGTTACATCGAAGAAATGAAAGTTTTACCTTAAAAGTAGCTCAGTATGATGAAATGTTTGATATATCTTCTTGTGAATGCTATGATAAGGAAATTGATAGGAAATCTTGCACGTGTAAGGATAAAATACCAATGGCAGAATTGGTCTTTTGTGGGTCAAAAACAAAGAAAAAAATCAGTTAGGACCAGTTGATTGCACAGCTAGTTCAACAAAGAAGAGAGCTTTAGCAAGAGCCCAAGAAGCACAAACCGTCAACTAAAAGCACAAGAAGAAATGACTGAAGCCACCAATGTTCTACCATCGGAATTTATAGAAAATACCGAAGAAAACATGGGTGTAGATTCAGAGAGTCAGGATGTAGAGTATGAGGCCGATTTAGAATTGACTGAGAATATTCAGAACAGGCACTCCTATAAAAACCTAGCATTAACAGCAGATCGTTATCGTGTAAGTTGTAGAGCTGCAGCTGCAATAGCCAATGCAGCTTTAAAAGACATGGGGATCCCTAACCACACCAACATACTTGACAGAAAGAAATTAGAAAGAGAAAGAAATCGCATGGGTGAAACAAATACTTTTAGGTCTAAATCCGAAAATCTGAAAATGGAGTACCTTGGATTTGATAGAGTAGTATGGGCGTAAAAGGAGAGAGTGCAATGCAGTTGCAAATGTTGATCAATATTGCATACGGTTACAACAAAGGGGGAATGTTGCAAGATGTTATGCAACAAAGGGGGAATGTTGCAAGAGCAACAAGGGTTATGCAACTTGGAGGCGGAGTTAGCCCCAAAGAGAAAGAGAGGAGGAGAGAGAGGAAGAGAGGTGTTCGCCTGGCAGGAGCCAAGCGCACATTAAGGTTTCAGCCGAGTGGTCGTTGTTTTAATATGTTACTAATCAGCCAGTTGGCTTATCTGGCTGAGAAGCCAGATTGCGCTATTTATTTAATTAAAGCATATATTCTGGCTTAACCAGCCAGTTGACTTAGAAGGTGTAAATGGCTTGTTCTGGTGTACATCATTGAGTTGCCAGATTGCGTTTATTTATTTAATTAAAGCATATATTCTGGCTTAACCAGCCAGTTGACTTAGAAGGCGTAATTGGCTGTTTCAGGTGTACATTATTAGGGTTGCCAGATTGGGCTATTCAGATATTTTTTACAGTTGGTTTAGAAATCCGTTTTAGAAGGCAACCATTTGCTTTAATTAAATGTCGTGTACAACCAGAAGAATTAAATATAACACCATTACATCATTCTGTTTATTTAGACGAATTAATGGATTCAATTTCACGAAAATATAGAAAATAAATATACAATGGAATATATATGATCAAAAATAATAATAGCATAAGAAATACGAACAATGAATATATAATCAAAATAAATATACAATGGAATATATATGATCAAAAAATAATAATAGCATAAGAAATACAAACTAGAAATATGTAATCAAAATTATATAAAACGTTGTAGTATAATCATCAATATATTAGTTCAGGAAATATATATATATACAGTTATATTAAATAATTAAATACATTGAAAATAATAATATACGAAACGTATAATCAGTTGCGTATTAGTACAGGAAATATATATATACGCAATAACATAATTAAATAAATAAATATACATCAAAATACTTCATGTTCTACGGCGCAAAACGCTAAACTCACACGTAATCGAGTCTACATTCACATCGTTATTACTTGGCACAACACGGTAAAACCGTCCAAGCAGTACTTCACCGCTCAAGTTATACGGATACCTATACTCGACATAAATGGCTTTCATATCGTTCAATACTATTTTTGTGCCCACTTTACATTCGGTTCAAATTATCTTTAAACACGGCTAGAATACAATCAAAAGCACGCACAAAGAGGGCATCGTAACCACAACATCATTATTAAATACAAGTTTATAAACACGTTTATAAAAAGTTTATAAATGTCCTCAACTTTTCAAAAGAAGCGAAGGACACCCTTTTAACCTCCGAGTAGGGTTGCCACCCGTCCTTTTTTGAAAAGGACAGTCCTTTTTTGTAGATTTTTGTCCTTGTCCTTTCTTGAGTTCGGAAAGGACGCCATTTGTCCTTTTCTGATAACAATCTTGTTCCAAACAGCAGTTTTATAACAAAACTTTTGTTTAAAAGGAAATAATTATAAAGTCTTAAGTCGAGTAACATTTTATAAATTCATTTCTTCACTTAAATGTTAACGTTAAGTGTAGCGGAAAAGTATAAATTTAAAAATAAATATTGTTACCATAAATTTTGTCAATGCATGACTCAATGGGTCAATATCTGTATATATATATAAATATTTACTTTAAGAAAATATGCAATAAAAAAGCATGCAGTATAAATTGTAATAAATTATAAATAATATTTTACTTCTTTCCCTAACCTTGTAGACAGTATATTGGAATTGATGTTCTTGTCCTTTTTTTCAAACTTCATGGAGTTGGCAACTCTACCTCCGAGGGATATTACCAGACTAAAGATGAAAGTAGTATAAAGGATAAATTTAAAAATTCTAAAAAAAAGATATACGAGTGTTTTGGACGGCTTCATACAGGTTTCACATTCCAGGAGATACTGCTTATGAACGGAGTGGATATGAAGTTGAAGCTTACCCGCATGAGTCCTGAGATCTGCATAAATCTGGGGTCTGATCAAGAATAGGGCGCGAAACCCGTTGTGATTCACATAATGGAGGCATATTTACGTATACGTCGTGTGAAATTAAGTTCGCCAAAACAAATAGAGATTGAGAAAGACTTAATACACGCCACATTAAAATACACAATTAACAGGGTACAGATCAGACGATACACGGTGCCCGCCGGGTTGGCCTCGAAGCAACTAGAAAACGTGGTCCTTGGAATTCTACCTAAAAGGATATTAATTTGAATGCAGGACCACGCCTCGACGAATGGAAAATATAAAACGAGTGCCTTTAAATTCCAGAATTTCGGCCTTAAAAATATGACTCTATACGTAAATGGCGTTGCATTGGGAGGGACTATGACTGTTGATTACTCATCAGACGCTGTGTTCCCGTTCTGCGCGAGAGCTTATAGTAATCTGGCTCATAATACAGGTGCATGTGACGAGCTTGGGTTTGGTGTAACGCAGAAAGAGTTTTTCCAAGAATTTAACATTTATTCATTTGATATTATGCCTGACTTGTCTGCTGGCGTAAATACGCACTTAAGTCCACAGCAAAGTGTGAACATCTCAATCAGGTTGGAATTTGCCAAGCCTATAGACGCGCCTATTAGCGTACTCGTGTACCTCGAGTCACAGGCACTAATAGAAATTGATCGTTTCAGGAACGTGGTCACAGACTTTTAAAATAGATGCAAATACACTCCAGAGAGTAATGAAAAGTGGCTGATTCACACGCTCAGAATTTATCGGCGTGTTTGCGAAGAATGAAATATTGAAATTGCCAACAACGAGAAACTGGTACGGGATTATCGTTAACACCGACATTGTGGGGGGTGAGAGGATTCATTGTTTTGCAATCTATTTTAAAAATAGGGAAAGAATGTACTATTTTGACTCACTCGGCACTCAGCCCTGGAATGATTCTGTGGTTGTACAGTTTATCGAGGAGATACATGTACCTGAGATGTACGTCCTCTCATTTCTCATGCACATGTCACGTGGGAAGGGTTTTATAATTTTTTTAAAATTATTCGATTTGTGCAACACTGAAATGAATGATAAAAAGGTATGCAGACAGATAAAAAAAAAGTTCCCATATGTCAGCACCCGCTGTATTGTGTAAAGGTGTATATCTATATTGTGTAAAGGCCTATTTGTACCCGTTAAGACTTAGTGGATGGTCACTGGTTCCGCTTTTACATGTTTTCTACCATTTAATAAATTAAATGAAAATACAATGTGTTTTGTTCTTAACCCCCAAAAAATACTTACATTAGTTCCTCGGTGACCTGGCATTCATTGGACCGGATGTGAGCCAATATCTTGACCTCTGTGTTCAGATCGCTGGTTTGGTTGAGGTAAAGCATCCATATCACTTATTCCCCTTTCATCAAAACGAAAAGTAGCTATAACACGCTCAAGTTCCGCATCGGTCCTATAAAGTTAAGTAAAAATAAATTAGTTTAATCAAAGAGCTACAATAAGAGAAAATGCCACGAATTTTAAAAATTATAATCAAAAAGCAGATATCCTGACAGTTTTCAAAAGTAAGAGTGCTAAGACATCGACTGCCGACGTAGGGTCTCGAACCCGCCGGTAACCCGGCCTTTTATAAGTTCACACTGAATGAACGGCAATATATATAATCACAAATTAACTATTTAACAAAATTAACATTTTAATATCGTGTTCATTGAACGGTTCTTGCATTTCGTCACAAATTTCTGAAACCACTTGCGTAGATAGAAGTTCATTCCGATCTGCAGCGTTGAAAATTAGACGCGTTGCCTCAGCATAGAAATCTTTATCTTCAAACAATTCGGGGGAGTCGTACAGCTGGCTCATGGTTGGTATTTCAAAAGCACTGTTAAAAAAAAAACGAATGAACTGAGGTTCTGAGATGAAAGTGACCCCTTTTATAAAGGGGGCTTGTGATCAACCCACAACACACGAAACGCGAGCTTCCTATCGGCTATCGGTGAATTTTGGGCGGAGCTTAACGCGTAGGCCTGCATAGCGGCCAAACAGAGGTCATGGGCTCCGCCCACAGGGCTGTGATTGGCTGCCCCGTGAAATCTGGGGCGTGTCAGATATTCCCATTCGTAGAGAGAGAGAGAAACGCTTTGGTTTTTTATCTTGTATACGACCGAGAGAGAGAAAGCGAGAAGGAGAGAGCGAGAGATAGCTGAGGATGGTATGTGAATCGGTTTATGGCTCTGAAATATAAAAGTGGAACGTAATTTCAGATTCAATTATCCATGAAGAAATCCATCAGTGAGCGAAGCTTGCTCTCGCCGCTGTAAAAGTTTATTGGGGTCCCTGCGTTATCGTACGATACAATAAATATATTTTAAAAAAATAACGGAGATGCGTGGTGGATGCAGGTCATTAAACACCAAAGTTTATGACGTCGAGAGAATGGAAATAAGATTCCATCGAGGCGTTATTTATTATCGAGATTTTAAATCCAATGTTATCGTTCGGTTCCTGGCGCCGTTAAAACTCGCTGTAGACCAGGTGTTTCAAATTTTATTTTTAAAGGATAATCTTTAATAGGCGTGTGTGTGTATATACAAGGTGTCCATAAATGTTTACCCTGAAAACAGTATGCTCTCATGTTTTAATGACGAATCTTACATCCGTTTTCTTTTTACAGGTGATCTCGTACAGGCATAGAGTTTCTGTGCTGGTGTGTTTCGTCTACCGCATTCTCCGCTAGGAGTGCTGTAGTAGCTGTTCAGTTAAGATGGCGTCTGTGACAGAGAAGGCACAATGTGTTGTGTGGCTTGCAGAAACAAAATCTCCTGTCAGTGTTCAGCAAAGGTTCAGAACAAAGTATGGAAAGAATCCACCTGATGTGAAGTTAATTAAGTCGTGGATGAAAAAATTCTTGGAAACTGGAAACGTGGAAAAGGGAAAGAACAGTGGTAGACCATCAGTTTCCGATGGGAAGGTGGAAAACATTCAAACTGCTTTTACACGGTCATCAAGGAAATCGGTGAGACAAGCTTCATGTCAACTAAAGATACCGAAGTCTACGGTGCACAAGGTGTTACACAAACGTTTGAAGTTACACGCCTACAAGGTACAAATTCTTCAAGAACTGAAGCCTGATGACAGTCCAAAACGTGAACAATTCGCTATTGACATTTTGAACAGCATTGACAAGGATAATGACTTCTTGTTACGTGTCTGCTTTTCAGACGAGGCTACGTTTCATCTCAGTGGTAGAGTCAACAGACACAATGTGCGTATTTGGGGATCGGAAAACCCACGTGCCTTAAGGGAGCATATTTGGGGCAGTCCGAAGATCAATGTCTGGTGTGGACTAATGCATGACCAGATAATTGGTCCTTTCTTCTTCGCTGAGAACACTGTTTCCGCAACTGTGTACTTGGATATGCTCACCAATTACGCCATCCCCCAGCTGCAGGACAGGCAGCCAACTGTCATCTTCCAACAAGATGGGGCACCCCCTCATTGGGCGCATGGTGTTCGTGAAACTCTCGATGAATTGGCAGGGACGGGCCAATCCTATGGCCCCCAAGATCACCAGACATTACCCCGCTGGATTTCTTTCTCTGGGGCCATGTTAAAGATTTGGTTTATGCAACAGTTCTTCCAGATATCAGGACAATGCGAGAACATTACGGATGCAATTGCAACAATTAACCCACAAATGTTGGAAAATGTGCGGCGTGAGTGTGAATACCGTTTAGACATTTTACGTGCCACTAGGGGTGCACATGTGGAAGCTTATTATATTAAATTCATTAACTATGTATCAAAACTTTGTATGTTTCTCTACTTATGATTAAAACTGTGTTTGAATACGAGTGTTTATTTAAAAGTTATAGCATGCTTTAATCAGGGTAATCATTTATGGACACCCTATATATATATATATATATATATATACATTAACATCACCTTATTAATTCACACATGACGAGAATTAATACAGCTTTCCATTCCGCAATTTTGAGAACGCTGTTTAATATAATTGTATATATTTTTTTGCACGGTACTGTATATATATATATATATATATATATATATATATATATATATATATATATATATATATATAGCGAGAGAGAGAGACACAGGGAAAGAGAGCGAGAGGGAGAGAGAAAGAGAGAGAGAGAGAGAGAGGGAGATGGAGAGCGAGAGGGAGAGAATTAGAGGGCGAGAGGGAGAGAGAAAGTGCGAGAGGGAGAGAGCGAGAGGGAGAGCGGGGGAGAGAGTGCGCAAGAGGGAGAGAGCGCGAGAGAGAGATCCCTGCTAGGGTACCCTGCCTACCAACAGTGGAAGGACGCGCCACCACCGGGTCTCGAACCTGACGCACATAAACGTGTGTGCGTAATATTTTATGGGGGTATAGACGGGTGTGTACGTGCCAAAACGAGGTATACACTGTGCCAAATGGCTGATAGTGTCTGGAGGCACTGGCTGATCGAGACGACTGGCTGATTAGGCGCCTATAAGACAAAGTCCGCTCGGCTGAAGTCTTAATATGCGCTTGGCTTATGTCAAGCGAACACCTCTCTTCCTCTCTCTCTCCTCATCTCTCTTTCTCTTGGGGATAATCGCCTCCAAGTTGCATAACCCTTGTTGATCTTGCAACAACCCCCCTCCTCCTTGAGGGTCGGCACTGGCACTGGTGCCAGGGGATTGGCACTCTTGCAACATTGGTCAACATTTGTAATTGCATTGCACTCTCTCCTTTTGCGACCATACTACTGATGGAACGAAAGATAACACATTAACTAAAAGTGGAAAGATAAAAGAAGAACACTATGTTATTGTGAAAGAACCTGGAAGCATCTATGTAGACCATGTCACACCAAATAATGGAACTGCTCGCTGCATAGCAGAAGAGTTGATAACTATTATTACAGACTCGAACAGCACAGATACTATCAAAGTTTTACTGTGTGATAGTACTCCTGTAAATACAGGAAAAATTGGTGGAGCCATAAAACTGGTTGAAATTCATCTTAACAGACCAGTGCAGTGGTTGGTGTGCCTCTTGCTTTTGAATGAGCTGCCTTTTGTGCAAGTCTACAAAGCCATTGATGGTAAAACAACAGGTCCAAATTTTTTTGTGGGTTCAATTGGGAATAAACTGAAAACAGATTTAACAAAATTGGAGGTTGTCAAATATTCTCGCGTAAAGGGAAACATTAAAGAAATTCCAGCAAATGTTGTGAAGAAGCTAAGCAGTGATCAAAGATATCTCTATGATATGTGTCTGGCAGTGCAAACTGGAGACACTTCTCAAGATCTGTCCACTTGATCCACAAGTACCCTTCACCATGCTCGCTGGCTAACTTTAGCCAACAGGGTCCTTCGATTATATATCTCAACGCCAAATCCCGATGAAAACCTTCAAGATATAGTCAAGATTATTATGCAGTTCTATGCTTCAGGGTGGTTTTGGATAAAATCTCATCCTAATGCAACTGATGGTGTATATAACTTTTGGAATTTAATGTGCTTGCTTCGAAATTTAGATGAACAACATATATCAATCATAGAACCAGTATTAAAGAATAACGCCTACTTCGCTCACCCAGAAAATATACTCATATCAATGGTAACTGACAAGAGACTAGAAATTAGGGAGCAAGCTATTCAGAAAATCATCCTTTCAAGAACAGGATTTTCAAGTACCAGAAACTTTGAGTTGCCTCGAACCCTCAATTTTCAATCTACTGACTACACCGAGATGATCAATTGGCAAAAAGAGATCATTACTCCACCACCGCTGCTAAACAATTTTAGCAACGATGAGCTACTACAGCTACTTCTTTTCCATGCCACAGTCATAGTGTGGAAAGGGCAGTGAACCTAGTACGAAGGCATGTCAGAAAAGAATAGGATATGACAACCGTCAAAAGTTTATCTTAAACTCATTAGAATCAAGGCGAAAACTGCCCAAGTTTGAATGGAAGGCCCAATGGAATGAGTAAGAAACATATGAAATAAAATTTCCTAATGATATTGAAAATTTCTTCCCTTTTGATTGATAAGGAACAATAAAAAAGTTAATTGAATTTTAGCAAATTTATTATGCCTCTAATTTTTTCTTCTGAATATATTGTTGTACTTTATTAATTTTCCTAATACTATACATTATTAAATAAAATATTATACGTTAATAAAGATTCATGTCATCAAAAAAACTGAATGTAGAATAAGTCTCGTATAAATGGAATATTCTTCAATATAGGTCAAAAAGTGAAAAATTGAGCCAGGGGTAGGAGGCTTTAAACAGCGAAAATAATTTATGAGGGTGTTCCTGTGTTCAATTCAAACCCCTTACAATATGTACCTTTTCAATATAAAATTTCGACCGGCCTAATAAACATACTGCACTAACAAAGGCTGGGCGCGCAATGGGATATTTCAACCTCGCACTTCGTTTCCAGTGGTCGGCGCATACGTACAACTTACCGTTCGATTCAAAAACCTGTGCAAGGTTGCCGTTTTGAGGAATTTGGTCTGCTAGTCCGGAAAACAATTGCGCATCACCGATGGACGTGGAACTGGCTGATCTCATTCCACGTCAATGCGGAATAATTCCTCACTTTTTAAATATGACAATTATATTATGAAAAACGTAATAAATGTTAACAGAAATCATATATAAGGTGTTTTTATTTAATTCCTTTTATTTAGTTAATATATATTTTATAATGGATTATAGAAAGGAGCCTTATGTGTGACAGGTAATGACAGGCAGAAAGTGCATCGACGAACCAGTAGCATGGGTGCAAAAGGTTAGAGTGCAACGTAATTGCAAATGTTGATCAATGGTGCAAAGGGGGAAATGTTGCAAGAGGTTATGCAGCAAAGGGAGGAGGAGGCTATGCAACTATGGGGGAGGGGTTATCCCCCAAGCTTCAATGAAGGGGAACTCCCCCAGCATGCTGGGGGAGTCCACCTGACCTTTGTGGGGGAGAAGATGGGACGGCCTCACCCCCTCACCCCGCAAAGGGGTATACCTAACCTAAGAGAGAAAGGAGAAGGAGAGAGGAGTGTTCGCATATTGAGAGTTCATCCGAGCGCCCGCTGTCTTATAAGTTCCTAATTAGCCAGTTGGCTTAAAAGGCTTCTTAGAAGGCGTAAATGGCTTGTTTAGGTGTACATTATTAGGGATGAGTTGCCAGATTGCGCATTTAATTAATTAAAGCATATATTCGCGACAGCTGGTTTTCTGCCAGTTGGTATAATCCGCTAGCTGGCTTAACCAGCCAGTTAACGTAGAATACCTAGAAGGCAGGTGTATATATATATATATATAATATATATATATATATATATATAATAAAACACCCTTTCAGCTGCCAGATTGCGCTATTCAGATATTTTTGACAGTTGACGGCTTAGAAGGCAGTCATTTGGTATACATATAATTAAATAATACTATCGTTTATATATACAGCCAAAAGAATTAAATAAAACAAAATTACATCATTCTGTTTATTTAGACGAATTATTGGAATCAATTTCACGAAATATATTGAAAATAAATATACAATCCTATACAAACGGTGGAATATATGCAATAAAATTTAATAATAACATAAGAAATACGAACAAGGATATATATATATATATATGCAACAAATAACTGCAATGACCGCGCAGTATATAAATGAATAGAAACGACATAAGTATTAAGGAACGTTTCTGCACACGAGGAGGAGAGATAACGAAATAATGAAAAATGAGGCGAACCGCCTGGGAATCGAACCCAGGGCCTTCCAATTGCCGGTCGGACGCTCTACCATTATGCTACGGACCTCACTCAATCACAAATCGAAATTCTCCCAAATAGGGCAGAAACCAATGCCCTCAGAGAGCACCCTCGCAAATCGTGAATATGCGCAAATAACTGCAATGACCGCGCAGTATATAAATGAATAGAAACGACATAAGTATTTTTCATTATTTCGTTATCTCTCCTCCTCGTGTGCAGAAACGTTCCTTAATACTTATGTCGTTTCTATTCATATATATATATATATATATATATATATATTATATATATATATAATCAAAAAATAATAATATACAAAACGATGTAGTATAACCATCAATATAACAGTACACGAGAAATATATATTATATATATATATATATATATATATATATTAAATATTAAATATTATATTAAATAAATAAATATATTGAAAATAATAATACTAAATAGATTGAAAATAAAAAATAATAATAATGTACAAAACGAAGGAGTATAATCATCAACATGTTAGTACAGGAAAAAAATATATATACATATACACACAATTATATTAAAAAATTAGATATATTGAAAATAAATATACATCAAAATATTTTATGTTCTACTGCGCTTAACTAAAACAATAAACTCACACTAAATCGAGTCTACAGTCACATCATTATTGCTTTGCACTGTGCGGTAAATACGGCTTAACATTATTTCACCGCTCAAATTATCGGGATGCCTAGAGTATACTCGATATAAATGGCCTTCATATCGTTTAATACTATTTTTGTGCCCACTTTACATTCGGTTGGTAAGTTATCTTTAAACACAGCTAGAATACACTCAAAAGCACGCACAAAGAGGGCATCGTTAACCACAATATCATTATTAAATTCAAGTTTATAAACACTCCTTTCCAATCGAGGGTTTTTTCTTACCGATCCGAGCTTTTCAATCGTGAACTCTTCTTCACTCTGCATAGCGGCAATTGAAATACTCTTCCAAGTCGTAACGACAGCTACTCATTATATAGAGATACAACTCTTCAGGGTGAACAGCGTAGGCGAGCTCTGCCCTGTACCGCTCAAGTCCTTTGTACGAAAGTTCATGATATTTCGAAGAGTCTAAACCTTTTAAATAAGTATCCAGCTCTAGACCATTCTCGCCTTGTTCATTCCTACATTCGATAAATCCGTCGAGCAGAGCGGTGTATGCGTATTCAAGAACCGTGTCAAAATAAATCATATCCGTAACACGAGCGTCTAATATAGGCTTCAGCTTTCGGAAACCGACGATTTCAAACATTCTGTCGAGGATGAATCTGTTTCGCGTAGGGACAAGAACGTTATTATCAGACGCATTCTTCCACATCAGCCGTATATCAATGCATAGTGATCGGTATTTATACATAATGTACAAACAATGGCATATGAGGGGGTATCACTAATCTGTTCTATTCTTGTACCTACACCTGCAGGTATTTTATAACGATCCTCGCTCCACTTCTCAACTACCACGAAGACTCTATTCATCTCCTCAAAACTGATCATAGGGTGTTCCATTTTTATCAAGTTGTGAATTTCACTACACTTTGTTCTTCCCCGTACACCTTATGATCTGTGAAGCATATGTATCAAATTTGAAGCAGATTGAACACCATTTAGAGGTTGTACACTTATGTCACCTCTGATACCTTATCCCTTTGTAACCAAATCTCGAGAACGTCCCAACTTCCAACATATTGTAATGTTTTCTTTTCTTTCACAGGTGCGAAAAGTGTTGAAAATGGAAAGAAAGAAGATCTGGCTGATTGAAAAGACTCCAGTCGAAGAGCTCTTAGGAGCAAGATTGCCATCCCGGGAACAAGTCCTCCTCTGCTTTATGTACCATCACCTGGAGCTGAAGGAAACAATCCCCCTTGCCATCAAGTCTACGAGTATCAAGCTTCAAGAAGTTTGGAAGAAGGTGAATATCCCCGTGAAGACAGAGGAGAACATTAGAGCTGCTATACTAAAGCTGTACAAAGAGTACCAAAACTTGAAGAAGGAGAAGTCGAGAGAGACGGACAAAGCCATTATGAAGTGTCAGGTGTGGAAGGGAGACGTTGCTGACCTTTTCGACATCGCTTGTCAAGGTGTGATGAGCATGAGTTCAGTTCCGGAGGAGGACAAGGTTTTCTTTTCCTCCCAGAGGGAGGACAGAATGAGTTCTTCAATGGCTGGGGTGGATAGGAAACACACCATGGCTGTCAAATGGAAAGAAGAAGCAGCTAAGAAACTTGAACTTCGAAAACGAAAGCATGCTGAAGAAGCTGAAAAGATCTCCGAGAAAATGAAGCTGAATAGCACATCCTCTAGCTCAACGGCGACAACAGATGATGATGATGATGATGAAGATTTTGTTGCTCCATTGGCCTCTAAGTCACCTCGTCGTTCCAAGAACACACTTGATCCAACACTCGTAGCTACTTAGGATAGAGAACAATTCTCTATTCGACAAGCAAGCACTTCCTTCATTGCAACTGCTAAAAGTCTCGGACAAGATGTATCGCAGATTATTATTTCGCCATCAACTGTTCATCGAGCACGTGCCAAGTATCGAGAGAAAATGGCCAAACAACTTGAGGAATCGATCTTCAAAGATCTACCTCTCTTAGTTCTGCACTGGGATAGCAAGCTACTACCCCAAGCTGCTGGCGGAAGCTCTAGAAGCTTGGAAGACAGAGTAGCTGTTGTGGTAACAGGGAAGGAGTTCGAGCATCTTCTTGGAGTGCCTGTTGCCCAGGATGGTACTGGTGAACAAATGGCTCGAGCCGTCATCCAGGAGCTGCAACGATTTGGAATTCAGGACCGCATCATTGGCCTCTCGTTTGACACTACGGCGTCCAATACCGGACTTCTGCAAGGGGCATGTATGAGGATTGAACAATTCCTTGGTCGGTCGCTCTTGTGGTTTCCTTGCCGTCACCACATTTATGAGCTCATTTTGAAGGAGTCTTTCATAAGTCCCTGGGGCCAACAAGTGCTCCTGAAATCCTATTGTTTCGACGATTTCAGCAGCGTTGGGACTTTATTAACAAAAATTGCTTCAAAACCATGATCGATGAAGTTCATGTCACCCGAGAGAAGATTATGAGGAACTCCTCAAGCTGTCGCTCCTTTTCCTTGGAGGCTGGGGTGGAGCTGAGTTCTCCTTCAGGACTCCAGGAGCCCATCATCAAGCCAGGTGGATGGTGAAAGCTATCTATGTGCTGAAAATGGTTTTGTTCCAGGAGCAACTGGAACTCACCGACCGAGAGGTGAAGGGATTGCACGACGTGGCCCTTAATACGTGTTTCATTTATGTCCGGTTCTGGCACGAGGCAGTGGTCAGTAGGTGGGCTCCTAAAAATGACCTAGACATGATTCAACTGTTGATTTCATATCCGAACAAGGACCTGGGCCAGGCTGCCTTGAGAGTTGCCAAAAGGCATCTATGGTATCTCTCGGAGACTCTAGTCGGCTTGGCTTTCCTTGATGAACGGATATCGCCAAATGAGAAAGAAAAGTTGTTCCAGGCCTTGAACAAACCTGCGTCGAGGAAGGAACTCAAACGACTCGAGTGGAAAAACCTGACTTTTGAAGACAAGGATCTGAGCATCTTCGTCACTCAAAGGACGAAGACATACTTCGGCAGCTTCGGCGTCAGGGATGTCGACAACGTAGAGAAGTACACCAAAAATAACGGCTTGAGAGAGTCAGTTAACGCGCTGAAAGTTGTAAACGACACAGTGGAGAGGGGAATTGCATTAATCAAGCAATTCAATGAATCAGTCAAGGACGAGAAGCAAAAACAATATTATATTAAATATTAAGTATTATATTAAATAAATAAATATATTGAAAATAATAATATTAAATAGATTGAAAATAAAAAATAATAATGTACAAAACGAAGGAGTATAATCATGAACATGTTAGTACAGGAAAAAAAATACATATACATATGCACACAATTATATTAAATAATTAAATATATTGAAAATAAATCAAAATATTTTATGTTCTACTGCGCTTAACTAAAACAAACACACGTAATCGAGTCTACAGTCACATCATTATTGCTTTGCACTGCGCGGTAAATACGGCTTAACATTATTTCACCGCTCAAGTTATAGGGATACCTACTGTACAGTGTACTCGATATAAATGGCCTTCATATCGTTTAATACTATTTTTGTGCCTACTTTACATTCGGTTGGTAAATTATCTTAAAACACAGCTAGAATACACTCAAAATCACGCACAAAGAGGGCATCGTTAACCACAATATCATTATTAAATTCAAGTTTATAAACACTCCTTTCCAATCGAGGGTTTTTTCTTACCGATCCGAGCTTTTCAATCGTGAACTCTTCTTCACTCTGCATAGTGGCAATTGAAATAATATTTCAAGTCGTAACGACAGCTAACAGCTACTCATTTTATAGAGATACAACTCTTCAGGGTGAACAGTGTAGGCGAGCTCTGCGCTGTACCGCTCAGGTGCTTTGTACCAAAGCTCGGGATATTTCGAAGAGTCTAAACCTTTTAAATAAGTATCCAGCTCTAGACCATTCTCGCCTTCTTCATTCCCACATTCGATTAATCCGTCGAGCAGAGCGGTGTATGCGTATTCAAGAACCGTGTCAAAATAAATCATATCCGTAACAAGAGCGTCTAATATAGGCTTCAGCTTGCGGAATCCGACGATTTCAAACATTCTGTCGAGGATGAATCTGTTTCGCGTAGGGACAAGAACGTTATTATCAGATGCATTCTTCCACATCAGTCGTATATCAATGCATGGCTGATCGTTATTTATACACAACGTGCAAACAGCGGCATATGAGGGGGCATCACTAATCTGTTCTCTTCTTGTACCTACACCTGCAAGTATTTTATAACGGTCCTCACCCCACTTCTCATCAATCACGAAGATCCTATTCCTCTCCTCAACACTTAAATAAATAACATTACGTTTACCAGAGTTTGCTTGCCTGCAAATCGTTTCAAGTACATAGTTAATGGTACCGGTTTTACGCCTGAACACGCGCAATGACTTCATCACGGAAACATTGTACGCGGCATTGAGAATGCTTCTCAAGGGAAGTTCCATCGTATTCAAAGAGTGCACGTCCAGTCGGTTCAAGCTCTGAGATGACTATGAGCCACGGTTGGGCGGATCGGTTCGACTGGAGGAGCGAGTCACACCATAAGCTGATGAAACGTGTACGGCGCTGTTCCGACGTGAATACTTGTATCCCATTATACTGTGTAGGTGTTTTGAGAAATTTTCCGATACATGAAGCAATATCGATTTTAATGTTTTATCGCTTCCACTCCCCAGAACACGCACCAGACATTTTCGCTTAGGGGGAATTTCACGAACTAAACACATTTTATTCACAAACCGTTGCACTGTTTGAGAGAAACATGTTACCGTATTTTTCCTTTTTGTTTAACAAACGATACTTGTCTCTAAATTCTATCAAAAACTCACACAGGCCTTTAGCCACAACCTCACTGCGAACCTCGTCATGATATATATGAATGTAGTGGTAAAAGTACTTTAGTTTGTCCATGATGACAAGGTTTACATTCTCAGCCGCAGTGTATGCGTACTCAGTATGATGCAGCATTACATAATACCGCCTGTCACTCCATTCATCAACAAGACACATTATCCATATCCGTTGCTTTTCTTCTGGAAGCATTGTTTCTTTCACCTCACATTAAATGTACGCTTTTATAGAGTTTAGCCCTAGAACGTAGTCCATTACATCGTTTGTACCGCGAGATCCGGCAATACTCTCACCAGAATATCCATACAGTATTTGAACATCTTGCTCCCTCTCGCGACTCAATGTATCCTTAAAAGTCTCAAAGGAAGGGGGGGGGTAGGCAGTCTTTCATTATTCACCACATCTTCCGACTTTACGAATACCATTTCATAAACATCGAACACGCAATATCAAAAGTAGCCATCACTATTTTTTCGTCTACGTGAGAAATATGCGTCTGAGCTCCAGGGTTTACAGCGGCCAACTGAGCACGCAGGGATAGATATATACTCAGGTAGTGGGAGGAGTCACGTGGCCAATTTACAGTGGGCGGAACTTAGGATTGTACACACGCACGCACACAAAGGAGAAAAATGAAACCCTAATTGAACCAAATATACGTAATAAATAAACATATCGTTAACAATATATATATATATAATATATATATATATAAACAATCAAGGATTAAGGTATCCGAAGGGTACGGTGTCATAGGTACCAGGCACCTGGTAACGTTTCTTATAGGTGTTACGGCATACCTTCGTGCCCGTAAGTTCCTTCACACACCCCAGTTTCTGCGCCCAAAAATTGTGGGTCCCCACAGTCAGTTTGGGTGAATGATCGCCCTTATCTTCCAAGCACACTAGATCCTTCAACGAGTCAAAGTTAACGATCGTCGGTTCGCATGGTTAAGCGTGATACCCTTAGCCTTCACGATATATTTCATATCCTCCCCCACCCTCACCTGTACCCTATAGGTTTTTGGCCCTGTTGATACAAATGAGTCAGCGTATGCACCATCACCATACTCATCCCTGATCTCGTCAGTTAACTCTCCGAGGAATTCCCCAATAGCTGGCATGTATTCACCCTCCCTCGTTGTGAATATTACGCTATCTGTGTCAGCGTACAGCACCCTCCGCCCAAGAAAGTGCAGTAGTCCCGAAAGTTTGATGCGGGCGTAGGCCGTTGTGAAGCTGGCTACAGGTATGTTTGTAACCCGTGAGGTATCTGTGGTCAGTTCGGTGATGTTGTACTTTATTATGTAAGTATTACCTACATTCACGATCTCCATAACCTTTTTATCGGGGGCGTTGGTATATTCACTGTAACTTTGTGCCAAATGAACGTTCCCTTTGCCAGTATTCTGCACAAATTTCCCCCAAAGACTGTTTAGACACAACTTTGCACTAAAGCGCTTGCCAGGATTCTTAACAATTTGGGAGCGGTCAAGCTGTATACCTTCATGGGCATGGTAACGCTGAAGATAAGCCGTTTTTTCAACTTCGGTATCAACTCCTCGCGGATACCCCGATGCTTCTATCTTATCCTTCAATAAAGCGTTTATATATGGCGTGAAAAGGTTGGGTAGCTTCTGAAACCTCCACACCTCATGTATCTTCAATATTCTTACCATGGCGAACGGCTAGGTCCAGCTCAGGGCTTGTATATACACCTCTGATCTTACGCTGGTTGGTTGTATGTGTTACAATCCCTTGTTCTCCTCTGCGCACTTCACGCACAGGGAAACATGAGCTTGTGATCTATAAACGGGTAAGATCGGCATCCATAAATCGCGAGGGGGGAGCACGTCTACGAAAGAGAGTCCAAAGTAGCGCTCATTCAAGTTAGCTGAAACTCCTCGATGGTTTATGGTGGGACCCACCAGTTTTTCAGGCGCACCTACGGGGTACGGATTGTTCTTCATCACGTAGGGATATAAAGAACAGAAGTCGTAGTAATGTTTCACGCCCCCGTAGGCGGAAAGTATAGCTTGAATGGGTTTTGTACGCCCCCAACAAGCTGTCACCGCATTTGAGGGGTCCAACACCATTGAACGTTTGATGGCCCTTATTTCTTCACGGTACTGGGCATCTGTTTCCATCCGTGCATCATACTCATGCTCCCACACGATTTTGTGAGTGAACTGGGAGCCTATAAGTTGATCACGGTTACGGGTCCATGCGAGGCTGTCGGCGGGGGATCTTCCATAGGTCCCTGTGACGGCACATTCAGCGCGCGGGCATCCATGCCACCAGCAGCCGTTAAAGGAATACACAGTCTTCTCACCAGTGGCTGGATCCTCACTTAGGCCGTCAACCCAAAAAACACGACCATTGACCTTAACGGGTACTTCACCCGTGTTGCGGGCATGTTTTATGTATACCCCGGTCTGTTGCTGTAGGTGTATGAGCCAGTAAATAGCCTTGTGCCCATAACTGCGGGGTTGTTTCTGTGAATGATTGCTAAGGTGTCTTTAGGCATGAAGTTATTCTTGAACACTGTAAAACATAATGAGGCGATCGTGGTCGCGACTTGCAGCGGATCGCATTTGAAACGGGTTATGTACATCCTTCTAAAGGCTTGAAAGCATACTCTAAGTACACGTACGTCATTCACGCAATAACGTTCACATTCATCGGCTATATTGTATGGATTAGCTTCATTAAAACTGTTGTAGTAGCGGTCAAAATCTTCACGCTCACTATCACTCATGTTGGTGTAGTTAAAGTAATGTTTGGGTGGAGGTAGTCCTACGTAATTCAAAGTTTCGTTAGTGAGGAATGTGTAAGGGAAATACCCTTTTGAAACTTCAGCGGCTACGCCCATGACCTTGGGCAGCTTTGCTAATTTACAAGGTGTGAACAGCAGGGTGTCTTTAAACTGTACATTACCTCTTATCTGCATCTGTATTAGTTTGTTGCCTCTTTTCAAGGGATCACCTGTAAATATCGCAGACGACTCGTGTTCAAGCAGCTCCTTATAAAGGAACTGTGTGTCAAATTTCGCCCCGTTATGGGCAAGAATATACACAGTCATTTTTTTTAACTTGTCCGCTAATTTGACAATATAGGATACAAAGAGTTTCACAGGGCTGTCGTGTGCATTCGTTTTAAAAACGTTTGTCCGTTTTCCACATTTGTGGCACTCATCACACTCGATCTCCATGCACTCATCACAGATAGTCTGACTTACGAGTAAATGTGGAATAACCTCTTTGGTTTCAGCGTTCGTGTAAGTTTCTATATCGTAGTACACGGTTATACAAGGGCTATTTTTAGGCTTAGCATCTTTCATATAACATACATGCTTCACTCCATCCGCCTTATATTTTTCATGACATGTAGAACAGTGAATTTTATCGCATTTATGTTTGAAATTCCCCCAGTTATCCATCATGTGAAACATACCGCACTTACAAATCCTCATTTTCCTGCAAGTGCATTGATTTATGGAGTTCAAAGCATTTATTATTGAAAAATGTACGTCTACACACATTACATTCCCTCTTCTCGGTTTCAACTACACGACTTTCACATTTGGGGCTTTTACACTGCTCACATACCATGTAGCAATCCTTACAATGTTTCACCCTATCATCAACAAATTCGAGACATCCCTTACACAAATCATGATGCCTTCCATATTTTCGACTTTTATCATAAATGGCGTTACGGATGGGGATGGGGAGATACGATGTTCCTGACAATCTAAAATAAGTAGAGGTCTTATACGATCTCTCACGCTGCTTTTAAAAACATACACAGCCCTACGACGATCATCCATTCCAAATACGACTATACGCGCATTCATTTCCTGCTCGACACTTCTTAGTTTTTCAGGACCCATATTACACTCAAACTCAAGCTTACAATCTGAAGCCAGTTTACGGGCACGCTGCTCAACCGTAGGCAGCGAAATTTTTTGCGTCCAAGTATTTAGCACAGTGAACATATGAGCTAAGATTATTGCTATAAAACCACAACCACGATCGACGTTTAAATGTTTTCTGAAAATAACCGGAGAATTGAAATTAAGAGTATAAGGTGTGGCACTATAGCCCGCAACCCGGAATACTCTGTCAATATCTACCATAAAGTTGTCCATATTGAAGGATGTACCACTTTGAGAGGCTTGCATTATACGACCCAAGATATATTCTATATCTAAAGCAGCCAAACGTCTGAACGGTATTACTACCCAAAAATCGTCCCCCTCATCCCGAACCTGAAGGATAACCTCGTCCGGACTTCACGTTCGTCGCGGTTCTGAAGGGCAAACTCCACAATACGTTCAACTACGCGCCGCAGTCCGTTGGTATACAGGGATCCAGGGTCAACCCTGACCACGTACCGATTTCTAGTCAGGGCAGGGGGGGGGTAGCGGTGCGCACCAACTCGAATGTTATACCATCCTCCACAGTATGAGAAGCTGCTGTGGAGGAAGTACCCGGAACTGAACAATGGGGCATATTTGAGGAAGGTACTATTGTGGGGGTTGTGTCGTAAGACGTAGAGGGTTGGGGCTCTATTACTGGGGGTCTAACAACCGGCACAATCCTGGCACGCTTTATACCTGACGTGGGGCTCTTCATCATGCTTCCGCTTTGAACTGTCGCATGCTACAGGTGTCGCTGGTGAGGGTTCGTCAGCGGGGAAGGATTCTGTAGCTGCACGGCATCGGGTCGTCTGTGATATCGATGATGGGGTTGTACATCGTCGTCATTCACGGTTCTGTGGAAGAAGAAAACAAAATATAAGGAGCACTCAAAATTTGTAATATTTTGTAAATGACCCACTTAGGGGTGTGACGTGTTAGAGATGGAATCTGTAGAAAAATTCAGGTTCACAAGCCCCTCCACATGTATTATATCTGGCCCTACAGGATGTGGAAAAACTGTATTTATGCTTAAAATCATTAAAGATAAGGGGGAGATGTTCTCAAAATTTGTGCATAAAGTAATATGGTGCTATTCGACGTATCAGTCAGTGTTCAACGAGTACCAAGATTTTGTTCCACAAGGGTGTATATGACGTTAATTCGTTAAAAGGTAATGAGCATACAGTTATTGTAATTGACGATCTCATGTTGGAAATGGATAAAACGTTTGCCGAGACATTTACAGTGTTCTCCCACCATCTTAACATAAGCGTATTCTTCATCAACCAGAATCTATTTTTCAAAAATAGATACATGCGCGATGTGTCGCTAAATACACAATATCTAGTCTTATTCGCACAACGTAGAGATGTGTCACAAATTGGGGTATTAGCCAATCAAATGTTCCCGAATCAACGTAAGGAGTTTTTGGAGGTTTATAAAGAAGCCACAAGTCAGCGTTATGGATATTTGCTTTGTGACCTTCACCCGCGAAACACGTTTAGGGTGCTTCTAAGAACGAATATATTCCCAAAACCTGAAACGGTGTATATTCCAGAATGACAAATAGGCTGAAGAAATATCGTGAATTAATAAAAATCTATCAACGATTGCCCCGGGCACTGCAACAGATGTTTGTTAAAAATATCGACTCCGACTTTTTAAAATGCATCTGTGAAATCTGTCTTAATGTTATAAAATGTAATGTGCCAATGAAACCCTCAGAAGGCTCGCTTACGTCGTTACAAGAACATAATACGAACTCTCCCTCATAAAAGTCAAACTGTGGGTAAGAAAAAGCGAATTATTGTACAAAGAGGAGGATCATTCTACCCATCTTATTTTCAGTTTTGGGGACTTTACTGACAAGATTAATATAATGAAGAAGGTGGTAGTGATTCCGCACGAGGTGTATGCTTCATTGCAAAGTTCAAAGATTCCAGACAAGGTTCTAGAACCCCGAAAAAGTAGGTTTAAAAGAATGGAAAGCGAATTGTTAGCCCTATTAAACAGTGAAAAGTCACCTGATGAGAAAAGGATCTTGTACCAAGAGGCTTTGCAGAAATTTGTTCTTGAGTACGAAGATTATAAGAATCCGACAGAGCTCCCCGTTGTTATTAGGCACAGCGCGAGCAGCGTTGAGCATGGCGACACAGGATCTGTGCCCGACGTTAGAGATGACCAACCAAAGAACAACGGAACACAGCACATCGAATATGTATTAAAAAAAAGTCTCCCACATACATTGAGGAATAAAGGCTTAAGTCTTTATAATATTTTGAGTGAGGACCCCATCATACACTGGGCCGATACAGGAGAGGTCATTGTTGAAGGAACAAGGGTACAAGGATCCAACATCGTTGATATTGTTCATGATCTGGTGAGAAAGTGGGACAGACCCTCACCAACAGGATCGAAGCAAGACTGCAACAAATAAATGTCCCCAAAACATTGATAGGTAATCTGAATAGGTTAAAAGACCTGGATCAAGTCTCGCATGTGTCACAACTGAGTACGCCATCGCCCCCAGCAGCAGCGTCTCTGAAGAAGAGAAAGAAGAGAACAAACGGCCAACCTTATCCACGTGTCTCTAAAATACGTAAATGGTTAACATATTAAGTAAACGCTATTATGACATTTCTAACCCCGCCTCCTATGGTGGCGTTAATAGACTGTACAGAGGTGTTTCGGGAGTAGGGAAAAAGATGTTGAGCGGTTTTTGCGGAAACAAGATGCTTATACACTTCATAAACCGGTGAGTTTAAAACGGCCAAGACAACCGCGGATTTGATTGACTCTATTTGGCAAGCAGATTTAACAGACATGCAAAGATATTCAGTGTATAATGACGGATACCGCTACATCCTATTCACAATAGATGTATTCTCTAGATATCTGTGGCTAATTCCTCTGAAAAATAAATCGCCTGAAACAGTTGCTAAAGCGACCAAAACGTTGATGTTAAAAGAAGAAAGGGTTCCTGGCTATTTTTGTACGGATATGGGGAAAGAATTTATAGGTCGCGCTTTTCAGAACATGCTGACAGAGTTTAATATCAGTTACTACACTAGCAGTTCTATACATAAGGCCTCTTTAGCTGAAAGAGTTCAACGTACCATAAAGGAACGCATGCATCGCTATTTTACACATAAAAACACATACAGATATATAAACGTTCTCGGGTCATTGGCATCATCATACAACCGTTCACACCACCGTACGATTGGCACAACACCTAACGAAGTTTTAGAAAGAGGTACGCGCACAGAGGTGAGAAGAGATGGAGCACCGCCACCACACTCTACACATTTCAAAATCAATGATTATGTAAGGCTATCACGTTCGGGAAATAAATTCGCGAAGGGATTTGAGCAAGGATGGACACGTGAGATTTTTAAAGTTAGTGCTATGAGATCTAAATGCGAGATAATGGTGTATTACGTTGAAGACTTGAATGGGGAAGAGATCGCTGGAGGCTTTTACCGCGAAGAGGTGCAGAAATTGACATTTAATTTAGGAAAAAGTGTGTTTAAAATTGAAAAAATTTTAGGCAGCAAAGGTTCAGGAAAAAGAAAAATGTACCTGGTGAAATGGCTGGGTTACCCAGAAAGCTTCAACACCTATATAAAAGCTGCTGGAATAATGAAGCTTAAATAATATGCAACATGGCACCTAACCACTTCTATGTCACACTCCCGTCCTCCTCTTCTCTGTCTGTACATCCTAACACCCTGGCCAACTTTGTGACAGAATTCCACGGACCCATTGAATTGGAGCGTGATTCGTATGAGGTGGGTTTATGTGAACTCCAGTTAGTCTCTAAACTTTTAACTCTTGAAAATGAGCAAATCATATTTCTGATCCTTAGAAGAATCGATGAGTGCGAAAAATTAGGAATAATCTTAGGCAATACTATGCGATCAGTCCTGTTCGGTGAGGAACAGTACTATAGCACAAATGTTTCGCTAGGAATCGGGCATTATGACAGCCATGGACATTGTGACGGGGTTAAACAAGAGTCTTGAAAAGTCGTACCTGACAAACGAATTACTTTTTGAAGTCGTAAACATAGACACGCCTGCATGCACATTGAAGTTAAAATCAACGCTTAGTAGAAATATTAAAGATAAAGAGTTGTTCACAATTGTGGCTTAGGGTCGATATAGCGCAGCTCTCCAAAGAGATACCTTTCACGAGGCACAGCATGACTTGTCCAGCTTAATGTATCAATTGAAGATGGAGAAATTGGGTGAAAGCTCTCCATCCCCAGACATGTGCTATATTTACAGCAATATCGTAGAGCATCAATTTGTTGGGAACACCCAGGCGCGCCTGCTGCGCATTGCACACATCCCCAACCGTAGAGGGAAAAGTTTGAGCATTACATATGACAGGCCCCATTATGTGAATGTTGCGACTAATCTATTAACCAACATCTCGATGTATATAAGAACGATTGAGAGAAAAAATTTCCCATTCGGTGATGGGAGCTTAACAGTGAAACTGCACTTTCGTCGTTTATAATGACCCGAAGGCCATTCACAGTCTATCGAGGAGTGAGATACCAGCGTGGGAGTGGGCTTGGATCCATTTTTTCATCCATACTACGCACCGCTGTCCCACTGTTGAAGAGGGGTGCTAGATACCTAGGGAGGAAGGCGTTACAAACAGGTTTTAACGCGGCAGAAGACATAATGGGTGGAACTAAGCCTAAAGAAGCTCTAAAAAAACATTTAAAACGTACACGGGACGAAATCATCAAAGATGCAAAGAGAAAAATGCGTGGTGGCGGAAAGAAGAGAGCTGCCAGGAAGAAGGGGTTACCATCACGTGGCGCTAAACGTAAAAGGAAATCAAAAAAGAAGTGCTCTAAGCGTATGAAACCTATGGCTGATCATTTTTTTAACTGATATAAGCTGAGGACACTACTCTCACGAATCATAGGCTGATTACTAGTTGTTGAGAGAGGTGGCACTATTTCTGACTCGTCATGGCGCGTTTCATCCATCCGTGTAGTTCACAATGCTGTAAATCGGAACTGTCCCTCTTTGATATGCCCCCCACTCAGGTCTCTATTGAGCATAGCGACTTTATTACAATTAACCCATTAAACACAATTAGTTCGCCGAGTGCCCCTATAGAATTCGTGATACCCAGCTCAGGCCCTTACTTTTTTGACCCGAGCTGCATGCACATCTACGCTAAACTGCGTATAGCCCATTCAGATGGAACGGACTGCGATGATAGTTACTCAGCGTACCATGAAACCAACTTTTTACACTCCATATTCAGCCAGCGTGAGGTGTATTTAAATCAGGTTAACATCTCGGCACGAACGGGGTATTATCACCTACGAGCCTATCTGGAAAATGTCCTCAACTTTTCAAAAGAAGCGGAGGACACCTTTTTAACCTCCGAGGGATATTACCAGACTAAAGATGAAAGTAGTATAAAGGATAAATTTAAAAATTCTAAAAAAAAGATATACGAGTGTTTTGGACGGCTTCATACAGATTTCACATTCCAGGAGAAACTGCTTATGAACGGAGTGGATATGGAGTTGAAGCTTACCCGCATGAGTCCTGAGATCTGCATAAATCTGGGGTCTGATCAAGAAGAGGGCGCGAAACCCGTTGTGATTCACATAATGGAGGGTATTTGCGTATACGTCGTGTGAAATTAAGTTCGCCAAAACAAATAGAGATTAAGAAAGACTTAATACACGCCACAGTAAAAGACCCAATTAACAGGGTACAGATCAGACGATACACGGTGCCCGCCGGGTTGGCCTCGAAGCAACTAGAAAACGTGGCCCTTGAAGTTCTACCTAAAAGGATATTAATTGGAATACAGGACCACGCCTTGACGAATGGAAAATATGAAGAGTGCCTTTAATTTCCAGAATTTCGACCTTAAAAATATGACTATACGTAAATGGCGTTGCATTGGGAGGGACTATGACTGTTGATTACTCATCAGACGCTCTGTTCCCGCTCTGGGCGAGAGCTTATAGTAATCTGGCTCATAATACAGGTGCGTAAATACGCACTTAAGTCCACAGCAAAGTGAGAACATCTCAATCAGGTTGGAATTTGCCAAGCCTATAGACGCGCCTATTAGCGTACTCGTGTACCTAGAATCACAGGCACTAATAGAAATTGATCGTTTCAGGAACGTGGTCAAAGACATTTAAAATGGATGCAAATACACTCCAGAGAGTAATGAAACGTGGCTGATTCACACGCTCAAAATTTATCGGCGTGTTTGCGAAGAATGAAATATTGAAATTGCCAACTACGAGAAACTGGTACGGGATTATCGTTAACATCGACATTGTCGGGTGTGAGAGGATTCATTGTTTTGCAATCTATTTTAAAAATAGGGAAAGAATGTACTATTTTGACTCACTCGGCACTCAGCCCTGGAATGATTCTGTGGTTGTACAGTTTATCGAGCAGATACATGTAGAGTACTTACAAGAAGTCTCGCGCCTCTGTCTCGTCTCAAGCTAGTCTGTTAGGTATAAAATGGGCGGTCCTTATGGCAGCGGAGGTGTGTTCGGATTGGTGCACATAATTGCTCTAACCCCATCAATGACGTCCACATTATCATTGTGTTTATCACTCTATCTATTTATATATAGAGACATACTGTATATAGATATATATAGAGGATGCAGGGGATAACGTGTCTCAGTCCCAGCTATGGTAGTTGTCTTACAATTAACAGTCCCAAGTGCAAGTTACGTTAACACCTACACATAAACTACCCTGGACTAAAATAACACGTGAAGCCCTTACCCACAAACCATTTAAAAGGTGTGATTTAAAAGCTCTCTGTCTCTCTGTGTGTGTCTCTCTGTCTCTGTCTCTCTCTGTGTGTCTCTGTCTCTGTCTCTCTGTGTGTCTCTCTGTGTGTCTCTCTGTGTCTCTCTGTCTCTCTGTGTGTGTCTCTGTGTGTCTCTCTGTGTGTGTCTCTCTCTCTGTCTCTGTCTCTCTCTGTGACTTTCTGTGTGTCTCTCTGTGTGTGTCTCTGTCTCTCTGTCTCTCTGTGTCTCTCTGTGTGTGTCTCTGTGTGTCTCTCTGTCTCTGTCTCTCTCTGTGTCTCTCTGTGTGTGTCTCTGTCTGTCTCTGTCTCTCTGTGTGTGTCTCTGTGTGTCTCTCTGTCTCTGTCTCTGTCTCTCTGTGTGTCTCTCTGTGTGTCTCTCTGTCTCTGTCTCTCTGTGTGTGTCTTGGGCTGTCTCTGTCTCTCTGTCTCTCTGTCTCTGTTTCTCTGTGTGTGTGTCTGTGTGTCTCTGTGTGTGTCTCTGTCTCTGTGTGTGTCTCTGTGTGTCTCTCTGTCTCTGTTTCTCTGTGTGTGTCTCTCTCTCTGTCTCTGTCTCTCTGTCTCTGTCTCTGTGTGTGTGTGTCTGTGTGTCTCTCTGTGTGTGTCTGTGTCTCTCTCTGTGTCTCTCTGTGTGTCTCTCTGTCTCTGTGTGTCTCTCTGTCTCTCTGTGTGTGTCTCTGTGTGTCTCTCTGTCTCTGTCTCTCTGTCTCTAACTAAAAACACACAAGCAGATTTAAACTGTAAAATTAAGCATCTAGAGCAAAGCGTGGCACGCTTGGAAAACACGGTGACTATTCCGGAAAATAAAACGGAGGACCAAGAATTCAAATTGGTCAAAAATAAAAGACCCTCCAAACCAAAACCAAAACATAAGGATTTGGAACCCATTACCATCAAAAATAAGTTTCACTTACTTGCTGATGAGGAGGATGAAACCTTTTTAATTGGGGATTCTATGGTAAGGAATCAAGGGGACTTTTTCGGAGCAAGACGGGCGACCAAGAGAAAGCTCCGATGTTTTCCGGGTGCCACAAGCCAGATAATTAATAGGGAATTAGGCAAAATTAATATCAAGAATAAGAGTTGCCCTATCATTGTCCATGTTGGTGGCAATGACGTTTTTATGGGAGGGACAGGAGGGCAGACAGAGCCCATTATAAAAGAATTTAAGAACCTAACTGACAAGGTTAGGGATAGGACAGACATGGGTATGGTCGTAGGAATTCTCCCTCGAATGCGTGCTAGTGACTATACTCTAAGTAAAGCCATTAGCATAAATAAAAGAGTTAAACGCATGTGTGATGAAAAAGGCCTAAAGTTTGTCGATTTTGGGCCTACATTCTACGGAAATGGGGAATACTTTGGTTCGGACGGGATACATTTTAACCAGAAGGGGAAGAAGAAGTATGGTGATTTACTGAACATTAATTTGTATAATCTCTTTAAACTAAGACCCCCCAAACCAGCAATTGATCCTGCTCCCCAAACAGTTAAACCTACTCCCCCAGCAGTTAGTCCCCCTCCCCCAGCAGTTACCCCTCCCCCAGCAGTTAGTCCCCCCCCCAGCAGGTAGTCCCCCTCCCCCAGCAGGTAGTCCCCCTCCCCCAGTAGTTAGTCCCCCTCCCCCAGTATTTAGTCCCCTCCCCCAGTAGTTAGTCCCCCTCCCCCAGTAGTTAGTCCCCCTCCAACAGCAGGTAGTGACTCTCCTTCCACGTTGGAGGGGGCTCAAGCTCCTGCGGAGATTGTCCCCTCGTTAGTGAGGGGCTATTCAACTCCCGACAGCCCTGGCTGTTGGGGAAACGGGTCGTGCTAGGGGGCGGTCAGAATAGGGGAGGCTCCCTCCGTGCAATGCTTTTTAATGCTAGGTCGATCAGGAACAAGTTTGGCGAGCTACGGGCACTCTTAGCATCAGAATACCAGGATATCGTTGCTATCACCGAGCCTGGATTCATACTGATCGTAGGGACTACGTTGGGGAGTTCGAAATTCCCGGGTATAGAATGTTTCACAAAGACCGCACCCGTGGGGAGGGGGGTGGGGTACTAATATACGTCAGAGACACATTGAGTCCGGTTGACTGCCAGTTCCGGTCGGAACGGGAGCTGCTTCGCGTCGATCTGAACGTGGGAGGGACGAACTATAGGTTAATCTTGGTGTACAGACCTCCGCATCTCCTCCTCGTGGAGGATACAGCCCTGTACACCGAACTCAGTAGCCTGCTAGGGGATAGGATGTGTGTAGTTTTAGGAGACTTCAACTGTCGCGGCATAAAGTGGGAAAACAGGACTGCCGATGCTGAAGGGAGGAGGCTAGTTGACTTTGCTGATGAGAACTTCCTCACTCAGTGGGTCAACGAGCCTACACGAGGCGAAAGCGTTCTAGACTTAGTATTCACGACCGAAGACAACCTCGTCACTGGCCTCACCGTTGACGAATCATTGGGCGGGAGTGATCACGGTCTTATTAGGTTCCGTGTGTGCGTCACTCGGGTGAAGCGTAGTAACTCGAGAGGCAGTAAGCTCGATCTCCGGCGGGCGAACTTTGTTAGCCTCAGGGATAGCGTAGGAGAGATGGGGTTAGAGGTTGGCGGCGATGTTGAGGGAGTGTGGAGTGCATTCCGGGACGAGTTTATGGTGCTGCAGTCTGCTGCCATACCCTCAAAACCGGTCACCCCTGCTTCAACGCAGCCTAAGTGGTTCAATCGTGACATCGCTTCGGCTATCCGAAATAGGAAAGTAGCGTATGGGAGGGCGAAGGCCAATCGTTCCCACGAGAAAACTGAAGGGTATGTCCGCCTGTGGAGGGAAGTGAAGGCGAAGGTTAGGCTAGCAAAACGTAACGAAGAACTACGGGTGGCAAGCCTCTGCAAGGGGAACCCTAAGGAATTCTTCAGTTATGTTAATAGTAGAAAGCCCATTAGAAGCATGATAGGTCTGTTAAAGGACGGAAGCGGCGTTCTGCGGACCTCCGACGCGGACATCGCTAATGTGCTTAATGAGTACTTTGCGGGAGTGTTCACCAGGGAGGATACCCGCGTCATCCCCGAACCAGGCGTGAGGCACGAAGGTGCTGGCCTGGATAGTGTTAGATGTACCGCGACAGTCGTTGCCGATAGAATAGACAAACTGACCGCGTTTAAGGCTCCTGGGCCAGACCAGTTTCTCCCTAGAGTGTTGCGAGAAGTGCGCGACCAGGTGGCTCCCCACCTGGCTACAGTCTTCAACAAATCGTTGGAGATGGGCCAGGTGCTTGGTGACTGGAGGGAAGCCAACGTGACCCCTATCTTTAAGAAAGGCGATCACGAAAGTCCAGGGAACTATCGTCCCATTAGTCTCACTTCAGTTGTAGGTAAATTATTAGAAGGGATAATAGCTGATAGGATCGTTGACCATTTGGATTCCTACAAGCTGCTTGGGGACTCCCAACATGGGTTTAGACGGCATAGGTCGTGTCTCACCAACATGCTCGAGTTTTTCCACGTCATGTTGAGTGAGTATGATAAGAGTAGGGCGATTGATATACTTTATCTCGACTTTCAGAAAGCCTTTGATAAGGTACCTCACCGCCGGCTAATGGCGAAAGTGCGCGCGCTGGGTATCGGTGGGGAAATAGGCAGGTGGATTGAAAACTGGCTGAGGAATAGGCGGCAGAGGGTGGTAATTAAAGGGGCTAGTTCGGGTTGGGCCTCGGTCACAAGTGGGGTTCCTCAGGGTTCCGTTTTGGGGCCGCTGTTGTTTATCATTTACATAAATGATATCGACGGTGGCATCGTCAGTCGGGTCGCCAAATTCGCTGATGACACCAAGCTTGGGGCCAATGTTGGGACGCCCGAAGCGATCGAGGAACTGCGTGCGGACCTAGGTAGGATAGGAGAGTGGTCCGAAAAATGGCAAATGCCGTTTAACTTGGGTAAATGCAAAGTGATGCACATTGGTTACGCTAATCCCAAGTCGGACTACTCCATGTTCGGTAGTAATATCGAGGTGACTGATTTAGAAAAGGACTTGGGTGTGCTAATTAGCAGCGACCTTAAGTTTACGAAACAGTGTGTAGAGGTGGAAAAGAAAGCCCAGAAACTATTGGGTTATATCAGGAGGCAATTTCAGTTTCGGAACAAGGAGATTGTGCTCTCACTGTACAATTCCCTTGTTCGGCCGCACCTGGAGTATGCTGTGCAGGTCTGGTCGCCCACCCTCAGGAAAGATATTGAGAGGCTGGAGCGAGTGCAGGCGAGGGCCACAAAGTTAATCCCTTCCGTTAGGCATATGGGCTACAATCGATGCTTACGCGCCCTGAACTTGTTTTCGCTTCAACCTCGGAGGCTGCGCGGTCAACTGATCGAGGTTTTCAAGCTCTTACGCGGGTTGAACGATGTCAATTTTAGAAGTATGTTTAGTTTAAATGATAACCCAACTCGCAACAATGGTTGGAAGTTGGATTTGAAACGGTTTAGGACTAGTGTGTGTGGGAATTACTTTACGTATAAGATCTGTGACACATGGAACAGGTTACCTTCGGAAGTTGTGAACAGTTCCTCTGTGGATCAGTTCAAGAAAAGGTTAGACCAAATCTTGCACACTATTTGAGTATGTACAAAATTTTCCCTGGCACCCGTTGCCATTGATACCTCCTCAGTATGGGCCGCAAGGCCTTTTGAGGTACTTCTTTTCCTTGTAACTCCTTGTAACTCTCTGTGTGTGTGTCTGTGTGTTTCTGTCTCTCTGTGTGTGTCTCTGTCTCTGTCTCTCTGTGTGTCTCTCTGTGTCTGTCTCTGTCTCTGTCTCTCTGTGTGTGTCTCTGTCTCTGTTTCTCCGTGTCTCTGTGTGTGTCTTTGTCTCTGTTTCTCTGTGTCTCTGTGTGTGTCTCTGTGTGTCTCTGTCTCTGTCTCTGTGTGTGTCTCTGTGTGTGTCTCTCTGTCTCTGTTTCTCTGTGTGTGTCTGTGTGTCTCTCTGTGTGTCTCTGTCTCTGTGTGTGTCTCTGTGTGTTTCTCTGTCTCTGTTTCTGTGTGTGTGTGTCTCTCTCTCTCTCTCTGTCTCTGTCTCTCTGTCTCTGTCTCTCTGTGTGTGTCTCTGTGTGTCTCTCTGTGTGCGTCTCTGTCTCTGTCTCTCCCTGTGTCTCTCTGTGTGTCTCTCTGTGTGTGTCTCTGTCTCTGTCTCTCTGTGTCTCTCTCTGTTTCTCTCAGTGTGTCTCTCTGTCTCTCTGTGTGTGTCTCTGTGTGTCACCCTTCCCCAGTAGTTAGTCCCCCTCCAACAGCAGGTAGTGACTCTCCTTCCACGTTGGAGGGGACTCAGGCTCCTGCGGAGTTTGTCCCCTCGTTAGTGAGGGGCTCTTCAACTCCCGACAGCCCTGGCTGTTCGGGAAACGGGTCGTGCTAGGGGGCGGTCAGAACAGGGGAGGCTCCCTCCGTGCAATGCTTTTTAATGCTAGGTCGATCAGGAACAAGTTTGGCGAGCTACGGGCGCTCTTAGCATCAGAATACCAAGATATCGTTGCTATCACCGAGTCATGGATTCATACTGATCGTAGGGACTACGTTGGGGAGTTCGAAATTCCCGGGTATAGAATGTTTAGCAAAGACCGCACCCGTGGGGAGGGGGGTGGGGTACTAATATACGTCAGGGACACGTTGAGTCCGGTTGACTGCCAGTTCCGGTCGGAACGGGAGCTGCTTGGCGTCGATCTGAACGTGGGAGGGACGAACTATAGGTTAATCTTGGTGTACAGACCTCCGCATCTCCTCCTCGAGGAGGATACAGCCCTGTACACCGAACTCAGTAGCCTGCTAGGGGATAGGGTGTGTGTAGTTTTAGGAGACTTCAACTGTCGCGGCATAAAGTGGGAAAACAGGACTGCCGATGCTGAAGGGAGGAGGCTAGTTGACTTTGCTGATGAGAACTTCCTCACTCAGTGGGTCAACGAGCCTACACGAGGCGAAAGCGTTCTAGACTTAGTATTCACGACCGAAGACAACCTCGTCACTGGCCTCACCGTTGACGAATCATTGGGCGGGAGTGATCACGGTCTTATTAGGTTCCGTGTGTGCGTCCCTCGGGTGAAGTGTAGTAACTCGAGAGGCAGTAAGCTCGATCTCCGGCGGGCGAACTTTGTTAGCCTCAGGGATAGCGTAGGAGAGATGGGGATAGAGGTTGGCGGCGATGTTGAGGGAGTGTGGAGTGCATTCCGGGACGAGTTTATGGTGCTGCAGTCTGCTGCCATACCCTCAAAACCGGTCACCCCTGCTTCAACGCAGCCTAAGTGGTTCAATCGTGACATCGCTTCGGCTATCCGAAATAGGAAAGTAGCGTATAGGAGGGCGAAGGCCAATCGTTCCCACGAGAACACTGAAGCGTATGTCCGACTGTGTAGGGAAGTGAAGGCGAAGGTTAGGCTAGCGAAACGTAATGAAGAACTACGGGTGGCAAGCCTCTGCAAGGGGAACCCTAAGGAATTCTTCAGTCCGACGCGGACATCGCTAATGTGCTTAATGAGTACTTTGCGGGAGTGTTCACCAGGGAGGATACCCGCGTCATCCCCGAGCCAGGCGTGAGGCACGAAGGTGCTGGCCTGGATAGTGTTAGATGTACCGCGACAGTCGTTGCCGATAGAATAGACAAACTGACCGCGTTTAAGGCTCCTGGGCCAGACCAGTTTCTCCCCAGAGTGTTGCGAGAAGTGCGCGACCAGGTGGCTCCCCACCTGGCTACAGTCTTCAACAAATCGTTGGAGATGGGCCAGGTGCCTGGTGACTGGAGGGAAGCCAAAGTGACCCCTATCTTTAAGAAAGGGGATCACGAAAGTCCAGGGAACTATCGTCCCATTAGTCTCACTTCAGTTGTAGGTAAATTATTAGAAGGGATAATAGCTGATAGGATCGTTGACCATTTGGATTCCTACAAGCTGCTTCGGGACTCCCAACATGGGTTTAGACGGCATAGGTCGTGTCTTACCAACTTGCTCGAGTTTTTCCACATCATGTTGAGTGAGTACGATAAGAGTAGGGCGATTGATATACTTTATCTCGACTTTCAGAAAGCCTTTGATAAGGTACCTCACCGCCGGCTAATGGCGAAAGTGCGCGCGCTGGGTATCGGTGGGTAAATAGGTAGGTGGATTGAAAACTGGCTGAGGAATAGGCGGCAGAGGGTGGTAATTAAAGGGGCTAGTTCGGGTTGGGCCTCGGTCACTAGTGGGGTTCCTCAGGGTTCCGTTTTGGGGCCGCTGTTGTTTATCATTTACATAAATGATATCGACGGTGGCATCGTCAGTCGGATCGCCAAATTCGCTGATGACACCAAGCTTGGGGCCAATGTTGGGACGCCCGAAGCGATCGAGGAACTGCGTGCGGACCTAGGTAGGATAGGAGAGTGGTCCGAAAAATGGCAAATGCCGTTTAACTTGGGTAAATGCAAAGTGATGCACATTGGCTACGCCAATCCCAAGTCGGACTACTCGATGTTGGGTAGTAATATCGAGGTGACTGATTTAGAAAAGGACTTGGGTGTGCTAATTAGCAGCGACCTTAAGTTTACGAAACAGTGTGTAGAGGTGGAAAAGAAAGCCCAGAAACTATTGGGTTATATCAGGAGGCAATTTCAGTTTCGGAACAAGGAGATTGTGCTCTCACTGTACAATTCCCTTGTTCGGCCGCACCTGGAGTATGCTGTGCAGTTCTGGTCGCCCACCCTCAGGAAAGATATTGAGAGGCTGGAGCGAGTGCAGGCGAGGGCCACAAAGTTAATTCCTTCCGTTAGGCATATGTGCTACAATCGACGGTTACGCGCCCTGAACTTGTTTTCGCTTGAAACTCGGAGGCTGCGCGGTCAACTGATCGAGGTTTTCAAGCTCTTACGCGGGTTCAACGATGTCGATTTTAGAAGTATGTTTAGTTTAAATGATAACCCAACTCGCAACAATGGTTGGAAGTTGGATTTGAAACGGTTTAGGACTAGTGTGTGTGGGAATCACTTTACGTATAAGATCTGTGACAAATGGAACAGGTTACCTTCGGAAGTTGTGAACAGTTCCTCTGTGGATCAGTTCAAGAAAAGGGTAGACGAAATCTTGCACACTATTTGAGTGTGTAAAGACATTTAGGACCTCAGTCTGCGGAAATTTCTTTTCCTATAAAATAGTTAATATCTGGAACCAACTTCCCTCAGAGGTTGTTTCCAGTCAAAGTGTAAATGTGTTTAAAAATAGGTTAGACAAAGTACTGAATACTCTCATAGTTCAAGACTAAAACATAAGAAAACTCTGCAGGAGATCGCTTGCACGGTGTCTCTGTGAGCAAGCTAAATATAGAGCTATTTATATATTCTCCACTTTCCTGTAAACTTTCCTTGGCTACTTTTCGAGGGTCAAGGTATTTTCTTCAACCTTTTTCCGTACCTGCTTCTGGCAGGGAGAGAGCGGAGGGTGGGGAGAGAGCCTTCTACTTTTCTATCCAGTTTTCTACTACTGCTAGGATAGTTGAAAGAAAAATAAACTTTTACAAAATTTTCCCTGGCACCCGTTGCCATTGGTACCTCCTCGGTATGGGCTGCAAGGCCTTTTGAGGTACTTCTTTTCCTTGTAACTCCTTGTAACTCTCTGTCTCTGTCTCTCCGTGTGTGTCTCCGTGTGTCTCTCTGTCTCTGTCTCTCTGTGTGTGTCTTGGGCTGTCTCTGTCTCTCTGTCTCTCTGTCTCTGTCTCTCTGTGTGTGTCTCTCTGTGTGACTCTCTGTCTCTCTGTGTGTGTCTCTGTCTCTCTGTGTGTGTCTCTGTGTGTTTCTGTCTCTCTGTGTGTCTCTCTGTCTCTGTCTCTCTATGTGTCTCTCTGTGTGTGTCTCTGTCTCTGTCTCTGTGTGTGTGTCTCTGTCTCTGTTTCTCTGTGTCTCTGTGTGTCTCTCTGTGGTCTCTGTCTCTGTCTCTGTGTGTGTCTCTGTGTGTGTCTCTCTTTCTCTGTTTCTGTGTGTGTGTGTGTCTGTGTGTCTCTCTGTGTGTCTCTGTCTCTGTGTGTCTCTCTGTCTCTGTTTCTCTGTGTGTGTCTCTCTTCAATGAGAATGCAAAGCTACCAACGGAGATTGGAGCGCCTAAATCTGTTTAGCTTAGAGACGAGGAGGTTGCGAGGTCAGCTTATTCAAGTCTTCAAGATGCTCAAAGGAATAGACAGGGTAGATTACAGAAACTTATTCTCACTTAATGCCAATCCGACAAGAAATAATGGGTTTAAACTGGAACTAAAGACATTTAGGACCTTAGGAGGAGGAAAATTTCTTTTTCCTATAAAATAATATCTGGAACCAACTTCCCTCAGAGGTTGTTTCCAGTCCAAGTGTAAATGTGTTTAAAAATAGGCTAGACAAAGTACTGAATACTCTCATAGTTTAAGATTAAAACATAAGAAAACTCTGCAGGAGTTCGCTTGCACGGTGTCTCTGTGAGCAAGCTAAATATAGACCTATTTATATATTCTCCACTTTCCTGTAAAATTTCCTTAGCTACTTTTCCAGGGTCAAGGTATTTTCTTCAACCTTTTTCTGTACCTGCCTCATGCAGGGAGGGAGCGGAGGGTGGGGAGAGAGCCTTCTACTTTTCTATCCAGTTTTCTACTACTGCTAGGATAGTTGAAAGAAAAATAAACTTTTAATAACAGGAACCTCCCAGAGTGGACCAAAAGGTCTTTGAGGCTTCCTCTTGTCCTTGTAACTCCTTGTAACTCTGTCTCTCTGTCTCTGTCTCTCTGTCTCTGTCTCTCTGTGTGTGTCTCTGTGTGTCTCTGTCTCTCTGTGTGTCTCTCTGTGTGTCTCTGTGTATTCTCCGCAGGGGGTATAAAGGTTATGCACGTTCCTTCTGGGTGTTGTAAACTTTATACTTGGGGTGTGACAGCCCTCCGGTCCCGAGTCGTGGGATTCTAGAGAAATTGGCTGCCAGTTCCTTTAGGTTCTCTCTCTTTCGGGAGGGCGGGTGAAGTCTGTTGTACAAACCTGTCCCGTGGGTTACTAGGACCCCTTCCCATCCCTACCCTGTCCTTTTAGCTTAGGTTAAGGATGCTCTCCTCTGACTGCAAAAAAAAAAAAGAAACTTTTAATATTAAGTCTTTTTCTCTACTCTTACTATTAGGACCCTACTGCTACCGCATGCGTGGGAAGAGAGGCTTTGGAACCTCTATAAATAACACCATTTCACTTCAGTTGTAGGTAAATAATTAGAGGGGATAATAGCGGGTGCGATTGTTGACCATTTGGATTCCTACAAGCTACTTGGGGACTCCAACATGGGTTTAGACGGCATAGCTCGTGTCTCACCAACTTGTTCGAGTTTTTCCACGTCAAGTTGAGTGAGTATGGTAAGAGTAGTGCAATTGATGAGAAAGCCTTTCATAAGGTACCTCACCGCCGTCTAATGGCCAAAGTGCGCGCGCTGGGTATTGGTGGGGAAGTAGGTAGGTGGATTGAAAACCGGCTGAAGAATGCCACAAAGTTAATCCCTTCCGTTAGACATATGGGCTACAATAGACGCTTACGTGACGCGGGTTCAAAGATGTCGATTTTAAAAGCATGTTTAGTTGAAATGGTAACCCAACTCGCAACGAATTTTTTATGCATATGTTCAACAAAATAGGAAATTGGCTGATTACACTGGTCAACAACAATTTTGTCACAAGGGTTTTGATGGGTGTTCTAAGTGTACTTTTTCATGCTGAATCTAAATATGAAATCAGATTTTTTTCTATCAGGCTTAGTTTACTTGTGACGCTATGTTCATTTTTTCCTCATTTAGCATGATCACCGGATAAAAAAATAATAACATATTATATATAATTAAGTATATAACAATATTATAATATAAAACATTATAAAAATAATAAATATAATAATATATTATATTAATTAATATAACTATAATAAAATATATTAATATTAATATATATGTTGTATTAATTTTTCTGTAAAATTAGTACAATTTATTCCTTTCGGGAGAAAGTTCTGATAATGCTGGCAGGATAAATTTGGTCGGAGCAGCAGACTGTGCAGGTTGAAACATGTTTGTACCTGTTCAGACATGAGCCTAGTTTCTGTGTGTAGAGCAGCTCCAAGTCAGTCTGCTTGTAAATGTCACAGTGTTAACAGCTAGTGTCTGATGCTTCTTGTTAATTTTACACCAGTGTTGTATTCATATAGATGTTTTGTAATGCCGCGGAACTGTCTGAATCATCCTAATTCCTTTTGTTATGTATGTGGTGATCTAACTTTAAAATCCCAGAAACGTAACTTTACACCATTAGTAAAAAAATGCTATGAACTTTATTTCGGATGTAAAGTAGGCGATCAGGACAAGAGTTGGGCCCCTCACCTTTGTTGTGTGACATGTGTAAGACTACTTACAGGATGGCTAAACGGTTCACGTCACATGCCATTTGCTATTCCAATGATTTGGAGGGAACCCAAAGATCACACAACAGACTACTATTTCTGCCTGGTAAATACAAAGGGGATCACTTCAAAAACAAAGAGCCTTATGAAATACCCTAATCTACCGTCTGCAATGAGACCAGTTCCCCACAGTGCTCAACTTCCAGTACCAAATCCTCCTGAACATGTAAGTTTAAGTGATGAGGAATCAAACGTAGCTGTAGCATATCACGAGGAAAAAGATGAAGACATTTCTGATCCAACATTCCAGGCTACCTGTTCCTCCAATGAACCACATTTACACTCACAAGGAGATCTAAATGACCTAGTTCGTGATTTGAAATTATCTAAGAAGCAGGCTGAACTTTTAGGTTCAAGATTAAAGGGTTGGAATCTACTGCAACGTGACACTAAAGTTTGTTTTTTCCGCAGCCGCCATGATGAATTCAAAGAATGGTTCTCCCATGAAGATGGACTTGTGTTTTGTAAAGATGTTAATTCAGCCATGGGGGCTCTTGGTCATGAACATAACGTGGATGAGTGGCGATTGTTCATTGACTCCTCAAAAGTCAGCTTGAAAGCAGTCCTTCTTCACAACGGAAATAAATTTCCTTCTGTACCTATTGCACATGCTGCAAACATGAAAGAGTCATACAACATGAAGTTGCTTTTAGAAAAGTTTCAGTATCAGAAATATAAGTGGAATATCTGTGGAGATCTGAAGGTCATTGCACTTTTGCTAGGGTTGCAGCTAGGTTACACCAAGTACTGTTGTTTTTTATGTGAGTGGGACAGTAGGGACAAGCAAAACCACTACGTTAAGAAGGATTGGCCAAAACGCACCTCACTTGTTCCAGGCAAGAAAAATGTTGTGAATAGTTCACTTGTTGACCCTGAGAAAGTGTACCTTCCTCCTTTGCATATCAAGCTTGGACTTATGAAAAACTTTGTTAAAGCGGTGGATAAAGCGCAAACAGGATTCACATACTTGAGAAATAAGTTTCCCCGGATCAGTGATGCCAAGATTAAAGAAGGCATTTTTGTAGGCCCTCAGATCAGAGAATTGTTAATAGTCCAGGCAATTTGTAGTTAGACCTGGGCAAAATTGCTTCAGAAGCTTTCTAAACTGTTTCCAGCTCAGGAACCATTGCCGAATAACATATCCAAAATCCGACAAAATTGGACCCCGGGAACACCCCCAAAAATTAAATTCAAAATGGCGGACTGGATGTTTCCTACGAAAAAAAAAATATATAATTTACGCTTTTATTTATAGAGATACATTTGATGCTTTTTCTTTCAGTTGTAATGTTTTAAATAATTCAACAATATACAACACAACCAGTTATTACGCAAATATAATGTTATATAGCTTTTTACAGATTTTTATAATCAATAATACAACAATTATTTTTTTCCCAGTTTCAAGTTATGTTCATTACAGAAGAAGTGATACCTGGTCACAAACATACAGAAATTAATCCTCTTCATCACTATCATCGGATAGATTACCGGTACTTGGTTGTTATCGCAACCACTGATTTGGCACTCGCCACAAGCGGCTGAACAGGGCATTCCATTACGCTTGCATCCACATCTTGAAGTAGCACATTTCGTCTTGCAGGAGCAGCGGATCATGTTGAGTAGATAATTTGGAGCTGGTGGCTTGTCGCAGGCTGTAGGGTAGTAGGAATTATTCTTTACATACCAACCCCACTGTTCTGCATCGATCTTCTCTTCTGTAGACTTCCAGATTAGTATTTGAAAGTATGTGCGAAAGCTGTGGTACTTTGTGGACGCATCGGTAGGTGGCAAACGTTCGGGTGTAACAAAAGATTTAGCTGTAACTACCTTTTCAACTAACATTCGATGACGTAGTGCGTTAGTGGATTCAAGTGTTTTGCAGCCATACAACAGAAGCATTGCCTTTCTTCCAGCGGCTTCAATGTCAGAGTGTTGGCAACAATCAGAACAGAATGTATTTGCAACTGAACGGAGTTCAGCCACCTTCATCAGTGTGTCGAATGCTTTGGCTTTACCGATCGAAAAAATTCTGGATGTGCTATCACAGCCCGTGAAAGCATGCACAAACAGGAGATACTTGCAGATGTCATTGCCTAACAATGATTGAATGCTGAGAATATCATACACAGGATTAGGAGATGGTCCCCGTCTTATATCGCTGCGATAGTACAACTTGAAACCACTGTCCTTGGCATGGTACAGAAGGAGAATCAGCAAGTCGGTGTCTTCCCCTATTACTGTTGTAGTTGCATTTTCTGATGAGGAAACTGCTGCACGAACGATGTCCACATCAGCATCCCCATCTGCGTTGTGAACAGTACACCCGTGCTTCTTCAACATCTCACCTACGAGGGAAATAAATGCTTGCTTGTTGTTTTCATTAGCCAAGAAGTGTTCCTTCTGGCCAACAAACTTCATGCTTGGACTGAGATTCACATTTCTGCTTGTCTTGGTGCTGCGTCTTCTGTGGGTCATGTCCTTGATCGTAGGAGAGCTGCTGTAGCCATCAAAAACAATGATTGCTTTTCCATATGTTTTCAGAGTGAAATCGGCATATGAGTTGGCGATGCTGTCATATGTTTCATCTTGACGCCAGGAAACACGATGTAGTAGAGATCCACCATCCAATACGTACTGGTCTGTGCACTGAATTTCTTGAACTTCTTCCATGCGTAAAGTGTCAGTGTATTTGATTATTGCATGAGCTAGCTGAGACTTATCGGGTTTCCTCAAGATACTTCGTGATTCGAACAATGCAGGAGGATATGCACACAGTTCGTAACACATGACATCTTCAAGATTCGTCTCCGCCAGTGGCAACAGTCATCATTCTCTGAAACAGTAGTGCAGGATCTACTTCTATATCTGAAGCATCAGTGATCACAACGGCAGAAGCAGATCCTAGTGTTTTCACTTTGTCAGATCTTTTGGCAGAATATGTAAAGGCTTGTTTCCCAATCATTTTTACGACAATGTTCGTACCGATTGAATGCAATTGATGAACGTTAACTCCAGGATCAGCAGTTAGCCCTGTTACAATGTTGCAGAGACCCGAGGTAGAATGGAATGGGGATAAGGATTCCAGACGTTCAAGTACTTTCTTCATGTCATTACTGTCCCTGATTTGTCTACTTCCCCTCATTTCCTTGTGCTGTTCACTACTTTCCAACAAAACTCTGGTGTATTCCTGCATTGCTAAGTTATAAGTGGAACACAGAGGCATAGAAAAGAGCCACGTTGTCCTTTGGATGTCTGTAAATCCACTTCCGCGTGTCAGTCCGCCTCTGCTTTTCAGGGAACGCATTAGTACTTGTTCTATCACCAGGTCTGTGCCGAGTCCGGCCCATAATCTGTCGCTTCTTCTTACCACAAACTTACCTTCCTGGAACATTTTGTTAACGGCTTGATTTTCAGAAGGCAAACTTAACATTTTCTGCAGGTACAGGTATATCGATTTCAGGTAATTGTGATGTCCGACTGCTGCAATTATGGGGATGGTCTCCAGCATAGCTTGCAAGTGCAAATCCCACGAGCCGGTTCTGTCTGCTGTTATCAAGGAACGTGCAATGTTGATCATTCGCTGATATTCCAACCAGAGTTGACTTGTTTGCGAAGTAGATTGTAGGTCAGTTTTCTTCGCATCCAAAGTGGTAGCAATCTGAGACAATGCATTCGAAGATTCCACATCCTCAACTGATTGTTTGGCGGTCATAACATCGTCGAGCAGGTCACAAGCTTCCTTATGGAGGTCATGAGGAGTTCCATCTTCATTACGAGGGAAAACGTCTGCGACTAGTAAGGTACTAAGAGCTGCATCTACTATCATATGACCACGTATCGCTCTTGAAACAGCTTTTCCAGACATCATGTGTTGCACGGCATTTGGTCCGTATATTTCTTGAAGTACTTCAGACAATCCTGAACCATTCATAAGAACACCGACTGCTCCCAAAAGATTCATCAGAGTGTGAAATGATCCCAGCATTAAAACAATGTCCTGCAGGTCTCTCTGTTCATTGATGATTTGGGAAGCTTTCCAGAACAAAGGCTGATCAAAGGTAATAATGCATGGGACTTTTTGATCGCGTGCTATCTTGCTCAAATATAGTAATGTCGAAAATATGCAGGTCATGTCAGTTGGCGACATATCTATGATGGGAAGGAACGTGATCGACGCCACACCTGGATGTGAGACACTTGATCCACCGTGAATTGCCTGCATTGTTCCGGACCAACTTGGACCTGATCTTTCTGCTGAAGATATCTGCCAGAGAAGACTAAGTCGACTTATGGTGGCAGTGGGTACTGGAAGTTCGCGGAATGAGATGTCCCTCAACATGCTTCTCGCGTGTCTATATTCCCTAATGTCAACGGTTGCAATCTTCTTAATGTCATTGTCGCCAACATTACGCCTGTGAATAGAAGGGTGGATCTTGATCTTCGGAGTTATTGCGGCAATCATACCCATTCCATGAAAGGTATTCTTCCCATCCAAAGTGCAGACATCATGATCGACGTTATCTGCTGCTAGAAGGACTGCAGTGTTTTCATCAACAGTAAAAGAGCCAGACCCACTTGCCAGCGCCGCGTTTCTTTCGAATCTTGTTACTTCTGCATACGACGAACAGTAACCCAGCTGATGGAGAACGTCAATAAGGTACCTTGACCTAAAGTTGTGGTGTAGCTGAACCGACAAACCGATCTGTAGTGGACATAGTAATCCTCTAGGACGGGTTGCTTGCATAATGCTCTGCCCAATTGCACCTATTTTTCTTGAAGCATCCTGTCCCGCAAATGCTTTTGATAATAGCATTTTCAGACTGTTGGGAATGTAATCAAGAGCACTTTCTGCAGTGATGTCATTTGGAGATGGATACACATCTTTTCTAGGCGAGTCGACAGACTTGATATCACTTCTGATTATTTTTGCAGCAGCTTCTACTACTGTAGGTAAATCTTCTGTAGCTCTATATCTATATCACATTCTTTCGACTTTTTGTGATAATCTATAAGAATTTCATTAGCTGTCTCTCGTAGTGTTACTACATCTGCCTTCCCACTTTCACCTGATATTATGATCTTGTCTCCGTAACGTTCTAAAAGCTTTCTCTTCATGTGCCTGCGTTCGTAGACAGAGCTCTGACTTCCTTGAAGATATTCCTCCATTTTGGAAATTAGGTCTCCAATCAACAGTTGTTCATCATCATTCTCTTCCAGGTAAGCACAGGTCTGAAGGAATGCTTGGTGTTGCTCTTCATTAGTTGGTCTCCCTTTCTTCGAATCATGATCGTCGGAGGAGTATGCGCGAGGAATGTTTTTTCCACTTCGAAAATTTACACTGAAGGTGTGATGGTAGACACAATCTGCAGCAGGAAGATCACGAAAATAATACTCCAGACGGCCTTTTACATTAAACGACCATTCATCGCAGCGGCTTTCACAGCACCTTTTTATGGTTTCGGAGAACTCTGTAGTTCTTATTTTGACATGCTCTGATTTTGGTTTGTGTTTGGAAAAAAAGTCCACAAAGGTATCACAAAACAAACAGTGAGTAGCACTGGAAAATGCGTATTCATGAAAACGAGCACTTTTCCTTGGTATTGCCTCGGCTGCGGTCTGTCGCTTCTTTATTTCAATGGTCTTTTTTTCCGTAAACCTTTTCCTACATACAACGTGAACACTTATTCCAGCTGTTGCAACAACATCGCTTCCAAGGCTGCGGCTGGATGCATTTATACCATCTGCTCCTTTGTGCGAGATGTGAACCACTTCCTGTCCGCTGTCCAATTTCTCCTTACAAATCACGCACAATTCTTCAGGGGTCTGCATTCTTGAAGGCGGACGCACACCGAGTCAGCCGTACACCGAGTCAGTCTGAAACAGAAAACACAAATTAATAAACTGTGTTGCAGTATTTAAAAGGAGTACATAATAACAGTTTTAAAGAAAATGACAAGCACAAATACGCAGATTTGATAGTGGGTAGTAGGAATTAAAGAGTTGTATACAATATAAGTTTATAAAGATGTAGCAATGTCCATTCTCACATACACTCCATACAGTATATTTTATTTACATTACGTGACGTCATAGTTTAATACTAGCCGCCTAATACAATTTTTAGTGTCATATAGGTTAATTTAGAAACGAAAATGTGTTTTAAAACATTTTACTGATCAAGAAAAACGTCATAACTCTCTCTACAAAGCGAAATTAAAATTTATTGTATTTCGTAGGAAACTGCCAGTCCGCCATTTTGAATTTCATTTTTGGGGGTGTTCCCGGGGTCCAATTTTGTCGGATTTTGGATATGTTATTCTGCAATGGTTCCTGAGCTGGAAACAGTTTAGAAAGCTTCTGAAGCAATTTTGCCCAGGTTGAAGCTATTTTTGCTCTAGATTGCCTGGACTATAAGAGATGAGAGATTTGAAGGAGAGTTGAATGAAGTTGAGAAAGCTGCGTGGCAGAGTTTCAAAAGTGTCTGCACAAATTTTTTGGGAAATCACAAGGCCGAAAACTATCCTGAAATAGTAGGAGATCTTCTTAAGTCTTACCAAGCAATGGGGTGCAATATGTCATTAAAGGTTCATTTCTTGGACTCTCACTTGGACTTTTTTCCGGAAAACCTGGGTGCGGTAAGCGACGAACATGGTGAGCGTTTTCATCAGGATATTTCTGCTATGGAAAACCGTTACCAAGGCAAATGGAGCCCCAGTATGCTGGCTGACTATTGCTGGACTCTTAAGAGAGACATGCCTGAGGCAAAGCACAGCAGAAAATCAAAACAAGCTACTTTTTAAACTACAGGTATGTCTTTTCGATCATATTTTAATAAGTATGTAACTACCTATATGGGTTTTTAAAAATTAAATTGCATGTCACACAAAAACCAGACCTGATAGAGAAATTTTACAAACTTATTTGGATTCAGCACAGAAAATACTATAAGAATAAGGTATTTTCATTCTTGGGACACGAAAAAAAATTTTTTTTTGTTACCCAGTGTTATTATTACCATTCGAAGGGTTGGTACCCTTCACAACCGAACTCAATTTCAGAAGGGGTGCATGGTATCCTCATTTCCTTTATCGTCCCAGCACGCTTCACATAAGCCATTTACACAAAGATGGAAAGGCCGTCTGTGCACCACGAGACGACCCAGGCAATGCGGGGAGCAATGGTGACATTGCATGAATATGGTGTGTCAATAAGAGAAATATCAAGACGACTAGACGTTCATCGAAGCAATGTGGAATGGTGGATTCATCGGTATGAAGCAGAAAACTCAATCGCTACTTTGCCGAAGTCTGGTCCTCCGCGTTCAATCTCAAGAGGAAGATGCTGCGATTGTTAATCATGCCAGAGAGCATCCGTTTATTCCAGCGACGCATATTTACAGACACCTGAACCTTCGTTGTAGCGAAAATACAGTGAACAACAGACTTCACGAGGCAGGGTATTTTTCTCGCCGTCTAGCTATAAAACCTGCATTGACGATTGAGCATAAAGAGGCGCGGATGGGATTTGCCTTGCAATACTTGCCGCAGGAGGAAGAATTCTGGAGAAAAGTTGTGTACTGTGACGAAAAAACATTTTCAACAGATAGTCATGGTTCCCTGCATTGTTGGAGGCAGCGCGGAAAACGCTATGAAGAAGGAAATGTTTTCCCAAGCAAACGTAGTGGTCACATTAATTTCGGTGTGTGTGTGGGGCTGGATGTCTGGCTATGGTGTCGGAGAATTGACTCAAGTAGATGGACGCTTTACTGGACAGCAATATTGCCAGATACTGGAAGAGGTGCTGCTACCAGTGTTCGTGCGTATCTGGTTCCAGCACCGGAACCATTTTACTTAATGGCAGATAACAGTCCCATTCATAGGAGTAACGTTGTGAGAGCGTGGTACGAAGATCACCCAGAGATTATTAATCTAATTCTGCCACCACGTTCTCCTGATTTGAATCCGATTGAAAACCTTTGGGCAATAATGATTAACGAATGGGAGCAACGCAATGAAAGAACATTTGAAGCACTTTTAGCTCACACGAGGAATAGTTGGGAGAGCTTATGCCGAACACAAACATTCCCTACAATCTGGCCTCTTCTATGCCGCAAAGATTGCAAGAAATTATTGATGTCGGAGGAAGCTATACGAAATACTGATGTTAAAGTCATGACGTAAATGTGTATCGAATATATATTTATGTTAATATAGAATTTTATTATATTTTTATGTTTGACACCTATAAAAGTATATATTGTGACCATGAAAGAACTTTACTTATCCTTAGTTAGAATCTTTTCTTGCAATGTCTACGCTCGTGGAGATGATAATATATGCAGTGTTGAAACAAACTATGAGAAGGTAATAGTTTCAGGAAAAAAATAAAAACTGGCAACATCGAGGTCATCACATGTTTATGGGAATTGTCATATGATATGCTACCAATAAACTCTTATACACTACTATATACAGTATACTATATTACGTAATAATTACGATGAACAAATCAAATGCAAATTTCTCTGATTCACGGCCCACCAGTCTTGCTTTAGACTAATGACTTTCATAAGATGGAATAGGTTTAACATAGTTCGTTTAATAGGTTACCACTTAAAACAATGGATAAACTATCTATTAGTGAGACGACCGTGACTTCCTCGAAATGCGAGCGCGTGAGAGGTTCACTGAGGAATTTGGTCATTAGATTCTTCACGTAGGATATATATCACAAACAACAATATTGACAACAATTCCCAACAATTACTTAAGATCAATAATTGCATTTGAGCAAATAATTTAGACCTGCATCAAAATAACTTAGATATCATGTCATGATTTGGGATATTTGCCGAATTAGTCGTTCTCTATAGTCTACAGTATATATTGAGACGGTATAATGTAATGCCCAGCTAATATTATGATGACTAGGATTGCTCCATAACCATCCCAACATCCCGAAACTTGCTCCATTCTGCTTCTTAATCATTTGTATTTTAAACACTAAAATGTAGCAGAAGTGACGTAATACTGGACGTCATTGATTGAGTTAGAGCAGTTATGTGCACCAATCCGAACACACCTCCGCTGCCATAAGGACCGCCCATTTTATACCTAACAGACTAGCTTGGGACGAGACAGAAGCGTGAGACTTCTTGTAAGCACTGTACCTGAGATTGTATGGAATCCGTATCGCTTTCAAGGATATTATAGCAACACGTGCGGCATATACGCCCTCTCATTTCTCATGAACATGTCACGTGGGAAGGTTCACTGAGGAATTTGGTCATTAGATTCTTCACATAGGATATATATCACAAACAACAATATTGACAACAATTCCCAACAATTACTTAATATCAATAATTGCATTTGAGCAAATAATTTAGACCTGCGTCAAAATAACTTAGGTATCATGCCATGATTTGGGATATTTGCCGAATTAGTCGTTCTCTATAGTCTACAGTATATATTGAGACGGTATAATGTAATGCCCAGCTAATATTATGATGACTAGGATTGCTCCATAACCATCCCAACATCCCGAAACTTGCTCCATTCTGCTTCTTAATCATTTGTATTTTAAACACTAAAATGTAGCAGAAGTGACGTAATACTGGACGTCATTGATTGAGTTAGAGCAGTTATGTGCACCAATCCGAACACACCTCCGCTGCCATAAGGACCGCCCATTTTATACCTAACAGACTAGCTTGGGACGAGACAGAAGCGTGAGACTTCTTGTAAGCACTGTACCTGAGATTGTATGGAATCCATATCGCTTTCAAGGATATTATAGCAACACGTGCTGCATGTACGCCCTCTCATTTCTCATGAATATGTCACGTGGGAAGGGTTTTATAAATTTTTTAAAATTATTCGATTTGTGCAACACTGAAATGAATGATAAAAAGGTATGCAGACAGATAAAAAAAAAAAGGTTCCCATATGTTAGCACCCGGTGTATTGTGTAAAGGTGTATATCTATATTGTGTAAAGGCCTATTTGTACCCGGTAAGACTTATTTAATGGACACTGGTTCCGCTTTGTACATGTTTTCTAGAGAGGCCTTCTAAGCTTTCTCTATCTGATTTACAATATCTAAAGATTACTTCCCTTCGAGACAGACGCAAATCCAGCACTTCACTTGCAGCAGATCTCGAAAAAACAAGAGGTGTCTCAGTTGATCCCTTTATTGTACGAAGGAAGCTTAACTCAGAGGTCTTAAAGGATGTGTTGCAGCAAAAAAGCCACTTTTAAGGAATGGAAATAAAGAGAAGAGAAGAAAATATGCTTTGGAACACAAGTATTGGACATCTGAGACCTACTGAGTTAAGCACCTGTAGATTCACTTATTTTTCTTTGACTCAGTCCTTCACCATGCAAATGTATTATTTTATATCTAATCTCATCAGAAATTGTACTTTTCGTCATTTCTTAAGACTGTGAAAGATAAAACCAGCATGAATTATAATTATAATGAGAAACGTTTTGGCTAAATTTGTTTTTCAGAATTTAAGTGAATATGTCAATACTTTTCATTGTAAATACTGATATAACAATAGCTTTGGAGCATTTACTGCAGATCCAAAATTAATAGTTCGCTAGATCTTTAAACACATGCGTTATAAGTAGTATAATAAATCAACCCTCAAGTCCAATTTATGCAGACTAGACAGTCATCCAGCTAATACAACTTTATACACTTAAGTAATAACTTAGTTATACGTTAATGTGAACCAGAGGTTCTAGTTAATGTGTATTTTAGTATCAAAACCAATTTTCACTCGACAGATTATCTAAAAGTTATCAGAGTGACAGTGGACTCATGTCTTTGCACGGTACTGTATATGTATATATATATATATATTTATTTATTTATATACTGTACATATATAGCGAGAGAGAGAGAGAGGGAGAGAGAGCGAGAGGGAGAGAGCGAGACGGAGAGTTACAAGAAGTTATAAGGAAAAGAAGTACCTCAAAAGGCCTTGCGGCCCATACCGAGGAGGTACCAATGGCAAAGAGTGCCACGAAAAATTTTCTACACACTCAAATAGTGTGCAAAATTTGGTCTACCCTTTTCTTGAACTGATCCACAGAGGAACTGTTCACAACTTCCGAAGGTAACCTGTTCCATGTGTCACAGATCTTATACGTAAAGTAATTCCCACACACACTAGTCCTAAACCGTTTCAAATCCAACTTCCAACCATTGTTGCGAGTTGGGTTATCATTTAAACTAAACATACTTCTAAAATCGACATCGTTGAACCCGCGTAAGAGCTTGAAAACCTCGATCAGTTGACCGCGCAGCCTCCGAGTTTCAAGCGAAAACAAGTTCAGGGCGCGTAACCGTCGATTGTAGCACATATGCCTAACGGAAGGGATTAACTTTGTGGCCCTCGCCTGCACTCGCTCCAGCCTCTCAATATCTTTCCTGAGGGTGGGCGACCAGAACTGCACAGCATACTCCAGGTGCGGCCGAACAAGGGAATTGTACAGTGAGAGCACAATCTCCTTGTTCCGAAACTGAAATTGCCTCCTGATATAACCCAATAGTTTCTGGGCTTTCTTTTCCACCTCTACACACTGTTTCGTAAACTTAAGGTCGCTGCTAATTAGCACACCCAAGTCCTTTTTTAAATCAGTCACCTCGATATTACTACCCAACATCGAGTAGTCCGACTTGGGATTGGCGTAGCCAATGTGCATCACTTTGCATTTACCCAAGTTAAACGGCATTTGCCATTTTTCGGACCACTCTCCTATCGAGAGGGAGAGAGTGAGAGAGCGAGAGAGAGTGAGTGAGATGGAGAGCGAGAGGGAGAGAGAAAGAACGAGAGGGAGAGAGCGAGAGGGTGAGTGGGGGAGAGAGTGCGCGAGACGGAGAGAGAGGGAGAGCGAGAGGGCGAGAGAGAGAGAGAGAGAGAGCGAGAGGGAGAGCGGGGAAGAGAGTGCGCGAGAGGTATAGAGAGAGGGAGAGCGAGAGGGAGAGAGCGCGAGAGAGCGATCCTTGCTAGGGCACCCTGCTTACCAACAGTGGAAGGACGCGCCACCACCGGGTCCCGAACCCGACGCATATAAACGTGTGTGCGTAATATTTTATGGGGGTATAGACGCGTGTGTACGTGCCAAAATGAGGTATACACTGTGCCAACTGGCTGATAGTGTCTGGAGGCACTGGCTGATTAAGACGACTGGCTGATTAGGGGCCTATAAGACAACGTCCGCTCGGCTGAAGTCTTAATATGCGCTTGGCTCATGTCAAGCGAACACCTCTCTTCCTCTCTCTCCTCATCTCGCTTTCTCTTGGGGATAACCGCCTCCAAGTTGCATAACCCTTGTTGATCTTGCAACAACCTCCCTCCCCCTTGGGGAGTCGGTACTGGCACTGGTGCCAGGGGGTTGGCACTCTTGCAACATTGGTCAACATTTGTAATTGCATTGCACTCTCTCCTTTTGCGACCATACTACTGATAGAACGAAAGATAACACATTAACTAAAAGTGGAAAGATAAAAGAAGAACACTATGTTATTGTGAAAGAACCTGGAAGCATCTATGTAGACCATGTCACACCAAATAATGGAACTGCTCGCTGCATAGCAGAAGAGTTGATAACTATTATTACAGACTCGAACAGCACAGATACTATCAAAGCTTTACTCTGTGATAGTACTCCTGTAAATACAGGAAAAATTGGTGGAGCCATAAAACTGGTTGAAATTCATCTTAACAGACCAGTGCAGTGGTTGGTGTGCCTCTTGCTTTTGAATGAGCTGCCTTTTGTGCAAGTCTACAAAGCCATTGATGGTAAAACAACAGGTCCAAATTTTTTTGTGGGTTCAATTGGGAATAAACTGAAAACAGATTTAACAAAATTGGAGGTTGTCAAATATTCTCGCGTAAAGGGAAACATTAAAGAAATTCCAGCAAATGTTGTGAAGAAGCTAAGCAGTGATCAAAGATATCTCTATGATATGTGTCTGGCAGTGCAAACTGGAGACACTTCTCAAGATCTGCCCACTCGATCCACAAGTACCCTTCACCATGCTCGCTGGCTAACTTTAGCCAACAGGGTCCTTCGATTATATATCTCAACGCCAAATCCCGATGAAAACCTTCAAGATATAGTCAAGATTATTATGCAGTTCTATGCTTCAGGGTGGTTTTGGATAAAATCTCATCCTAATGCAACTGATGGTGTATATAACTTTTGGAATTTAATGTGCTTGCTTCTAAATTTAGATGAACAACATAGATCAATCATAGAACCAGTATTAAAGAATAACGCCTACTCCGCTCACCCAGAAAATATACTCATATCAATGGTAACTGACAAGAGACTAGAAATTAGGGAGCAAACTATTCAGAAAATCATCCTTTCGTGAACAGGATTTTCAAGTACCAGAAACTTTGAGTTGCCTCGAACCCTCAATTTTCAATCTACTGACTACACCGAGATGATCAATTGGCAAAAAGAGATCATTACTCCACCACCGCTGCTAAACAATTTTAGCAACGATGAGCTACTACAGGCTCGATGTAAGCCACTGGAGATAACTTCTTTTCCATGCCACATTGCCACAGTCATAGTGTGGAAAGAGCAATGAACCTAGTAATACGGCGACAACAGATGATGATGATGATGATGATGAAGATTTTGTTGCTCCATTGGCCTCTAAGTCACCTCGTCGTTCCAAGAACACACTTGATCCAACACTCGTAGCTACTTGGGATAGAGAACAACTCTCTATTCAACAAGCAAGCACTTCCTTCATTGCAACTGCTAAAAGTCTCGGACAAGATGTATCGCAGATTATTATTTCGCCATCAACTGTTCATCGAGCACGTGCCAAGTATCGAGAGAAAATGGCCAAACAACTTGAGGAATCGATCTTCAAAGATCTACCTCTCTTAGTTCTGCACTAGGATAGCAAGCTACTACCCCAAGCTGCTGGCGGAAGCTCTAGAAGCTTGGAAGACAGAGTAGCTGTTGTGGTAACAGGGAAGGAGTTCGAGCATCTTCTTGGAGTACCTGTTGCCCAGGATGGTACTGGTGAACAAATGGCTCGAGCCGTCATCCAGGAGCTGCAATGATTTGGAATTCAGGACCGCATCATTAGCCTCTCGTTTGACACTACGGCGTCCAATACCGGACTTCTGCAAGGGGCATGTATGAGGATTGAACAATTCCTTGGTCGGTCGCTCTTGTGGTTGCCTTGCCGTCACCACATTTATGAGCTCATTTTGAAGGAGTCTTTCATAAGTCCCTGGGGCCAACAAGTGGTCCTGAAATCCTATTGTTTCGACGATTTCAGCAGCGTTCGGACTTTATTAACAAAAATTGTTTCAAAACCATGATCGATGAAGTTCATGTCACCCGAGAGAAGATTATGAGGAACTCCTCAAGCTGTCGCTCCTTTTCCTTGGAGGCTAGGGTGGAGCTGAGTTCTCCTTCAGGACTCCAGGAGCCCATCATCAAGCCAGGTGGATGGTGAAAGCTATCTATGTGCTGAAAATGGTTTTGTTCCAGGAGCAACTGGAACTCACCGACCGAGAGGTGAAGGGATTGCACGACGTGGCCCTTAATACGTGTTTCATTTATGTCCGGTTCTGGCACGAGGTAGTGGTCAGTAGGTGGGCTCCTAAAAATGACCTAGACATGATTCAACTGTTGATTTCATATCCGAACAAGGACCTGGGCCAGGCTGCCTTGAGAGTTGCCAAAAGGCATCTATGGTATCTCTTGGAGACTCTAGTCGTCTTGGCTTTCCTTGATGAACGGGTATCGCCAAATGAGAAAGAAAAGTTGTTCCAGGCCTTGAACAAACCTGCGTCGAGGAAGGAACTCAAACGACTCGAGTGGAAAAACCTGACTTTTGAAGACAAGGATCTGAGCAACTTCGTCACTCAAAGGACGAAGACATACTTCGACAGCTTCGGCGTCGGGGATGTCGACAACGTAGAGAAGTACACCAAAAATGACGGCTTGAGAGAGTCAGTCAACGCGCTGAAAGTCGTAAACGAAACAGCGGAGAGGGGAATTGCATTAATCAAGCAATTCAATGAATCAATCATTGACGAGAAGCAAAAACAATTCTTGTTGCGGATTGTTGAACATCATCGAAAGGACGTGCCGAAAAGAACCAAGGCGGAAACGTCCTTGTACCAATTCAAAAATTTATTCGGATTTTCTGATTTTGATACTACAGTAGTTTTTTATTTTCTGTGCTTCCAAGGGAGAATTCTTTTGTAACACTGAAGAAAATTTTGTATTATTAAATAGTATTGTATTGTGTAATGTGTATTGATTTGAATTTTCCAATTTTATTATTAGAGTTTTTCATTTTCCGTGGTTCCAAAGGAGAATGTTTTCGTAACTGAAGAAAATTGTTTATTATAAAAGGTTCAAATGTGTGCAACCCCTAAATATCACTTAATCGTTTTTAAAATTGGTGCACATCTTTCTTACATTAAAAGGAATAAAAGCACAAGCAAAGTGGAGAAAAATATCGACTTTCGATATTTTCCTCTGTACGACTGAAACACCCGACTGATCATGACCAATAAGCTCTCTCTCTCTCTCTCTCTCTCTCTCTCTCTCTCTCTCTCTCTCCTCTCTCTCTCTCAGAAAGCCTTTGATAAGGTACCTCACCGCCAGCTAATGGCGAAAGTGCGCGCGCTGGGTATTGGTGGGGAAGTAGGTAAGTGGATTGAAAACTGGCTGAAGAATAGGCGGAAGAGGGTTGTAATTAAAGGGGCTAGTTCGGATTGGGCTTCGGTCACTAGCGGGGTTCCTCAGGGTTCCGTTTTGGGGCCACTGTTGTTTATCATTTACATAAATGATATCGACGGTGGCATCGTCAGTAGGATCGCCAAATTCGCTGATGACACAAAGCTTGGGGCCAACGTTGGGACGCCCCAGGCGATAGAGCGACTGCGTGCGGACCTACGTAGGATAGGAGAGTGGTCCGAAAAATGGCAAATGCCGTTTAACTTGGGGAAATGCAAAGTGATGCACATTGGCTACGCCAATCCCAAGTCGGACTACTCAATTTTGGGGAGTAATATCGAGGCCACTGATTTGGAAAAGGACTTGGGTGTGCTAATTAGCAGCGACCTTAAGTTTGCCAAACAGTGCGTAGAGGTGGAAAAGAAAGCCCAGAATTTGTTGGGTTATATCAGGAGGCAATTTCGATTTCGGAACAAGGAGATTGTACCTGGAGTATGCTGTGCAGTTCTGGTCGCCCACCCTCAGGAAAGATATTGAGAGGCTGGAGCGAGTGCAGGCGAGGGCCACAAAGGTAATCCCTTCCGTTAGACATATGGGCAACAATCGACGCTTACGCGCCCTGAACTTGTTTTCGCTGGAAATTCGGAGGCTGCGCGGTCAATTCATCGAGGTTTTCAAGCTCTTACGCGGGTTCAACGATGTCGATTTTAGAAGCATGTTTAATTTCAATGCTAACCGAACTCGCAACAATGGTAGGAAGTTGGATTTGAAACGGTTTAGGACTAGTGTGTGTGGGAATTACTTTACCTATAAGATCTGTGACACGTGGAACAGGTTACCTTCAGAAGTTGTGAACAGTTCCTCTGTGGATCACTTCAAGAAAATGTTAGACCAAATCTTGCACACTATTTGAGGGTGTAGAAAATTTTCCGTGGCACCCGTTGCCATTGGTACCTCCTCGGTATGGGCCGCAAGGCCTTTTGAGGTGCTTCTTTTCCTTGTAACTCTCTCTCTCTCTCTCTCTCTCTCTCTCTCTCTCTCTCTCCGCAGGGGGTATAAAGGTTATGCACATTTCTTCTGAGGGTGTTGTAAACTTTATACTTGGGGTGTGACAGCCCTCCAGTCCCGAGTCGTGGGATTCTAGAGAAATTGGCGCCAGTTCCCTTAGGTTCTCGCTCTCTCTTTCGGGAGGGCGGGTGAAGTCTGTTGTACAATCCTGTCCCTTTGGTTACTAGGACCCCATCCCATCCCTACTATGTTCCTTTAGCTTAGGTTAAGGATGCTCTCTTCTGACTGAAAAAAAAAATCTGTTAGTATTAAGTCTTTTTCTCTTCTTTTACTATTAGGACCCTCCTGCTACCTCATGCGTGGAAAGAGAGGCTTTGGAACCTCCATAAATAACCATTTAACGCTCGCAGGTCGTGAGAGACTGGGATGGAGGGGACCCAGGCGTAGTGGCGCGATGAATGGAGTGTCGCTAATGCCCCGTTAAACCCATTCCTAACGCGTAATGGCCTGACCAGCCCCCTGCGACCGTTCTTTGGTGACCAAGTGATGGTGCTTGGCTGTACTGCTTTTAGGTGAGAGAGCCTTACTGCCCAGCTGGCTGCAAGGCCAGCGTAAACTCTCGAGCGTAGCCTCTGGGTCTGGTGGGATATCCTTTGAACACTGGATTCTAAGAGTCTGGCCGCTTGTGAATGACTAGTAAGACTTAGTAAGGGGCTGCATTTTGCTGTCGCTCCTGGCGGGAAATCCGTGACGCCTGCGTCGCGAGTGTTTGTCATTTGGTAGCTGCGACACGTATGGGACTGTCCGGCCCTGGGGAGACCCTTGGTCGGTGCGGCAGCAGCGAGAGGTGTAGTCTTCTGGATGGGATGAACGTCACTTGCAAATCGGCGGATGCGTCTACGCGCGGGAAGAATTCACCCCCCCCCCTCCTTTTTTTATATACTGGTCAGAACGTTTTTGATAGTTTTCATTGCTAGAACGCTTTATCTTATTCAGTGTATTCAGAGTTCGAGGAAAAAAAAAGTTACAATGACTGGACCGCAGAAACTGAAGGCTGAATGTGCGAGGTGTGAAGTAAACCAGTAGTTGACGAACTTCAAAAAAGCCTCCTTCGAGAAGATCAACCACTCCAACATGTGCCGCTTTTGCGAACTCATGCGGTTTTACGAGAAGCTAGAGGAGAGGGTCCGTCGGCTCGAGTCGTTCAGACCGGCTGTTGGAGGTGTTGATAATAAAGAAATCACTGATGATACTGCTATTGCAGATTCTTTAAATGCACATTTTACTTCAATAGCGGATAAGCTTCGCTCACAATTAATAAATAATGATCACTCACCTCTAGAATATATGCCACCCAGCCCACTAAATTCATTTTCTTTTGTTCCTGCTACCTCTACTTAGGTCCAGAATATTATTGGTAAATTAAAAAATACAAAAAATAACATTTATAACATTCCTGTACCTATATTGAAACTTGTTAAAGATAAGATATCTGTAACTTGGGCTAAAATTATCAATCAAAGTATTTTCAAAGGAATATTCCCATCAATGCTAAAAACTGGTTGTATAACACCCCTTTTTAAAGGGAGTGATCCTACACTAGCAACAAATTACAGGCCGGTGTGTTCATTATCTGTGTTCAGCAAAGTTTTCGAAAAAATTGTAAAAAGTAGAATGCAGCGATATTTAGAATCCTACAATTTATTATCTCCAAATCAATATGGCTTCCGTAATAATAGAACAACGGAAATGGCTATTTTAAATCTTATGGAAAATGTAAATATAGCTAAGGAGAACAAAAAAATAATGATATCAATATTTATGGATTTGAGGAAGGCGTTTGATGTAATAGACCATAATATTCTATTTAATAAATTGTATTGTTACGGCTTTAGAGGGGCAATCAGTGATTGGTTTAAAAGTTATTTGTTCGATAGATATAATTTTGTATCAGTAAATAAGGTTTGCTCCACTGAAGCGCTTGTCAAACATGGTGTGCCACAGGGCTCAGTGCTGGGTCCACTGTTATTTTTATTATATATAAATGACCTTCCACGTTCATCTGATATACTGAACTTCATAATGTTTGCAGATGATACAACTCTCTCCTTTTCTTGCAAAGATGTTAATACAGCTAAGAATATATTTCATTCAGAATTCATCAGTGTAATGAAATGGTTGACCACCAATAAACTTTTCCTAAATACCAGTAAAACAAATTTCATGATTTTTACTAATAAAAGAAATGTATATCTTGATGAACTTAATGTTAATGAAATCACCATAAAGGAGTGTACTGTAACAAAATTTCTTAGTGTAATGCTAGATAAGAATTTGCAATGGAGTGATCATGTAAATTATATCGCGAAAAAGATTCCAAGGAGCGTTGCTATAATGTTTAAACTTAGAAATGTAGTCCCTAAACAAGTTTTATTGACTCTTTATCATACTCTTGTTCTTCCTTATATAACATACTGCACCCTTGTTTGGGGAAACTCCGCTAACAACGCATTAAATGGTATCTTTGTCATCCAAAAACGAGCAATAAGATTATTATCTGATGCTGATTTCCTTGATCACTCTAGTGCATTATTTAAAGAGCTAAACCTACTAAAGCTCAATGATATAACCAAACTGGCACCTTTTATTTTTATTTACAAGTGTAAGAGCAAAATCATTAATTTGCAATGGGTAAATAGATATTTTGTAACTCATCAAGAAATCCACTCGTATCAGACCAGAAATAGATCAAAGCTTGTTATACCTCAATTTAGATTGTCTTCGTCTCAAAAACTACCCATTTTCATTGGATTGAAACTATGGAATGACTTGCATGCCGATATAAAAAATATTGCGAATGTAAATTTGTTTAAAACCAAGTTGAAATCCCGATTAATAATGGGATACTAACAAAAATCTTGGATTAATGTCCACTAATAATGTTTAATATTGTCCATTAATATTGTTTAAGATTGAAATACAGGTTTTAACTATTAATAATACTTATTTACTTATTTATTTATTTATTATTATTAATTTATAACAGCTAGCTGCTTATTTTTAATAAGAGCCCAGTAAAACCTAAAGCTTAAGGGCCAAATTAAAAAAAAATAATAAAAAATAAAAAATAAAAAAATAAATAGTCGAGCTTCACAATTATTTATGTCTTTGTAAAAATTGTAAATTGTAAAAAGACTACTGTATTTATTTTATTATGAATAAAGGTTAATAATAAAGGTGCGGCGGTCACTGACGCGGCTGCGCCCTCCACCCCGGAGCTCATTGATAGGATAGCTGCCATGGAAAGGCGGTCCAGCGATGGACTGGACAGAGCTCGGGACCGCGGAGAAAGGGTAGAGGTGCAACCGGGGACCAGGGTACAAAATCAGTGTCAGGAATCGCCAGCGACCCAATGGAATGCACGGAACCGCGGCGCAAGGTGGAGGGCGTAAAGAAGGGGCCGATAGAGAAGGGTAGGAAGGGGCCTACTGATGGCCCAAAGAAATCGAAGGATGTAGCTGCCGGTCGGGGTGGGTCGGGTGGGGTAAGTGCGTCTATGGGTGGCGACGGGTATCGAAAGGTCTCGGGCAAGAAGGCTGAGAAGCCGAAGCCTGAGACCCCAGTTGCCCCTGTCAGAACCTCCAACCGCTTTAGTCTCCTGTGCTCGAAGGGGGAAGACACCGTTTTGATTGGGGACTCACAGATCAGGGGCCAGAAGAAGTACTTTGCTTCTGCAAACCGGGAAGGTAAGGTGCTTACCTGGGCGGGGAACGGCGCACTTAAGGAAGGCGGTAGAGAAGCTGCGCGTGGCTAGTCAGAGGACTGCGATCGTTGTCCACGCTGGTGGCAACGACCTGTTCCTCAAAGGCGGTAGGGTAGGTCTTACAGAAGGGGTCATCAACGAGATCATGTCTCTTGAGGATGATCTAAAACTGAAGACAGAAAGGGGAATGTTGATGGGTATTTTACCGCGGATGAATGCCAGTGACCACGCGCTCAGTAAAGTCATTGGCATCAACGAGAGGGTGCAAGACTTGTGCGTCCCGCTGGGCGGGAGGTTTATTGACCCGTTCGACGCATTTTCGGGTAGGTGGAACCTTTACCAGAGGGATGGTGTCCACCTCAATGAGAAGGGTAAAGGTGTGCTAGGCGCGCTGCTCGACCGGCACCTATACAGAATGGTGAGGTCGAGTCCGGGGAGAGATGACGGGTCTTCAACTGAAGGGTGCGTCCAGGTACAGGTGGGTGACCCTCCTTCCAAGTTGGAGGGGGCTCAGGCTCCTGCGGAAGTTGCCCCCTCGTTGGTGAGGGGCTCTTCAACTCCCGACAACCCTGGCTGTTCGGGAAACGGGTCGTGCTAGGGGCGGTCAGAATAGGGAAGGCTTCCTCCGTGCAATGCTTTTTAATGCTAGGTCGATTAGGAATACGTTTTGCGAGCTACGGGCGCTCTTAGCATCAGAATACCAGGATATCGTTGCCATCACCGAGTCCTGAATTCATACTGATCGTAGGAACTACGTTGGGGAGTTCGAAATTCCAGGGTATAGAATGTTTCGCAAAGACCGCACCCGTGGGGGGGGGGGGTGGAAGGGTACTAATATACGTCAGGGACACGTTGAGTCCGGTTGACTGCCAGTTCCGATCGAAACGGGAGCTGCTTGGCGTCGATCTGAACATGGGAGGGACGAACTATAGGTTAATCTTGGTGTACAGACCTCCGCATCTCCTCCTCGAGGAGGATACAGCCCTGTACACCGAACTCCGTAGCCTGCTAGGGGATAGGGTGTGTGTAGTTTTAGGAGACTTCAACTGTCGCGGCACAAAGTGGAAAGACAGGACTGCTGATGCTGAAGGGAGGAGGCTAGTTGACTTTGCTGATGAGAACTTTCTCACTCAGTGGGTCAATGAGCCTACACGAGGCGACAGCGTTCTAGACTTAGTATTCACGACCGAAGACAACCTCGTCACTGGCCTCACCGTTGACGAATCGTTGGGCGGGAGTGATCACGGTCTGATTAGGTTCTGTGTGTGCGTCCCTCGGGTGAAGCGTAGTAACTCGAGAGGCAGTAAGCTTGTTCTACGGCGGGCGGACTTTGTTAGCCTCCGGGATAGCGTAGATGAGATGGGGTTAGAGGTCGGCGGCGATGTTGAGGGAGTGTGGAGTGCATTCCGGGACGAGTTTATGGTGCTGCAGTCTGCTGCCATACCCTCAAAACCGGCCACCACTGCTTCAACGCAGCCTAAGTGGTTCAGTCGTGACATCGCTTCGGCTATCCGAAATAGGAAAGCAGCGTATAGGAGGGCGAAGGCCAATCGTTCCCATGAGAACACTGAGGCATATGTCCACCTGTGTAGGGAAGTGAAGGCGAAGGTTAGGCTAGCGAAACGTAACGAAGCACTACGGGTGGTAAGCTTCTGCAAGGGGAACCGCTTCGGTTAAAGGACCGAAGCGGCGTTCTGCGGACCTCGGACGCGGACATCGCTAATGTACTTAATGAGTACTTTGCGGGAGTGTTCACCAGGGAGGACACCCGCGTCATCCCCGAGCCAGGCGTCAGGCACGAAGGTGCTGGACTAGATAGTGTTCGATGTACCGCGACAGTCGTTGCCGATAGAATAGACAAACTGAACGCGTTTAAGGCTCCTGGGCCAGACCAGTTTCTCCCAAGAGTGTTGCGGGAGGTGCGCGACCAGGTGGCTCCCCACCTGGCTACAGTCTTCAACAAATCGTTGGAGACGGGCCAGGTGCCTGGTGACTGGAGGGAAGCCAACGTGACCCCTATCTTTAAGAAAGGCGATCACGAAAGTCCAGGGAACTATCGTCCCATTAGTCTCACTTCAGTTGTAGGTAAATTATTAGAGGGGATAATAGCCGATAGGATCGTTGACCATTTGGATTCCTACAAGCTGCTTGGGGACTCCCAACCTGGGTTTAGACGGCATAGGTCGTGTCTCACCAACTTGCTCGAGTTTTTCCACGTCATGTTGAGTGAGTATGATAAGAGTAGGGTGATTGATATACTTTATCTCGATTTTCAGAAAGCCTATGATAAGGTACCTCACCGCCGGCTAATGGCGAAAGTGCGCGCGCTGGGTATCG
>JAJOZX010000320.1:32500-127500 GCA_023014485.1 Bathynomus jamesi | reverse complement strand
TTCTTTCATTCATTTTTTATTGGCGATTTGTGTATAACTGATATTCGGGTAAAAGTCCGTTGTGACATAAACAAATTTACATTCTCAATATTTTTTATATCGGCAATTAAATCATACCATAGTTTCAATCCAATGAAAATGGGTTGTTTTTGAGATGAAGACAATTGAGGTATAACCGTATAACAAGCTTTGATCTATTTCTGGTCTGATACGAGTAGATTTCTTGATGAACTACAAAATATCTATTTACCCATTGTAAATAAAAAGAAAAAGTGCCAGTTTGATTACATCATTAAGCTTTATTAGGTTTAGCTCTTTAAATAATTCACTAGAATGATCAAGGAAATCAGCATCAAATAAATAACCTCATTGCTCTTTCTGGATGACAAAGATACCGTTTAATGCGTTGTTAGCGGAGTTTCCCCAAACAAGGGTGCAGTGCGTTATATAAGGAAGAACAAGAGTATGATAAAGAGCCAGTAAAACTTGTTTAGGGACTACATTTCTAAGTTTAAACATTATAGCAACGCTCCTTGAAATCTTTTTCGCGATATAATTTACATGATCACTCCATTGCAAATTCTTATCTAGCATTACACCAAGAAATTTGGTTACGGTACAATCCTTTATAGCGATTTCATTAACATTAAGTTCATCAAGATATACATTTCTTTTGTTAGTAAAATCATGAAATTTGTTTTACTGGTATTCAGGAAGAATTTATTGGTGGTCAACCATTTTATTACACTGATGAATTCTGAATTAAATATATTCTTAGCTGAATTAACATCTTTGCAAGAAAAAGACAGTTGTATCATCTGTAAACATTATGAAGTTCAGCATATCAGATGAGCGTGGAAGGTTATTTATATAAAATAAAAATACTAGTGGACCCAGAACTGAGCCCTGTGACACACCATGTTTGACAAGCGCTTTAGTTGAACAATCTTTATTTACTGATACAAAATGATATCTATTGGACAAATAACTTTTAAACCAATTACTCATTGCTCAGCTAAAGCCATAAAAATATAATTTATTAAGTAGAATATTATGATCTATTTTATTCTATTACATCAAACACCTTACTCAAATCCATAAATATTGATATCATTATTTCTTTGTTCTCTTTAGCGGTATTTGCAATTTCCATAAGATTGAAAATAACCACTTCCGTTGTTTTATTATTACGGAAGCCATATTGATTTGGAAATAATAAATTGTAGCATTCTAAATATCGCTGCATTCTACTTTTTACAATTTTTCAAAAACTTTGCTGAACATTCATAATGAACACGCCAGTCTGTAATTTGTTGCTAGTGTAGGATCACCCTCTTTAAAAACTGGTTGTTATGCAGCCAGTTTTTAGCAATGATGGAATATTCGTTTGGAAATACTTTGATTGCTAATTTTAGCCAAATTTACAGATATCTTAACATGTTTCAATATAGGTACAGGAATGTTATGAATGTTATTTTTTGTATTTTTTAATTTACCAACAATATTCCGCACCTTAATAGAGGTAGCAGGAACAAAAGAAAATGAATTTAGTGGGCTGGGTGGCATATATTCTAGAGATGAGTGATCATTATTTAGTAACTGTGAGCGAAGCTTATCCGCTATTGAAGTAAAATGTAAATTTAAAGAGTCTGCAATAGCAGTATCATCAGTAATTTCTTTATTATCAACATTTAATTTCTCTATTGAATTTTTCTTAAGTTGGTTTCCGAGAAGCCTGTTTATGATTGCCCAAGTCTTTTTCATGTCTCCTTTATGTTTAGAAAATTGATTGTTATAATAGTTATATTTTGCAATTGTGATTATTTTAGTTAATTTGTTTCTGTATTGAGTATATTGTACTTTAGGAATTTTGCTTTATAATTGCAATTTGAATAATTTATCTCTGTTCTTTATTGAAGTGAAAATTCCTGGAGTGATCCATGGATTTGCGATACTTTTGGACGAAACTGTTTTTCTCCTTAAAGGAAAGCAAATATTAAAAATATGGAATAAGGTGTCATAGAAGAACTGAAACATATGATCTGGGTCATTCATAGGTTCGTCACAGTCAAATCGAATATTTTCTACAGCCCCAATAAATTTTCTTTTGTTAATCTCTGAGAATATTCTGTAATCATTTAGTTGTTTTAACCTGAACAATGTTGTATATAGCTTAAGTAGGAAAATGATCACTGATGTTTATGGTTATAATTCCAGAATTTATGAGGGCATATTTACAAATATATTATCAATCGTAGATTCTGTTATTTGATTATCATAGATGCAGATTCGAGGGGGTTTAGTAATAGTACGACTAAGATAGAAAGAATTCATTACGTTTAAAAATTTATGAAAAACTGCTTCAGATTGCAAATTGATGTTGAAGTCACCCGCAACTATGGCATTCGATTTATGGAACTAGCATAACATGTTATCTAAGTGGATTAAACGCTATTGATATTATTATTAGTTGGGGGTGTATATACACATAAACTTGAAACCTACATAATTTCAAATGAAAGGTAAAGTTCCAGCAATAAAAAGTTTGTCGAGAAATAAATAAATATGTATTTATGTATATAATATCAAAATAAGCCAAAATCACTATTTATTTTAGTTTTATTTTGAAAAATGTACACTATTTTTATTAAAAACAAAAGATGCAAAAGTTCCTAATTCGTAAACTTTTGGCTTTAAATGCTATTTGTTTTTGACCAGTGGTGGGCACCGTTAACCAAAAAGTTAACTCCGATAACGATAATCCGATAATTTTACTACAAAGTTAACGGAAGTTAACGATAATCCGTTAACGATAACTATTTCTTTACCAACATTTAAAAAAATCAAGGAAAAAAGCTTTAAAACCCATAGAAAATGTTTATTTATGCAAAATCCAACAATAAATAGGTATTTAACTGTATTTTTATCAAGTTTTGCAACTTTTTTGTTTTGGAAAGGCTTCTGGTCAGACTGAGACTCAGAAGTGCCTGAGACAGAGGCGATCTCAATGTCGAGAACTTCTTCTTGGTGCTCCATGGTTGAGGTTTAAAAGTTGTAGAGAATGCTTGGTAAGAGAGAACTGAACGCTGTCTAGTTGACGATAATACAAAAGAACCTAAAAAAAGTAAAATATCATCGTAGAAAATATGTAACTAAACTAATAAAATATTAATTCAAACAAAATAGCAAAATTAATTCAAAATAATATGAATTATAATAATATTATAATATATAATATATAATATTACGTTATATAAAATATTTTATTTTACTTAACCTTTTTCAATAGAAGTCATTTTTCTCTATGTAATTATTTTATCTATAAAATATTTTATCTATGAATTATTTAGTCTATAAAATAAAAATACTTTGTCCATGAATTATTTTGTCTATAAAATATTTTGTCTATGTAATATACGCAATTGTTATTTAATTCGACGACAATATTACAATCAGTGAATAAAAACTATTATTCAAATTTTACATACTATATATACTTTTTTAGAGATTTACTAACGCAGTGTAAAAATACTTATTCATTAGTCATTACTATAAATTATTTTTTCTCAACCGTACATTTTACCATACGTATCTCCATACGTATTAATATATATATAATATTATAGGACTTTTACTAACGTTAAAAGAACCTTCTTACCTTCAATAAAAAGCGCACAACCTCCCATTGCGAGATCTGGAAGCAGACTGAAGTTATGGCGGTTTGAATTCATTCGCGGAGCGGTGATCTTCCGTGATCTTAACGTGTTAACGGACTTTAACAGACTAAATATCGAGTTATCGGAAGTTAACTGGTCCGATAACGATAAATGGAAATTAACTTCCGTTAATAGTCCGTTAAAAAAGTTAACTTCGTTAATTAACTGTTGTCGGATTAACGCTTTAGTGCCCAACACTGTTTCTGACGAACCTTTTTCCGCAATTGTGCAACGGTGATTAAAATTTTTAAAAACTAGCATACTTTTTGCGAAAAAATAAATTTTTAACTAGTCTAAAAGAATATAAATGCATACCAATGGAATTACTCAAGTAATTTGCTTTAGCGATAATAAATTCCAAAACATTTATAGGCTTTATACAATGGATTCTAATAGGTAGTGAAAAAAAGTGGAATATTTGAAATATGACAAAAATAAATGAAAAGAAATCATTCTAAAGATTGCAATCTAATAAATACTTTCCATCGATGTTCAGGATTTAATACAGGGTTTAAACTAGATTCAGTTTCTTCAATTCGTCTCTGAAATCTTATTCTTTCCCGAGCGCACTCTTCCCAAGGACCCCCTCTACAGCAATCAAGAACGGGATAAGTTCGAACATTATCACAAATTTAACTTTTGGTGGCGTACTTACAATCCAATCCTTTTCAATTTCATCATTTCACTTTTGGTTCACGATTTTTAACTCTTCTTCAATTTTGTCAACGCTATTTCATCAGCCAGACTCTGTACTGAACGGACGCATTTCCTGAGCTCTCTGATTTTGCATCTACTTTTATATATTGCTGAGAATTTTACTTTTGGATAGTTTTGAATTTTATATACTTGCGTTTAAATTTACGTTGTTATACAGGGTGAGTCAAAAGTAGCGCCCATTTCTGTTTTTTCGGCTGTCAGATTGTGCATCGATCACGAGGGAGGGCACTTTGAAAATTGCAAGTAAAACAGCTTGGTACAGTTCCGTAATAATTTTCCCCCGAATAAATGGTTAGATAAACATGTCATTCATTTATTTCTACCTTCTTGTACACTGTAATACAAATGGCAAACAAACAATCAACTGACAGAAATCGGGCGCTACTTCTGACTCACCCTGTAGTTAAGTAATTGAATTAGTGGTTTTTAGCGATTTAGAAGTTTTCATAGCGTGCCGGCTTAATTTAACTTATACCTGTGACGGTTTAAATTTTTAACTCCGCGATGCCGTCGCAGAAAGCGTCGTGTGTTAGGTGTAGGGTTAACCGGTGGTATTCGGAATTTAAGGATTATAACGGCGGTCCAATGGCGATTACCGATAGATCAGTTTGTTTCTTTTGCGAGTTATGGAGGAATTAGTTGACATAAAACGCAGTGTACGTGAGGTAGCGGATAGACTTGCAACGCTTGATGAGGGCAGGGTTAGGGCTACGGTTGACGGAAGCCGAACCAATACTAACGTTGAAGACGTTAGTAATTTGAAGGGTGAGGTGCGTAACTTAGTTTCTAGTTTAGGTAGCTTGTCGGGAAGGTTAGATAGAGTTGAGGAAGAGGTTAAGGTTAGTCCGAGAGTAGTAGATAGCTAGGGATTTAGAGAGGTTAAGGGTGGAGCTAGGCCGCGTACATTAGGTGATAGGAATCCCCCCCTATCGAGGTTTCGAACCCTTTCGCCCATTTGGAAAGGGACGTGAATGAGGGGGAAACTATTTTAATTGGGGACTCTTTAGTGCGCCACATGGACAAAGAGTTCGTTAAACGGAATCCAACCAATAGGAGGAGGGTCTGTCTCCCAGGGGCCAGGGTTGACAGAGTTAGAGACGAAGTCGATAGGGTTGACGTTGCTTCCCGTCACTCAATGTCGGTGACGATGGTAGGAGGCAACGACTCGTATAGGCCCGATACGAGAGTGCCTGACCTTTTGGAGAGATATAGGGGGTTAATTAGGTCCCTGAAGGCGAGGTCAGATAGGTCTTTAGTTTTAGGTATTACCCCTAGGCACGGGTTGGGTCTTAGAATTACGTCCAAAACAATATTTTTGAATAACAAATTAGAAGAGATTTGTGCTGAGGAAAGTGTACCCTTCGTAAAGCTGTGGTCCGAATTCAATGATCCTAGCCTTTTTATAAAAGATGGGGTGCATTTTAATGAAATAGGTAATGCTAGGCTAGGTAGGTTAATAGACGAAAACGTTCGAAAGCTGTATAGGTCGAAGCCGCCTTTAAACGTTGTGGGTCCGGGAAACGCGGGCCCGACGTGATAAATAGTTTAAAACGCGGGCCCGTGGTAAAAAATAACTTAAACGTCTTTTATTGCAACGCGCGTAGTAATAGAAATAAATTAAATGAATTTAAGGCGGTAATTTATTCCGGCAACTATGATATAGTTGCTATCACTGAAACTTGGTTAAATACCGTGACTCGGGACTTGTTGGGGGAACTTGATATACCGGGTTTTAAACTCTCTACTAATGATAGGTTACATAGATTTGGAGGAGGCGTTTTGCTGTACATTCGTAATTCCCTTAGGGCTATCGAGGTTGTTTGATTTTCCGGCAGCAATTAATGCGATCTGTGTTGAAGTTAGGGCGCGTAGTATTAGTTTTAATTTTGTTGTGGTTTATAGACCTCCCGTTCAACCCCTCGATATAGATACTAGATTTTACTCACTTCTTGGTAATTTTATTGACAATCGGAATAGTATAATTGTCGGAGACTTTAACTGCCCTAATGTTAATTACGAGAATTTTACGGGTAATGAAGAGGGTTTGAGACTGGTTGAGTTTATGGACGATAACTTTTTACGACAGATAGTTACCGAACCAACGCGCGGTGATAATATCTTAGATTTAGTGATGACGAACGGCGAGAATATAGTTGAAGGTTTAGAAGTAGGCGAGAGTTTAGGATGTAGCGATCATCAAATTCTTAGGTTTAAGTTATTGATAGAAAACACTCAGGATAGTAATGTAGTGGAAGTCCCTGATTTTCGTAGGGCTGATTTTGATGGTTTTGCGGATAGGATGAGAGTAGTGGACTGGGATAACTTATTTATGGGTGGTGACACAAATTTGCGTTGGGTGGCGTTTAGGGAAGGTTTTAGGAATATTGAAAGGGAGTTTATTCCTCGTAGGCCCAAGCGCGTTAAAAATCGTGGTAGGCCGAAGTGGTGGAGTAGGGAAATAGGAGAGTTTATAATAGAGCGTAATAGAGCGTATAGACTTATTAAGCGAAATGGCACGGCAGCTAACTTTAATAGATATATCGAGCTTAGGCGTCAGGTTAAAAGATCAGTTAGGAATGCCAAGTGTAATTTAGAGATAGTTATAGCTGCGGATAGTAAACATAATCCCAAAAAGTTTTTTGAATACGTAAATAATCGTAAGCCGGTAAAAGATAACATAGGCCCTCTAGTGGATGTTAATGGCGCTTTGGCTTCTGACGCTAAGGCGATGGCGGGTATTTTTAATAACTTTTTTGCGACAGTTTTTACCGTAGAAGACGTAAATAATGTCCCCGACGTGGACGATATCGTTGCATTTAATAGCGAGACTATTTTAGATGAAATAACTGTTTACGAGGCTGAGATTGCGCATTATATCGATAGGCTAAAAGTTAGCAAGGCTCCAGGCCCTGACGCTTTTTATCCTAGACATTTGAAAGATTTGAAAAGTTATCGTAGGCCCCTTAACGAAGATTTTTAATCAGTCACTCGAAACGGCGATTATTCCTGAAGACTTCAAATTAGCTAACGTCACGCCTATTTTTAAAAAAGGCGACCGCGCGGTAGCTAGCAATTATAGGCCCATTAGCTTAACGTCAATTGTCGGTAAACTTTTGGAATCCGTAGTTAGGGATCGTATTATCGATCACTTAGAAAGTAGAGATTTGATTAATAGTAGTCAGCATGGGTTTCGACGCCATAGGTCTTGTTTAACTAATTTGTTGGAATTTTATAACGAAATAGTGCGCGAATACGATAGGCATAGAGCAGCTGACGTTATTTATTTAGATTTTAAAAAGGCGTTCGATACAGTTCCGCATAGGAGACTAATTGCGAAGGTTAAAGCGCACGGTATACGCGGTCAGGTAGCTAACTGGTTAGAAGAATGGCTTCGTGCTAGGAGGCAGAGGGTCGTAGTTAATGGTAGTGAATCGGGGTGGTTAGATGTAGGTAGCGGTGTCCCACAGGGTTCAGTGTTAGGCCCATTGCTATTCGTAATTTACATTAACGACATAGATGTAGGATTGACTAGTAACGTGTCAAAATTCGCGGACGATACTAAAATAGGCGGTAAGGTTGTTAACGAGGACGATAGAAATAGGATCCAAGACGATGTAGATAGGATTATGGAGTGGACAGATAAGTGGCAGATGCAATTTAACGTAGATAAATGTAAAGTTTTGCATATAGGTTCTCGCAACAATAATTACGCGTACACGATGGATGATAGGGAGTTAGCGAGCGTTGACGAGGAAGTAGATTTAGGCGTACGCGTAACTAAAGATTTAAAGGTTAGGAACCAGTGCCTGGAGTCTTGCGCAAAAGCTAATAGGATGTTAGGCTTCATAGCGCGTAATTTCGAATTTAAATCGAAGGATATTATATTGCCCCTTTACAAGTCCCTAGTCAGGCCTCATTTAGAATATGCCGTTCAGTTTTGGTGCCCGTACTTGCGTGAGGATATTGATAGGTTAGAAAGGGTTCAGCGTCGTGCCACGAAACTTATTCCGTCATTGCGCAATAAGCCTTATGAAGATAGGATTAGAGAGTTAGACCTGTACTCACTCGAAACTAGAAGATTAAGGGGGGAGCTTATTGAAGTTTTCAAAATCGTTAATACCATCGATAACGTAAATTTTGACAAATTGTTCACTTTCGATAATAGTAATACTCGCAATAACGGATTTAAGTTGCGTGGCAGACGTTTCATTACTAATATCGCTAAAAACTTCTTTACGTTTAAAGTAATTGATAAATGGAATAATCTTCCCGCGTCAGTCGTTCATTCTACCAGCGTTAATATGTTTAAGAACCGTCTTGACAGACATTTTAAAAATGTTAACGTTGTTTAAAATTAAAAAAGAAAGTTAACAACAGGAGCTCTGGTGGTGGTGCTCGAGGATGAGTCTGTTGACGATGAATGCCAGCTTGTGACATGCCAGCGTGTGATGCCAGCAATAAAAAAAAAAAAAAAAAATTAGACTACACAAACGTAGATGTAGCTCGTAGCGTAAACTAACCCACTTTTGTTTAACTGTACCTACTTTTTTTTTTCTTTCTCTTCTTGGATGTCTCTAACTCTCTTTACTTGCATGTTTGTAGTTTGCATGGTATGACAGTGAGTTAAGACTGTGTTTGCATGGTTTGTAAGCGTTCTTATTTTACTTCTTTTCATCTTTCACCCCTCTCCTATTTTCTCCGACTATTTTTCTGACTTGTCGGCAGTGGCCGGCGGATGATGTTGGTGAGACCTTTTTCCTCTTTTTCTGAATGAATGTTAACCCACGAATGATAGGTGTTGCTCCTTACTTAACCCCTTATTCTCTTCTCTTCTCTTAACCCCCTACTCTTTCCTTTCTCTCGGGCTAGCCTTAGAATGGATCTTAGGGTCTTTGTTAGCCTTAGCTTCTGTAGATCATCACGCCTATTTTTAAAAAAAGGCGACCGCACAGTAGCTAGCAATTATAGGTAAACTTTTGGAATCCCTAGTTAGGGATCGTATCGTCGATCACTTAGAAAGTCGCGATTTGATTAATAGGAGTCAGCATGGGTTTCAACGCCATAAATCTTTAACTAATTTGTTAGTTTTATAATGAAATAGTGCGCGAATACGGAGGTCCGGTGCTAGTGTCTCCGAAAGACTGCTACAATTACAGTTACGATAGGCATAGAGCGGCTGACGTTATTTATTTAGACTTTAAAAAAGCGTTCGATACAGTTCCGCATAAAAGATTAATTGCGAAGGTTAAAGCGCACAGTATACGCTGTCAGGTAGCTAACTGGTTAGACTTCCGTTAGAGGAATGGCTTCGTGCGAGGAAACAGAGGGTCATTGTTAATGGTAGTGAATCGGGGTGGTTGGATGTAGGTAGCGGTAGGCCTGTTCAAAAATCAAATATTTCTTATTTTCATAGGTTTCTGTACATTTTCCCATGCTTTTTGACTTGAAAAAGCCGAAAATCACAACTATTTTGACCTAGGATGTTGGGAAGCATTGCCGCATGGAGCTTTAAATTTTCTGCCTTGAAATCGGCCAAAGCGCCAATTCTGGGGTCCCTTGAATTATGTTTTGCACTTTAACTTTTGATCTAAACAAGATAGAGCAACAAATTAGGTATCAAATGAAAGAGCATAAAATTAATAAATAATAATAATAATAATAATAATAATTATCTATCATTTTTCAGGAAACAACAGAAACTCAATCAGAATCTAGAAAACCATCTACAAGTTACAACTTCACAATGGCATTAAGCAAGGAGCTGAGGGAGCTCCGTGGGCGCACAGTTGATATCTCAGAACCTCCACGTACTGTCCACAGGCAGGTGTCAACTGGGCCATCTACCAGATCTCTCACTGAAACTTTCCTGGTTGGATACCCTTCAGCTTTTATCAGTGGTTCCCAGCTTCCCACCAACAGACAGGCGTTCCAGTATTTCCTTAATCTTCAGAATTTACCGGAAAATGCAGGGAGGCCATGGTTCAAGACCTTGCATATGAAACAGTTGAATCTATCATCTCATTCTGGCAGATGGCTAGGATCAAGACAATGACCAAGTACAACGCAATGAAGCTCTTCATGAAACTACATGAGAACATCGTGCTCTGGTGAAAAGCAAAGGAAGAGCAAGTAACCCTGGAGGAAAAAGAGGAGCATTTGTGCTGGAATTAGACAGCCTGTTCGATATAGGAGCTCCAGATGCAATCCAGGAAATACAGAACAACAGACTGTTATCCAGAGAGAAGAAAGATGAGGATATCAGGTTCTACGAAGACCAAAAGACTGAGAGGAAAGGTTATATGTCTGGTCATGACAAGATTTTTGAGACAAGATCCCTGCAGCAAGCAGCGAGGAATGAAAGACTGCAGCATAGACAAGAACAAGGTAAAACTAATTACTTTGAACGTTACAAAAAGTTTTAAGTTTTACTCCATTGCGATATTTAGCATGTACTTAACAATTACTGTCTTAACATGTTGTACTATTTTACAGCTGCAGCAGAACAAGAGGCAGTTGTTCATGTGGATGACATTACCTGGGGTGACTCAACTGACAACGACGCTAACACAGAGGACATGGATTACCATCAGCCTCGTCCTGGATGTTCTCACCATCAAGACACTGTGACTAGTGTGACTTTGACGTTTCCAAGGAAGGTCATGGAATGTGATGTCATCTGCAATACAGCTGATCGTCTTGGTTTATCAGACAATCAAGTTACTGCCATGGTTTCTGCCACCTTGAAAGCTGGAGGGGCTGATCTGGATAACTTCGTCATCTCAACCTCAACAACACGTCGCAACAGAATGCTGTCCAGGTATAATATCAGCCAGAGTCACATGTCCAAGTTTTGTGAAAAACCCCCACAGTACGCTGCCTTACACTGGGATGGAAAGTTGCTCAAAGATGTCTTGGACAGTGAACCTGGAAGTACCTCAGAGTCTTTAGCTGTGCTAGTGTCTGGTCCACCTTCATACACCGAAGGAAAGTTATTGGGAGTACCTGTCATCGACAATTCTTCTGGCACAGCTCAGGCTGAGGCTTCAATGGATTTACTGGAGACATGGGAACTTACGGATAATGTTACTGCCCTTGTTTTTGACACTACATCCAGTAACAGTGTTCACAGAGGAGCTGCCAAACTGCTAGAGAAAATGCTGAACAAAAAGGTGTTTTATCTGGCCTGTCGACATCACATCCTGGAAATCCTAGTAGGAGCAGTTTGGGAAGGTGAAGGGGCCAGATAATCCCTGGTTTGAGCATCTGAAGGATGTTTGGACGGACTTGTCCAAGGAAAACCCAAAGATGCTGGCTATCAACAGCAAATGGCTGAAGGAAAAGAAGAAGAAGAACAGTGAAGAAATACTCCAAGACATTCTAACAGCAGAAAGGCTTCCAAGAGCCGACTACAGGGAAATGGCTGAACTGACAGTCATTGTTCTTAGAGGAACGCCTCCTCGAGGTATTCAATGGAGTCGACCAGGCGCCATTCATCAGGCCAGATGGATGGCCAGAAACCTGTACTCCATGAAAATGCTGATGTTTGCAGATCAACTTGAGTACGACGAAGACACTGTATCAAAGCTGGAAAGACTCAACACCTTCCTTGCGCTGTTCTACACTCCTGTATGGATGATGTCAATGTCTGCTGCAGATGCTCCCGTGAATGATCTAAGTCTAATCCAGGACATGTTGAAGTACAAGAAAACTGACCCAGAGCTTGCTGATGCAGTACTTAATAAGATGGAAAACCACAAATGGTACCTGACGCAGGAAGTCGTGCCATTTGCCCTGTTCAGCAGTAGATTGAGTGACACATTGAAGCACGACATTGCTGCCCAGTTACATGCCACTGAGAAGCCAGACAGCTTCAGAACAGGAAAGCCTCTATTCCAGAGAGTCACAGCTAAGACCACCCTGGTTGATCTCATTGGCCCAGAATCACATTTCCTGCTGGACACACTGAACATTGGATCCGAGTGGCTTCTGGAACCTGTCACGTCTTGGCCACAGAATGAGGACTACAGAAAAGCGTTGGACTATGTTAAGAATCTGAAAGCGGTGAATGACATTGCTGAACGTGGTGTCAAGATGATGAGCGACTTTGCAAATGTCATAACAACAGATGCCAAGCAAAGGAACTATCTCCTTCAAGCTGTGGAGTTCAACAGACGCCGCTTTGACAGCTTCAAGAAACAAACTCTCAACAACTGACTGTGTAAATGTCATTATGAAATTAATCATCATGTAATGCTTTCACTTCTTGATCGATTAGACTTGTGACAAAATGTTAATCTCAAATTTGTGTCATGAAAGGCGCCTTGTCTGCCTTGAGTGTGAGAAAACGAATTTTGTGATATTTCTGAAATCTTTGTATGTACCAATGTGCCATTTCTTGTTCCAAGACTATCATAATTGTATAAGTTAGAAAGAGCATTAAAAACAATTTAATTTGGTGCCTATTTTGTTGCTCTATCTTGTTTAGATAAAAAGTTATAGTGCAAAACATGATTCAAGGGACCCCGGAACTGGTGCTTTTGGCCGATTTCAAGGCAGAAAACTTAAAGCTCCATGCGGCAATGCTTCCCAACAACCTATTTCAAAATGATTGTGATTTTCGGCCTTTTCAGGTCAAAAAGCATGGGAAAAAGTACAGAAACCTATGAAAATAAGAAAAAGTTGATTTTTGAACAGGGCTAAGGTAGCGGTGTCCCACAGGATTCAGTGTTAGTCCCATTGCTATTCGTAATCTACATTAACGACATAGATGTAGGCTTGACCAGTAACGTGTCAAAATTCGCGGACGATACTAAAATAGGCGATAAAGTTGTTAACGTGGACGATAGAAATAGGCTCCAAGACGATGTAAATAGGATTATGGAGTGGACGGATAAGTAGCAGATGCAATTTAGCGTAGACAAATGTAAAGTTTTTCATATAGGTTCTCGTAACAATAATTACACGTACACGATGGGCAATAGACAGTTAGCGAGCGTTGACAAGGAAGTAGATTTAGGCGTACGCGTATCTAAGGATTTAAAAGTTAGGAACCAGTGCCTGGAGTCTTGCGCAAAAGCTAATAAGATGTTAGGCTTCATAGCGCGTAATTTCGAATTTAAATCGAAAAATATTATATTGCCCCTTTACAAGTCCCTAGTCAGTCCTCATTTAGAATATGCCGTTCAGTTTTGGTGCCCGTATTTGCGTGAGGATATTGATAGGGTGGAAAGGGTTCAGCGTCGCGCCACGAAACTAATTCCGTCATTGCGCAACAAGTCTTATGAAGATATGATTAACGAGTCAGACTTGCATTCACTCGAAACTAGGAGATTAAGTGGGGAGCTTATTGAAGTTTTCAAAATCGTTAATAAAATCGATAACGTAAATTTTGACAAACTTTTCACTTTCGATCATAGCAATTCTCGTAATAACCGATTTAAGTTGCGTGGCAGACGTTTCATTACTAACATCGCTAAAAACTTTTTTATGTTTAAAGTAATTGATAAATGGAATAATCTTCCCGCGTCCGTCGTAAACTCTACCAGCGTTAATATGTTTAAAAACCGTTTAAATCGGCATTTTAAAAATATTAACGTTGTTTAAAATAATAAAACACTTGGCAACAGGAGCTCTGGGGGTAATGGTCGAGGATGAGTCTGTTGACGATTAATGCCAGCTTGTGACATGCCAGCATGCGATATGCCAGCAATAAAGAAAAAATTAGACTAACACGAACAGATGTAGCTCGTACCGTAAACTAACCCACATTTTGTTATACTCTTCATGCTTTTTTAATTTTTTTCCCTTTCTTATCCTCTCTTTACTTGCATGTCTGTAGTTTGCATGGTATAACAGTGTTTGAGTTAAGACTGTGTTTGCATGGTTTGTAAGCGTTCTTATTTTAATTCTTTTCATCCTCTTCGACTTCGGCCGCAGTGGCCGGCGGATGATGATGGTGAGTCTTTCTTTTTCTGAATGAATGTTAACCCACGAATGATAGGTTTTGCTACTTACTTAACCCTTCTTCTCCTCTTTTAACCCCCTACTCTTTCCTTTCTCTCGGGCTAACCTTAGAGTGGATCTTAGGGTCTTTGTTAGCCTTAGCTTCTGTAGATCTGTAGATCATTGCAAGCAATGTTATGATTACTCTCAGAATTTTTGAGACAGCATTTTTCTTGTGTTGACAATGAACTGGATTTAACTGATGCAGGTACATTACACTATTCCGAAACTTCTGTATTATTCATATTTGACGAATATACGAGAGATTATACAACTATCAGCTAAATCGGTACATGAAGCATTTAACATTAAATCTGGCTGGTTCATAGGAAGAAGGTTATCAGTAGAGGTTTCTTGCAATATCTTTGTATTAGATTTAACTTGTTGCCAGTTGTTAAAAATAAGGGTGCTAGTGTGATAAGAATAATTATAGACCAATAGCACTTGCCAGTATACTTTCTAAGGTATTAGAATATGTCATTTATAATAGGATAAGTAGTTACTTGCAGACTTATGACAATCAGTTTGGCTTTAGAGTGAAACATGGTACTGACATGTGTATTTATATGCTAAAGGAAGCCGTCCTAAAATAAAAGATGTCAAATAGCAACGTATATGCCTGTTTTTTGGATGCATCAAAAGCAATTGATAGAGTTAACCATCACAAACTTTTCAAGAAACTCTTGTGTCGAGGGGTCCCTAATTATATACTTAGGATACTTGCACTCTGGTATACAGAGCTGACCATGTTTGTAAGATGGAAAAGCAGTGTATCACCAGGTTTTAAGGTAACTAATGATGTTAGGCAAGGAGGTCTATTATCACTCTATCTTTTCTGTATATACATGGATGACCTTACCAATGAACTGAAAACTACACGTACTGACTGTCACTGGAAAGGCAAAATTAATCATTTAATGTATGCTGGTGACCTTGTTCTTCTGCCATCCTCTCCCCATGGGATGAGAGTATTATTAGAGATATGTGAACAATATGGTATAGAAAATGACCCCCTATAATGGGGCAAAGAGTCATGTAATTACTCACGAGCTGCGAGATGAACTCGATATTGAGAGGCAACGTAAAAAGTTGTATGTACAGGGTAACATGCAAGTAAGGAAATTCGGTATGTGTTCAGAATCAGTTAAAACTTAACTTTTTAGAACTTACTGTACTGCATTGTATACATCCCATCTGTGGTGGAACTATACAAAAACTGCAATGAATAAACTCTGTTGCTTGTAATAATATTTTTCGTATGCTATGTATGGATCCAAAATGGTGCAGTGCCAGTTTACTACGCGTAACCTACCTACCAGCCAAATGTTAAACCGGAAGAATATATATAATTTCATTACTAGGGTCCAAAACAGCTCTAATGTGTTATTGTATATTGTCTGGTCTTCAGATACTGTGTACCTCTCACCTTATGACAGTCTTTGTTCAGACAACTGCCGGTTTACAATACCTTATTTTTGTAATGTAGCAAAGATTATATATATATATATATATATTATATATATATATATATATATATATATATATATATATATATATATGCATATTAATGCATATTAAGTTGTGTTATAATAAGTGGCTATGTTATAATAAGTGTTACAAGTGTTATAAGTGTTATAAGATGTCTCATATAATAACAATATACATAAAATTTTCAGATAATTAATCAAACAGTAAGCTAGAATGTTAGGTTAAGTGGCTATGTTGGCCTTATTTTTGTATTAAGTTCAGTGTATACGTTAGATTGTACTTGTATGTTAGGTTAAGTGGCTATGAATTGTGAATGATCCGCAATAAAGATGTTTTGTTTGTTTGTTTGTTTGTTTGTTTGTTTGTTGAAGGCACATCACATTACTCCGAAACTTTTGCAGTATTCATACCAGCATTTGATGATGACCGATTTACTTATAACACTATGAGGTTGTTGTTGTTGTTTAGCCGATCAGCCCACCCTGATCGAGCAAGCCGGCGGCACGCAGGTAACCGATCGCCCTCTCCGGAGTGGACCAGAGGTTCAGCGCACTAGTGATGTTGTGTTGTGTTCGTTGTTGTGCTAGAGCGGTACAGTCCGTCATAATGTGTTCAATTGTTTGTGGTGTGTCTTGGCACAGGTGGCAGGTGTCGTCTATGGAGTTGTCTAGTCTGTGTTTATATGTCCGTAAGTTTGGGTGATGTCCACATCGGAATCGTGCTAAGTTAACTCGATCCGATCTGCTCAGGCTGATCTCTGACCTGTTAATGGGTGGCGGCTTCGCACCTAGGACCGCATTCGGACCGAGTCGTGTCAGTGCTTTGTGGGTTAGATGTGTGTGTATGTGTTTTCTGTACTGTGTGATGTCTGTGGGGCGTGGTATGGAATGGAGTATTTCGTTATAATATCTCTCTGGTGTTACCTTAATGGTGCGAGGTGTTGGTGCATGATTGTACATGTAGTGGCAAGGGTGTTGTGGGTTAGTTGTCGCTGCTGCCATGAATTGTGTTCCCCTCATGTCTAAATGTTCCCTAACTTTTAGTATTTTTGTTTCTGTGTGCAGGTGTTCTATTGGTGTTGTTTGAGTGCATCCTGTAATGATACGAAGTGCGTTGTTTTGTATTGTTTGTAAGGTGTTTATGTGTGTGTTTGAGATAATGGGTGCCCAGCATGGGCTAGCATAGTCCATAACTGAGCGAATATATTGTTTGTATATGAGTGATGTTGTTTCCTGCTGGTGTCCAAAGTTTGTGCCTGTTAGTACCCTAAGCGTGTTAAGTCTTGACGTACATTTGGTTTTAATGTCCTGAATGTGGTTTGCAAAAGATAATGATGTGTTGTATGTGACACCAAGTATTTTGGTTCTGTGAGTGTGTGGAATGTTGATGTTGTTTAGTGTAAGCTGTGGAATTACCTGGTGTTCTTTTGTGTTGCTTGTAAGCAAGGTGATGGTTGATTTTGTGGGCGCTACTTTGAGTCTATTGTGTGTGAGCCAGTCTTGTATACTGTTTATGTATGTTTGTAGGTTATTTGTAGCGGTGTCGATGTTGTTGTGGGTGGATGTTAGAGTGATATCATCTGCATATGATGATAAGGTAAGCTTGTTATCTATGGGTGTTGGAATGTCATGCATGTATAAGTTGAAGAGTGTTGGTGAGAGAACAGAGCCTTGAGGAACCCCGTTCGGAAAAAGCTTGTTTTTGGATGACTTGCCATTAAATGTGACATGTGAGTATCTTCCTGAGAGATAGTTGCTCAGCCACCTTTTGGTGTTATTGTGCATGTTTGTGTTGAGTATTTTGTTTATGAGAGGGAAGCGTGGGATAGCATCAAATGCTTTACTAATGTCTATTGTTGCTAATAGTGTACGTTGAGCTGGTCTTCTGGAGTTGATGCCATCCATGATGTGCTGCGTGAGGTTAGTGAGTAATGTCGTGGTTGAGTGGTGAGGTCTGAATCCATGTTGAGTAGGCGATAGTGGTATGTGTGGGTTGGTGATTTGTAAGATTAGTCTTTCTGTTACTTTGGAAGGTGTGCATAGTAAAGTAATGGGTCTATAGGAAGCTGGTTCTGTTGGATTTTTGTTTGGTTTGAGTAGTGTAATAATTTTACCTTGTTTCCATATGTCAGGAATAATACAGTGTTGGTATGAATATGTGCTGATATTTGTGAGAGCTAATATTCCTTGTGGGCCCAAGTGTTTAAGGTGTATGTTAGATATGTTGTCTGGTCCAGTAGCCTTCGAATTCTTAATGTTTTTGATGATCTTGGTGGTCTGGTCTGTATTGAAGGGTGTAATGGTCATGTCGAGTCTGTAGGTTTTCTTGTGTCTGGCTGTTTGTCTGTCTGCATGTTTCTGGTTGTTGTCTCTGTTTAAGTGACTTATCTTTGCGTAGTGATTAACTAGAATGTTAGCTTGTTGTGTGTATGTTGGGATATTATTTTGGCTGCGACAGATAGCCGCGTGTGAGGTGTGAATGCCGCTGTTAGAGTGGGTAATGCTGTTTATAGTCTTGTATAGCCTGTATGTATCTGTGGAGTGGTTTAGTGTTGTTATGAATTCCCTGAATGTTTCTGTTTGTTTTTCTTTGAGTTTGTTGTTTATTTCTGTGTTGAGCTGTTGTATCTGCTGTTTTATGGGTTCTGTGTGTGGTGTTTGTGTGTTATATTTGAGGTTGTTACGTTGCCTTATGAGGTGGGCTATTTCTCTAGTGTAATTTGGGTTGTATTTCCTAATGTTGCCCTTGGGTATGTATTTGTTTGCATTATTGATAATCTGATTAAATGTCTTGAGTGTTGTATCGATGTTTATGATGGGTGTGCTGTTTAATGTGGTGAATTGTTCCTCAGTCTGTATTTTGAACTGTTCCCAATCAGCTTTCTTGTAATTTCTGTAAGTGTGCCTAAGGCTGTTGGGGCAGAGTGTAGAATGTGTTGTAATGATGATGGGCAGGTGGTCTGATGACAGTTGTTTTTTCTGTTCTCCATTGTGTATGTGTTGCTAGTGAGGGGGAACAGAACGTTATGTCTGGGGAGGAGTTTGAGTATCCTGCTTGATGTGGTATGTGTGTATGTTCTTCTGTATTGTTAAGAATGAAGAGGCTGTTTAGTTGTGTGGCTATGTTGGCGCCTCTGGTGTTGTTTTGGTTGTGCAGGTACCAACTAGTGTCTTTGGCGTTGAAGTCTCCTCCTAAGATGACATTAGTGAGAGAGGCAGATTGTGTAACTGTGGATTGTAATTGGCTGGCACCTGAGGTGAACTATCTGGTGGGATGTAAATGTTGATTAGTGTGGTGTTGTGTTTTGCGCGTGTTTTAATGTTAACTGCCTGTATTTCTATCGTGTTATCGGCTTGGATTGTGTTTGTAATGTTTTGGGTAGCATCAGTGTAGCTAATGCTTTTACGTATGTAAGTGATGAGTCCACCCCCGTTACCCCCAGTACGATCTTGACGGATCGCCGTGAAGTCAGGGATGGTGGGTGTTTTGTGTGTGCGTTTTAGTTTTGTTTCTTGTATAAGTGCTATGTGAATGTTTTGTTTGTGTACGAATTCCCTAAGCTGCATGATTTTGTTTGTGAGGCCATCTACGTTGTACTGTAATATGTTAATATTATACTTCTGTATGTGTCTCATGGTGCTATTGTGTCTATGTCTTTGTGTATGGTGACATGTGTAAGTTGTAGTGGGGCCTGGATTAGTCTTAATGTCGCCAGAGAGTAAGAGTAGTTCGGGGAGCACGCAATTGTTCCCTGTAATTGAAAAAAATAGCACGCTGAGAATAGGTCCGGCCCCGGGAGCCGATCGGCACTCTGACCGTGCCACGCAACAGGCCGTCGACTGCCAGTCTAGCCAACCGTAGACAGCCCGCTGCACGGAGATTTGAGGAAGTTTGGCCACCAGCGCGTTGATGTTTTGGTTTGACGTCGCTTCTTCGCGTTGACGTGTCCTGCGCTGGAGGATGCAGCCACTGTTTAGAAGCTTCCTCGTCAGCTGCTAACACTTTTTTCACGTTGTTCTAACTACTGTACCTGTTCAGACGTTTTTTATAAACAAATCTTTATAAACAAATATGCAATTTTGTCTTGCTCTCTTTGTTGGAGTTCTGAAAATGAATTGCCCTCCTCTCTGCTAAATTGCTCTAATATGGACTCTGTTTCTTCTCTTTCTTTTATTTTCACTAGAAATATGTCTAAAATTCAATACAGAAATCTTCTTGGGAAGAATTTAGCACCACAAAGTTAAAACTGTGAAGCACAAAATGTCAATTAGACTCCACCATTCATTGTGTGGAAATGTTGTGAAGAATCAAATATGTCCTATTTTTAATGATTTTTTTAGCTTGTTTCCTCTTTTTTGTCTTTTCCTTTTTATATTGTATAGCTATTTAACTCATGCTCTGCTCTGCTAGTCCCAGGTTCTATATACGCAAGTTGATTTCAAGAGGTTTATTAATAAACTGTACAGTAACCAATTTATCTTCACTTATGAAACCAAATTCGGATTGAGAATTAACGGGAGCTCTCTCGCCCGTAGTAATTGCATCCATTATACAGGGTGTACATAAAGTCAGGATCTATTTTTGTGAAGCACTTGGAAATTATATGGAATTCAATCATAAAATGATAAAGTGGTAACATTTATTAAATAATTAAGAGTAGGATTCGACGTGACGCCCATCAGTATCCCTGCACAGCTCAAATCGTTCCGCAGCATTTCTAAACACATTCTGGAGCATTTGCGGGGTTACGGTATGTTATCTGCAGCAGTTCGTATACGTGTACGTAAGTTTTCAAGACTCGTAATCTTCGTCTGATAGACGTGCGATTTGATAAAGCCCCATGCAAAGAAATCTAAAGGGGTTAAATCTGGTGATCTCGCTGGCCAAGGTCTGTTGCTTCCGCGTCCGATCCAGCGATTTGGAAAACGTCCATTTAGATAATCCTGAACAATTTTGGCATAGTGACAAGGAGCACCATCATGTTGATAGACGACGGTACTAACAATCCTATCCCCAATCAGCTGAGGTTCAATGAATTGCTGCAACATGTCCAGATAAATAAGCCCCGTAACTGTAGCTTCAGCAAAGAAAAAAGGACCATAAGCCTTAGATTTTGTTAAACCCATCCAGACATTAACTTTAGGTGAGTCTCTTTCCCAATTTTGGACGAAATCATTCGGTCTTTCATCTGCCCAAATTCGACAGTTATGGCGATTTACTTTTCCACACGTATGGAAAGTGGCTTCATCACTAAAGAGAATGTTGTCCATTAAATTATCACTCCAGATTTGTTCTACGAGATCAGCACACACAGCACTTCGTCGAGGGAAATCTTCCTCATGTAAATCATGTAAAACCTGCAAATGATAGCTTTTCTTCTGCAAATTAACTTTCAGAATTTTGTGCACAGATGACGTCGGGAGGCCGAGTCTGTGTGATGCAGCACGAACGGACGTACGTGGCTCCTCAGTGATAATTCCGCGTACTGCATTCACGGTAAGATCTGACATACACGGTCGTCCTGATCTTGCTTCATCATTTACAGATCCCGTTCGTTTAAATTTGTTCACCAATTTTCGTGTTGTCTTGTCTATTGGCCCCGGCTTAAGAAATCTCCTTCTAAACTTCTCTCTGATGTCATTGTATTCCTTTCCCTCGATTCGCCAAATTACTATTGCCACATGCTCTTCTGTATTCAATCTAAGGGCTTCTGAAAAGAAAAATAGAAAAAAATAATTATTTCACAAAAATAGATCCTGACTTTATGTACACCCTGTACAGTGCTTATTTTTATTCAATGTATCTTGCAACTTAGGTTTCAAATTCAGCTCTGAGTCTCTCATCGTTTCGGAGTGTATTCCGCAGCTTGCGGGTTTAATTTGTGTGGTTTCTTTTGAGGTCTAGAGTTAGGTTGTTTGTTTCAATAAAAATTAAATGGATCAACAACGTTGGATGGATGTACCATAGGCTCATTATAAAGTGCGGCAAACTCCCATCTTGAACACCATAAGGAGGAAAATTCATTGGTTGAACAAATCCATTATTCATTTTATTACAAAGAAGGGAGAAAACGGGAATGTTTCCAGGAGAAAAGTAAAACGCTCGTTGAGTTTCAAAAGGACGTCCTTGATGACAATTGAAATATTGAACATGTTGACTATGAGCCTTTATTAACAGGAGTCATCACAGATTTGCTAAAAATATCCAGAGTGAGTGAAACCACATGCATAAGAGGATTTTCAGGTTTCGACACTTCGATAATAAAAACCCACTCTAATAGACAGAGTTTATTTCCACAACAGTTTTGATGCCCACTTGCATCCTCTTCGGGTGGATACAGATACGTTTTTTTGTATCCACCCGAAGAGGATGCCAGTGGGCATCGAAACTGTTGTGGAAATAAACTCTGTCTATTAGAGTGGGTTTTTATTATCATATTTTGACCTTCACGTAGAAAAAAAGTGAAGTTTTTTGCATTTATTTCGATACTTCATTTGGCAAGCTTCAGAAATAATTGTGCGTGCGTATGTACAGGAAAAGTCTTAAGCTCCGCCCCCTGTATGATCAGTCAATGGTCCCGTGGCTCCTGCTACTACCTGGGCATATCTCTACCCCTGCGTGCTCAGTTGACCGCTGCAAGCCCTGCATCTCAGACGTGTATTTGGAGAAATGTCATACAGACGAAAAATAGTGATGGCTACCTTTAATATTGCGTGCTCGAGTCGAGTTTTATGAAGTGGTATTCGATAAAGTGTGAAGATGTGGTGAACACTCAAAGATTCCCTATTCCACCCTTCTTTGAGACTCTTAAGGCTACATTGAACCATGCGAAGCTTGAGGAACAAGAGGTTCAAATACTCTACGGTTATTATGGCGAGAGCAATGCGGGATTTCTTGGTACAAACGATGTAATGGACTATGTTGTAGGACAAAACTGCATAAAAGCTTACCTATACCGTGAAGTGGAAGAAACAACACGTGCAAAAAAGAAGCAACAGTTATGGTTAGTGAATATTGTTGATGAGTGGCGTGACAAGCGGTTTTATGTCATGCTGCATCATACCGAGTACTCGTACCCTGCGGCTGAGAATGTAAATCTTGTCATAATGGATAGTCTCAAATACTTTTACCACTACATTAATATATATTATGACGAGGTTTGCAATGAGGTTATGGCTAAAGGTTTGCGTGAGTTTTTAATAGAATTTAGAGACGAGTATCGCTTGCTAAGCAAAAAGGAAAAATATGGGCACATGTTTCTCTCAAATAGTGCGCCAGAGTGTGAATAAAATGTTTAATTCATGAAAATCCCCCTGAACGAAAATGTCTGCTGCGCAATCTGGGGAGTGGTAGTGATAAAACATTAAAACCTATATTACTTCATGTGCTGGAAAAATTATCGAAACGATTGCCATGTATAATGTGATACAGGTATTCACATGATTCTCTCACGTTGGAACATCACCGTACACGATTCATCAACTTATGGTGTGACTCACTCCTCCACACCTCCCGTCGAGCCGATCCGCCCACCTGTGGCTCATAGTCATCTCAGAGCTTGAAGCGACTGGACGTGCACTCCTCACAATGAAATACGATGGAGCTTCCTTTCAGCAGCATTCTCAATGCCGTGTACGATGTGTCCGTGACGAAGTCATTGCGCTTGTTCAGGCGTAAAACCGATGCCATTAACTATGTACTTGAAACGACTTGTAGACAAACAAATTCTGGTAAAAGGAATGTTGTTTATTTAAATGTTGAGGAGATGAATAGGGTCTTCGTGGTAGTTGAGAAGGGGAGCGAGGATCGTTATAAAATACCTGCATGTGTAGGTACAAGAAGAGAACAGATTAGTGATGTACGGCTGATGTGGAAGAATGCATCTGAGAATAACGTTCTTGTCTCTATGCGAAACCGATTCATCCTCGACAGAATGTTTGAAATCGTTGGTTTCCGAAAGCTGAAGCCCATATTAGACGTGCGTGTTACGATATGCTTTATTTTGATACGGTTCTTGAATACGCATACACCGCTCTGCTCGACGGGTTTACCGAGTGTAGGACTGAACAAGGCGAGAATGGTCTGGAACTGGATGCTTATTTAAAAGGTTTAGACTCTTCGAAATATCATGAACTTTCGTACAAAGAACTTGAGCGGTACAGGGCTGAGCTCACCTACACCGTTCACCCTGAAGAATTGTTTCTTTATATAATGAGCAGCTGTCGTTACGACTTAGAAGATTATTTCAACTGCCGCTATACATTGTGAAGAAGAGTTCACGATTGAAAAGCTCGGATCGGTAAGAATAAACCCTCGATTGGAAAGGAGTGTTTATAAACTTGAATTTCATAATGATGTTGTGGTTAACGATGCCCTCTTTGCCAACCGAATGTAAAGTGGGCACAAAAATAGTATTGAACAAATTTCAGGCCCTTTACATCGAGTATAGGCCTCCCTATAACTTGAGCTGTGAAATAATGTTAAATCGTATTTATTGCATAGTGCAAAGCAACAATGATGTAACTGTAGACTCGATCACGTGTGAGTTTAGTATTTTGGTTAAGCGTAGTAGAACATAATGTGTATATGGATTTTTCCTGTACTATTATTTTGATGTTTATATATTATTTTTTGATTATATATATATATTCTTTGCTCAACTTGTGTATTTCTTATACTATTATTATTTTTTATTGTATATATGTATATTCCTCGTTTAAACTGCGTATTTATTGTACTATTATTATTTTTTGATTATATATATATATTCTTCATTCAACTTGTCTATTTCTTATACTATTATTATTTTTTGATTGTGCATCTATATATATATATATATATATATATATATATATATATATTCCTCGTTCAACTTGTGTATTTCTTATACAATTATTATTTTGTGTGTGTATATATATATATATATATATATATATATATATATATTATATATATATATATATATATATGTATATATGTATATATATATATATATATATTAGTGGTAGGCGGATATCCGCATCCGCATCATTTTTAACATCCACACTTCTGACTGCGGATGTTATGCGGATATTAGCTCTAATAAATTATGCAATTTACAATTAAATTAGCTTATAAGGCCCAGTCATGCACATTTCATGTAAAGTATTATTAATGAACAAACAAATATATAAACCTGAAAATATAAATACCTGGTAACAAAAAATTGAATGAAACTTGTTTCATTGAATTTTCTGTGGCTGAAACTCTTGAGAAAGTTATTATTTTTATCATAATGAAAACATTAATATTAATTTTAATTCTTATGCATTGCTTGCCATAATAGTAATATCACGAAATTTGAAAAATTATGTCATATATTCATAATTCTATATTATATTGATAGATTAAATAAATATCCGCATCCGCGAATATTAAAATTAAAAATCCACATCCGCAGATGTTGAAAAACTGACATCCGGTCCACCACTAATATATATATATATATATTCCTCGTTTAAACTGTGTATAGAATGAACTAATTTAATTGTATATTTATTTTCTATTTATTTCATGAAATTATTTCCAATAATTCGTTTAAATAAACAGAATGATATAATTGTGTTTTATTTTATTCTTTTGGTTGTATATATTAACGATATTATTTAATTATTTATATATATATATATATATATATATATATATATATATATATGTGTGTGTGTGTGTGTGTGTGTGTGTGTGTGTGTGTGTACCAAATGGCAGGTTACGCCTTCTAAGCCGACTGGCGGATTTCTAAGCCAACTGTCAAGAATATCTGCCTTCCCAGCTCTTAATAGCCGATACTGACAAATGTTACTAATTTTGTGCATCAGAGTTGAGATGCTTATGTAACTACGGTTCTGGCGAGATGTTTTTGGTTTATTATTAATTAGGCAAAACGGTGTACAGTAAGTGGTTAGTCTTTGGTCTGATTATATATAATTATTGAAGATCGCTTTTTTTTCCTATTGAAACGTTGAAGGAATTCTAGTCAATATTTCTTCTTTTTTTTTGTCTTCGATCCTAACCGTCTCTTGTAAATAAGAATTACTGTAGACTACCTTCATTTCACTCAGGCGCATTTCATCTGTTTAAACGAAATTCATTTTGAAATGCCTAATATAAATTTTATTTTATTCACACTTAAATAAATGTTACAGTAAACTGCGTTGATAGTTAAATATAATTAACACTACAAATCATTTTTTAATAGTGTTCGCCAACTATCACAGAAATTAAGGTGTTGTAAGTTGTTAGTGTGGACAGGCGAGACATTATTAAAATGTTTGTGGAGGAGGGAGAATGGGGATCGGAAGGGTGGGGTGGGAGGAAGTTAGAAAGGTCTGAACTCAAACCCTCCAAAAGTGGAAGAAAAGGTTTTCAGCTGGGTTGCTGGGGGAGAGAGCGAAGTCGGGGAAAGGGGACACTAAATATATATATATATTAATACTGAGACTAAGTTTGCGTCATTAATAAGCTGTGGAAAAACCCTGCATTATTAGTGACTGGAATATACATATACAGCTTTTATTTCCCCCATAACTAATATAATGAAGGTCGCGAGAATGAAAAGCAATCTAATACAAAACAAGAAATTTATTATCAGTACAAATACAATACACAGAAAATTGTTAAACGTGTCTGGTGAACAGTGGTACAAAGAACATATAATAAAAATACAAAATACGGCTAAACATTACAAGGGATGCATCTAGTCGATACAGTTTCCTGTAGGTGTTACGACAAACCTTCGTCCCCCTAAGTTCCTTCACGCCCCACAGCTTCTGTGCTCTGAAGTTATGAGTCCCCACAACCAGAGGGGGTGGTTGGTCATTACCATCTAAGCTCACTAGATCTTTGAGCGAATCAAAGTTAACGATCTGGCGGTTGGCATGGTTAAGCGTGATGCCTTTAGCCTCCACGATGTACTTGTACCCCACCCACACCGTAAGTTTTTGGACCTGTTGAGACAAAAGAGTCGGCGTATGCGATGTCTCCATACTCATCCTTAATCTCATCAGTCAACTTCCCAAGGAATTCCCCAATAGGAGGCATATATTCACCTGCCTTCTCCATGAACATCACATTATCTGTACCAGCGTACAAAACCCGTTGTCCGAGAGAATACATCATATACCACAGCTTGATACGTGCGTAGGCTGTTGTGAAACTGGCTACAGGTATGTTTGTGACACGTGATGTATCTGTAGCCAATTCTGTTCGGTTGTACCTTATTATGTACGTATTACCTACATTCACGGTTTCCATAACTTCTTTATCGTTAGCGTTTGCATAATCCCAGACTTCGCTATAACTTTGAGCTAAATGTACATTCCCCTTGTCTGTATTCTTGTCAAACTTGCCACAAAGGCTATTTAGGCACAACTTTGCACTAAAGCGCTTACCAGGGTTCCTCACAATTTGGGCATGGTCAAGTTGTAACCCTTCACGATCATGGCAGCGTTCAATATACGCCGTTTTCTCATTTTCGGTCTCAACACCTCTTGGGTATCCTGATGCTTCTACGTTATCCTTCAAAAAAGTATTTATATATGGTGTGAAAAGGTTGAGGAGCTTCTGAAACCTCCACACCTCATATATCTTCAGTATTCTGTACCCGTGACGGAGGGCTAGGGACAGTTCAGAACTTGTACATACGCCTCTGATCTTCCTCTGGTTGATCGTGTAATTACAGGACCCATTATTATTCTCCTCTGCGCACTTCACACACAGAGGGAACATGAGTTTGTGGCCTTAACAACAGGCAAAATCGGCATCCATAAATCGCGAGGGGGGAGGACATCTACGAAAGAAAGCCCAAAGTAGCGCTCACTCAAGTTAGCTGAGAATTCCTCGATCGTAGGCATGGCAGGGCCCACTAGTTTTTCAGGAGCACCTACGGGGTACGTATTGTTCTTCATCACGTAAGGGTATAATGAGCAGAAATCGTAATAGTGAAGCTTCACCCCGTCCGTAGGCGGAAAGTAAAGTTTAAAGGAGTTTGTACGTCCTCCAAACAAGCTGTCGCCGCATTTGAGGGGCTCCACCACCATTGTACGTTTGATGGCCCTTATTTCTTCACGATACTGCTCATCGGTTTCCATTCAGGCATTATATTCATGCTCCCACAAAACCTTGTAAGTGAACTGTGAACTTATAAGCTGGTCGCGGTTACGGGTCCATGCGAGGCCTGTCGGCGGGGGATCTTCCATGCAGGTCCTGTGACGGCACACTCAGGGCGTGGACATCCATGCCAGCAGCAACCGTTAAAAGAGTACACCGTCTTCTCACCAGTGGTTGGTGTTGAAAAAAGTGGTTAGAAATAACCGCATATATTTCCAAATAAAATATAAACAAAATAAATATAAATAAAAACCCTCGTTTCTAACCAACTAGTGAAGTTGGGTTTCCCTAATTAACAAAAAGAAGGGAAAAAAAGTTTCTGGGACAAAGAAAAACGGAGCTTTGGCCAGTCTTGAACATTTTTGACCGCATGAAGCGGGCTTTTTTTTTTTCTCAAAAAAATTAAAATGCTCGTGGTTACCCAAACCGGGAAACTTAGTCAACCTTCAAACCCACTAGTGAAGTTGGGTTTCCCTAATTAACAAAAGAAGGAAAAAAAGTTTCTGGGACAAAGAAAAACGGAGCTTTGCCAGTCTTGAATTTTTGACCGCATGAAGCGGGCTTTTTTCTCAAAAAAATTAAAATGCTCGTGGTTACCCAAACCGGGAAACTTAGTCAACCTTCAAACCTAACAACCTTTAATTAAACCTTATCCTTAATTAATAACCACTGCAATTAATCAAAAACCATGTTTAACTAAATAGAGGCCTATCAGAACTAGGTGTAAGTAAGTTAAAGAAAATAACTAAGGTAAGAGAAAAACTAGGTACCTAGACGAAACTCGAACCGGGCTACAACTGCCCTAACTCAATAATTAAATGGCTGTTATAGCCCCTATTAAAACCTAAAGGCAATATAGCCCTAACTTAACTTGAGTAAAACCTTCAAAACCTTAAACCTTAAACCTTAAAACCAAAAACTTAAGGGCAATCCAGCCCTAGCCTAACTTAACCTGCAAAACCTAGGTCTGGGAAATAGCCCCTACAAATAAATAACCTAGCAGTGTGTTAAATAATAACTTAAAACTTAACAAATAAAATTCAAACCTGGAAACTAAATGAAACTTATGGATTAGTTAGAAACAGAAAGGGTAACGTTCAACTGGCAACTTCATTTTTGGTAAGTCTAAATTAATTTTAAATTTAGCTTCACCATAGTTAGTAATCTGGCTGCTGACCAAATTTTAACCTGAAAACCACTGCAACCTACAGTGAAAAAGTCTGTAGCTATGTTGACAGTGTCTAAATAGGCCATTATTATTTCTATAATTACTGTGTCTATTTAAAGTAAACTTAACCTTAATACTACACCTAAATAAAAATAATCTCTCAAGCTAAATAATAAATTCTAATAATAAATTTTTCAATATGGCGCCCCCGGGTGGGCAGTCGAGAAGTTAGTTACCCTTTTTTTTTTAATTCTGATACAATAGTTTTAAATCCAGTGAATTAAATTTTTTACATAATCTGAAAATTTAATTATAAATATCATTTATAATAAACCTAAAAATGGCTAATGAAACTGAAGCCACTCATGGAAAAAGTATGGAGACATGGTTGGGAAGTGATGTGGAAGCACTTGAAACTAGTAAATTGGTAAAAAGGAGGGGAGCAATCAGAACCTCAGCTACTAAACTTTTAGCTACAATCAAAGAGAGATGGGATGATTGGACTGAGGAACAAAAAATTCACATGCTCGGCTTTTGTCCTCACAACTGGACAAGTTACAAAATTTAGACGAGGAAATCCTTAGAATGTATGTTTGTTCCGAAGGCTTCTCAGAGGCTAAACAAGAAAACTAGATGAAAAAAATAGTTATTACCACTTTGAAATAGATCAAATGATACAAGCATTAACAACTAAAAAAGAAAATAATGCCGAAGCCAAACCTAAACCAAGAATAAGTACTAAAATTCCTGAGCTTCAAATATTACCATTTGATGGAAATCCCTCTAAATTTCAAAACTTTAAGACCTCATTCAGAAACATTTATGATAACATAGGTCTTTCCGAAGAAGAGAAATTTGCCTACCTAAAACAACATTTGAGTGGAAACCCTGCCATTCAAATAAACTGCATGCAAGAAAGTAAAACATCTTATGAAGAAGCATGGCAGCAGTTGGAGGGCTGTTATGCAACACCAGGCCAAATTAAATTCTCCATAATAAAATCACTTTTAACCAAATCCATAATAACCAAAAATTTTAAATCACTTCATGACTTTCAAGCAGATATGCACTCTACCATAAATTTAATGCAAACTCAAAAATTAGAATTAGAAGATATACTCTTGTATGTATATTATAATAAACTAACTCAAGAAACTCAGGAATTTTTAAGAACTTGTGGTTTTAAACTCTATGACCACTTTGATAAGTTTAAAGAAGCAATTGCTGAAGCTACCAAAACCTTAGCTAATGTTAATTTTGATCTGGAACAAAGTGAGTTAACTACCTTGATACCTAAACAAAAAAAACTTCTCTCCAGAACCAGCCAGAAAACCATGGTATTCTGGCCAAACTACAGCTGCTCTGGCGTTTCTACACCCAAAACAATCCTCAAGAAGAGCTCAACATACTGACCAGAGAGAACCTTACTGCAAATTGTGTAAGAAAAACTCACACAGAATCTCAAAATGTGATTCTTTCCCTGAAAGTTGGGATAAACTGAAAAACTTGCTAAATTAAATTATTGTACTAAATGTACCTCATCTAAACACCAAGCCAAAGAATGCCCCATTTCTTTCCAACCCTGTTCATTTTGTAGGTTTTCTAACCATTTATCCTTCCTTTGTACCAAACAAAAAGGAAAACCAGAGGAAGATAAGAAAACCAAAACCAGTACGGAAGTAGCTACCCAAAAAGAAAACTCAAAACAAGGGAAACAAGTTACTAACTTATTAAGTTTAAAAAACACTGATCAAGAAGTAGCATTAATTCCTTCCATGCAGATGAGAATAAGAAACTCAGAAAAATCAATTAAATGCAGAGCACTTTTGGATAATTGTAGTCAAGCCAGCTACATTACCAAGGAACTTGTGAAAAAATTAAATCTTCCAACTAAACACTACGAGGAATCCATAACCATAACAGGATTTATAGCCAACAAGAAACAACCAAATTATGAAGTAGCTATAATTAAATTGGAGGATTCTAGAAACCCTGGAAACTACCAAGAAATAGAAGCCATCATAATTGATGATATTAATATTAAATATGAAGTTCCAGATTACTGAAACTTCAAACTTATTTAAAATCATTAAATTATCAGCTTGCAGATCACTTTGAAGCTGATGAAGTGGCTGACTTCATGTTAATTTTTGGGGCTGCAACCCACAAACTTTTTGCCCTCAGCACTCATCAGATTCATACTGCCTCTTGTTATAAATCTCCCTATGGAATACTTTTATTGGGTTTCCCTTCAGATTACTACCCTGAAAAAGAAAAAGAACCAATAAGAGATCAGATCAGCTTCTGTATTACCAACCCGCTACCTACTAGTACAACTTCTAATGAAGATCTAGAAAAAATTGAACACCAGATTGCACAATTTAGCAAACTAGAAAACTTGGGTATTTCTGGGGATGAACCATTTTCAAACAAAGAAAAAGATCTGATTGCAAACTTTGAAAAGGAAGTTAAAATAGAAGATGAAAGATTGTCTGTTAAGGTACCATGGAATGACCAAAAAGATAAAATTTCACCAAACTTTAACTATGCTATTAGCAGGTTAAAGTCCACTTGCAAAAAATTAAAAAAAGATAACTTAATGCAACCTTATTCAGACATCCTTGAACAACAATTCCAGGAAGGAATAATAGAAGAAGTAGCCTAACAGAAACTTAAACAAGCAGGAAATTTTTTACCTCATTTTCCAGTAGTTCGCCCTGGAGTACAAACAACTAAAGTTAGGATTGTAGTAGATCCCTCGGGTAAAAGCAAACCAGAAGAAATAACAGTAAATGATGCTACTGAGGACTGCCCTTCACTCCTACCTCATTTAGCAAAATTGTGCATTAAATTAAGGCATGGTAAATATTTGATGATTGGAGACATTCAAAAAGCATATTTACAACTTAAATATCAAACAGAATTTGACTGCAATGCCCACAAAATTCTGTGGTAAAAGATACCCAATTGGCTCCAAATGACGACAACCTGATCTGCTATAAATATAAAGAGTTACCTTTGGCAACAAAAGCAGTCCATTTTTACTACAACAATCTCTCCAACACATTTTTAATGAACAACAAAACCAAGTGGCAGACTACCTAGCTAACCGCTTTTACATGGACAATGCTTTAATTAATGCCAACAATCTCTCAGAACTCAAAGACCTTTACAATTATAGTGTAAACACTTAATTGAATATAATTTGAAGCTATATGAATGGGCCTCCAATCACTCAGAACTTCAAGGACTATTTGAAAAACATGACATAGCCTCCTCAGAAGATAAAGAAAATGTAAAACTATTAGGATATGGTTGGAACACAAATGCTGATACACTCCATCTAAAAACTGTAAACTTGAACTCAGAAGCCAAAACTAAAAGAGAAATACTAAGTTCTGTGCAATCATTGTTTGATCCAATTGGATTTGTTGCACCCTTAGTGTTTAAATTAAAACTCTTCATGCAGAAAGTAACAGCTACCAAAAATTGGATGAATATCTAGAACCTGAAATGCTGCGTGAATGGAAAAAACTTTGTAAAGAAATAAACAAAGTGGAATTTCTGAATTTTCCTAGACAAGCTTTTGAAAATCCCAAACCTCTCATGGAAAATCTTCAACTCCACATCTTTTGTGATGCCAGCCAAGAAGGTTATGCAGTAAGTTGCTATCTAGTTGGAAATGGAAAATCCGAACTAATTTACGCTAAATCAAGAGTCAACCCCAAATCAAAAAATTGGACCATTTGTAACTTGGAATTAATGGCAATCTGCCTAGGAACCAAAGTCCTAGAATACCTTAAAGAAACCTACCTAGAAGAAAACTCAGAAAACCAAAAGTTCTTCAAAACAATAATTTGGACAGACTCACAAGTGGCTTTAAATTGGACTGCTCAAAAATCTCTAAAAATGAAATCCATCTTTGTAAAAAACAGAGTGAAAGACATTCAGGAAGCAACAAGAAACTTAAACCATCACCTGGAATTCAGACATGTAGCAGGAGAAGACAACCCAGCAGACCTACTCACCAGACCAATATCTTTCAAGAAATTTCAAAAACTTCTTCACTTTTACCAACATGGTCCCACATTTTTGAGAAATGAAATTGAATGGCCAACCAACTTAATTTTTAACCCCCACCAAGAAACCTTACAGACAACAATAAATGTGTGTCAAACAACTTGTAAAGAAATAAATGAAAAAACTCCCTTGTTAAACATGGAAAGATTCTCTAACAGGAAAAAACTGGTCAGAATCACTGCCTATGTTCTACGGTTCATAGAAAACTTAAAGTACTTCCGCACTCACAATATAACCCCAAATGTAACCTACAATGGAAGAACAAATTGCTGTTTTGGAGAAAAACATACAGCTTACAAAACTAAGGCCACAAATTACTGGCTAAAATTAGTCCAGCAACAACATTTCTCAAAAGAAAAAGAAATAATCCACAAACTAAATAAAGGAGAAAAAGTTGAGGACCTAACAAAGCTGCAAAAGAATCTAAAACTCTTCATTGACAAAGAAGGGTTAGTCAGAACAATGGGGAGATATAAATATGCAACCAACCTTAACTATTCTGCTAGGTATCCTGTACTACTGCCTGAAAATTCTCATTTAACAACGTTAATCGTAACTGAATGTCATGCAAAAGCCAGTCATGCAACCTTAGCTACCACATGCAATTTCCTCAGACAGGAATTCTGGATCCCCAAAATAAGGCAAGTAGTTAAAAAGGTTCTGAAACAATGTCTGTTTTGCCAAAAATACTTTGCCATGGCTTATGAAGTGCCTACTACTGGACCCTTAGTAACGGAACGTTTAAGCTATGAAAAACCCTTTGAAAAAACTGCCCTTGACTATGCGGTCCAATTTCTGTCCAGGATGAGAATAACCAATTCATGAAAGTCTACTTATTATTGTTCACTTGCTGCGCCACCAGATTCACCAGCCTTCACATCTGCACTGACCTTTCTGCTAAAACCTTTTTAAGAGAACTCTACCATTTGTCCTTAAACTACTCCCTTCCAAAGGTTTTGATTTCAGACAATCAATCCACCTTCAAAAGATCTGAAGATTACCTTAAACATTGGTTCCAAAATGTTCTTGTGTCTCAGTACCTCTCTGATCATGGTATCCAGTGGAAATTTACAGCAGCCTATTCACCCAGAACCTTAGGAATAGCTGAAAGAATGGTGGGTTTAGTCAAAAGAGCCCTCTATACCTCCCTAAAAGGAAGAAAAATCCCGTTAACTGAACTAAAAACAATTGTTCTTGAAATAATGAACACAATTAATTCAAGACCACTCACTTATGTTAATTCAAATGAAGATCCCTCCTCTGATCTACTAACTCCTTTCAAGTTGCTTTTTGGGTATGACAATACCAAATTCAACTTTTTAACCACTAATGATACCCAAGAAGCTGTTAATGAAGATGATCAGGTGGATGCTGATTATATGACAACAACAGAGGACAAAGAAAGAAAGAAAATACTGGATTACTTTCATAAGGGAGCTAAACAATCTCAAGAAATCAAGAAAAGATGGCGATACGAATATTTGAGTAGTTTGAGGGAAAAAGAATACCAACAACACAAACAACCAGTAAGTAAAGAACCTAAAGTAGGAGAACTATGTCTCTTAGATGAAAATTCTATGAATCCCAAATACTTCTGGAAGATTGCTGTAATTGAAACATTACACCCAGATGAAGATGGCATAATCAGGCATGTAACTGTAAAAACACCCAATGGTCATCTCTCCAGAAGACACATATATCGGTTATACCCACTGGAAATAACTGATAAACCGAATATTGACCTGGAAGAACTGGAAAATTCTTCCACAGAATCAGGAACTGTAGATTCTCCTGACACTACTACTGCCGCTACTCAACCCCGACCACAAAGACAAGCTGCAGTTAGATTTCGGGAAGAACTGCAAAGGAAAATACAGAGTGGATCTTTGTGAAGACCACAAATTGAAAATTGTAAATAATTGTAAATAGCTATAACTTAGGACCAACGTTCTACAGAAAAGACGCTTTCATTTTCATATTTCACCTAAAAGGAACTTTTCTGAAGAGCATGTCATTTTCATTCATCAAAAAAAAATAAATAAAATTTCCCAAGAATACAATTCTGGGTAAATTTTTCCCCTTGGGGGGAATGTTGAAAAAAGTGGTTAGAAATAACCGCATATATTTCCAAATAAAATATAAACAAAATAAATAAAAATAAAAACCCTCGTTTCTAACCAACTAGTGAAGTTGGGTTTCCCTAATTAACAAAAAGAAGGAAAAAAAAAGTTTCTGGGACAAAGAAAAACGGAGCTTTGCCAGTCTTGAAAATTTTTGACCGCATGAAGCGGGCTTTTTTTCAAAAAAATTAAAATGCTCGTGGTTACCCAAACCGGGAAACTTAGTCAACCTTCAAACCTAACAACCTTTAATTAAACCTTATCCTTAATTAATAACCACTGCAATTAATCAAAAACCATGTTTAACTAAATAGGCCTATCAGAACTAGGTGTAAGTAAGTTAAAGAAAATAACTAAGGTAAGAGAAAAACTAGGTACCTAGACGAAACTCGAACCGGGCTACAACTGCCCTAACTCAATAATTAAATGGCTGTTATAGCCCCTATTAAAACCTAAAGGCAATATAGCCCTAACTTAACTTGAGTAAAACCTTCAAAACCTTAAACCTTAAACCTTTAAAACCAAAAACTTAAGGGCAATCCAGCCCTAGCCTAACTTAACCTGCAAAACCTAGGTCTGGGAAATAGCCCCTACAAATAAATAACCTAGCAGTGTGTTAAATAATAACTTAAAACTTAACAAATAAAATTCAAACCTGGAAACTAAATGAAACTTATGGATTAGTTAGAAACAGAAAGGGTAACGTTCAACTGGCAACTTCATTTTTGGTAAGTCTAAATTAATTTTAAATTTAGCCTCACCATAGTTAGTAATCTGGCTGCTGACCAAATTTTAACCTGAAAACCACTGCAACCTACAGTGAAAAAGTCTGTAGCTATGTTGACAGTGTCTAAATAGGCCATTATTATTTCTATAATTACTGTGTCTATTTAACGTAAACTTAACCTTAATACTACACCTAAATAAAAATAATCTCTCAAGCTAAATAATAAATTCTAAATAATACATTTTTCAATAGTTGGATCCTCACTTAAGCCGTCCACCCAAAAAACACGGCCATTGATCTTAATGGCAGTTTCTCCCGTGTTACGAACGTGTTTTATATATACACCTATCTGCTGTTTTATGTGTGTGAACCAGTAAATAACCTTATACCCATAACTGCGGGGGGCGTTTCGAGGAATGAAGGCGAGCGTATCTTTAGGCATGAAGTTATTCTTGAATACAGTAAAACATGATGAGGCGATCGTGGTTGCGGCTTGTAGTGGATCACAGTTGAATCAGGTTATGTACATGCTTCTAAAGGCTTGAAAGCATACTCTAAGTACACGTACATCATTCACACAATAACGTTCACACTCATACGCTATATTGCTATACGCTATATTGCTGTGGTAGCGGTCAAAATCTTCACGTTCACCTGTACTCATACATTCATAGTTAAAATAGTGCTTGGGTGGTGGTGGACCTACATAATTTAAAGTGTCGCTAGTGAGGAATGTGTAAGGGAAAGAGCCTTTTGATACTTCGGCGGCTACGCCCATCACCTTGAGTAGCTTGGCTAATTTACATGGTGTGAACAGCAGGGTGTCTTTAAACTATACATTTCCCCTTCTCTGCATCTGTATAAGCTTGTTTCCTCTTTTCAGGGGATCACCAGTGACTATCTTTGATGACTCGTGCTCAAGTAGTTCCTTATAAAGGAACTGTGTGTCAAATTTTGCGGCGTTGTGGGCAAGAATATACACAGACTTTTTTTTAACTTGTCTGCTAATTTGACAATATAAGATACAGAGAGTTTCACAGGGCTGTCGTGTGCGATCGTTTCAAAAATGTTTATCCGTTTACCACATTTGGGCCATTCTTCACATTCATTGCTCACGCCTCGTCACAGATAGTCTGACTTACGAGTAAATGTGGAATAACCTCTTTTGTTTCAGCAACCATATATGTTTCTATATCGTAGTAGTAGGGTGTGTCAATTTTAGTAAAGTCAACAATTCAAAAACTACTAATGCTCAAATGATGTCATATTATCTAGCAAACTTAGAAATATCTTTAGTGTTGTTTAAAAAAGCCATTTACCTACTTATATTTGACCATAAAGGTTTCAAATATAACTTAAATATGACTGTAGCATCGTATATTAATGTTGTTGTTGTTGTTGTTTAGCCGATCAGCCAACCCTGATCGAGCAAGCCGGCGGCACGCAGGTAACCGATCGCCCTCTCCGGAGTGGACCAGAGGTTCAGCGCGCTAGTGATATTGTGTTGTGTTCGTTGTTGTGCTAGAGCGGTACAGTCTGTCATAATGTGTTCAATTGTTTGTGGTGTGTCCTGGCACAGGTGGCAGGTGTCGTCTATGGAGTTGTCTAGTCTGTGTTTATATGTCTGTAAGTTGGGGTGATGGCCACATCGGAATCGTGCTAAGTTAACTCGATCCGATCTGCTCAGGCTGATCTCTGACCTGTTAATGGGTGGCGGCTTCGCACCTAGGACCGCATTCGGACCGAGTCGTGTCAGTGCTTTGTGGGTTAGGTGTGTGTGTGTGTATGTGTTTTCTGTACTGTGTGATGTCTGTGGGGCGTGGTAAGGAATGGAGTATTTGGTTATAATGTGTGTGTGTTTGAGATAATGGATGCCCAGCATGGGCTAGCATAGTCCATAACTGAGCGAATATATTGTTTGTATATGAGTGGTGATGTTTCCTGCTGTGTCCAAAGTTTGTGCCTGTTAGTACCCTAAGCGTGTTAAGTCTTGACGTACATTTGTTTTTAATGTCCTGAATGTGGTTTGCAAAAGATAATGATGTGTTGTATGTGACCCCAAGTATTTTGATCCTGTGAGTGTGTGGAATGTTGATGTTGTTTAGTGTAAGCTGTGGAATTACCTGGTGTTCTTTTGTGTTGCTTGTAAGCAAGGTGATGGTTGATTTTGTGGGCGCTACTTTGAGTCTATTGTGTGTGAGCCAGTCTTGTATACTGTTTATGTATGTTTGTAGGTTATTTGTAGCGGTGTCGATGTTGTTGTGGGTGGATGTTAGACTGATGTCATCTGCATATGATGATAAGGTAAGCTTGTTATCTATGAGTGTTGGCATGTCATGCATGTATAAGTTGAAGAGTGTTGGTGAGAGAACAGAGCCCCGAGGGACCCCGTTCGGAAAAAGCTTGTTTTTGGATGACTTGCCATTAAATGTGACATGTAGGTATCTTCCTGAAAGATAGTTGCTCAGCCACCTTTTGGTGTTATTGTGCACGTTTGTGTTGAGTATTTTGTTTATGAGAGGGAAGCGTGGGATAGCATCAAATGCTTTACTAATGTCTATCGTTGCTAATAGTTTGCGTTGAGCCGGTCGTCTGGAGTTGATGCCAACCATGATGTGCAGCGTGAGGTTAGTGAGTAATGTCGTGGTTGAGTGGTGAGGTCTGAATCCATGTTGAGTAGGCGATAGTGGAATGTGTGGGTTGGTAATTTGTAAGATTAGTCTTTCTGTTACTTTGGAAGGTGTGCATAGTAAAGTAATGGGTCTATAGGAAGTTGATTCTGTTGGATTTTTGTTTGGTTTGAGTAGTGTAATAATTTTACCTTGTTTCCATATGTCAGGAATAATACAGTGCTGGTATGAATATGTGCTGATATTTGTGAGAGCTAGTATTCCTTGTGGGCCCAAGTGTTTGAGGTGTATGTTAGATATGTTGTCTGGTCCAGTAGCCTTCGAATTCTTAATGTTTTTGATGATCTTGGTGGTCTGGTCTGTATTGAAGGGTGTAATGGTCGTGTCGAGTCTTTAGGTTTTCTTGTGTCTGGCTGTTTGTCTGTCTGCGTGTTTCTGGTTGTTGTCTCTGTTTAAGTGACTTATCTTTGCGTAGTGATTAACTAGAATGTTACCTTGTTGTGTGTATGTTGGGATATTATTTTGGCTGCGACAGATAGCCGCGTGTGAGGTGTGAATGCCGCTGTTAGAGTGGGTAATGCTGTTTATAGTCTTGTATAGCCTGGATGTATCTGTGGAGTGGTTTAGTGTTGTTATGAATTCCCTAAATGTTTCTGTTTGTTTTTCTTTGAGTTTTTTGTTTATTTCTGTGTTGAGCTGTTGTATCTGCTGTTTTATGGTTTCTGTGTGTGGTGTTTGTGTGTTATATTTGAGGTTGTTACGTTGCCTCATGAGGTGGACTATTTCTCAAGTGTAATTTGGGTTGTATTTCCTAATGTTGCCGTTGGGTATGTATTTGCTTGCATTATTGATGATCTGATTAAATGTCTTGAGTGTTGTACTGATGTTTATGATGGGTGTGCTGTTTAATGTGGTGAATTGTTCATCAGTCTGTATTTTGAACTGTTCCCAATCAGCTTTCTTGTAATTTCTGTAATAAGTGTGCCTAAGGCTGTTGGGACAGAGTGTAGAATGTGTTGTAATGATGATGGGCAGGTGGTCTGATGACAGTTGTTTTTCTGTTCTCCATTGTGTATGTGTTGCTAGTGAGGGGGAACAGAACGTTATGTCTGGGGAGGAGTTTGAGTATCCTTCTTGATGTGGTATGTGTGTATGTTCTTCTGTATTGTTAAGAATGAAGAGGCTGTTTAGTTGTGTGGCTATGTTGACGCCTCTGGTGTTGTTTTGGTTGTGCAGGTACCAACTAGTGTCTTTGGCGTTGAAGTCTCCTCCTAAGATGACATTAGTGAGAGAGGCCAGATTGTGTAACTGTGGATTGTAATTGGCTGGCACCTGAGGTGAACTATCTGGTGGGATGTAAATGTTGATTAGTGTGGTGTTGTGTTCTGCGCGTGTTTTAATGTTAACTGCCTGTATTTCTATCGTGTTATCTGCTTGGATTGTGTTTGTAATGTTTTGGGTAGCATCAGTGTAGCTAATGCGTTTACGTATGTAAGTGATGAGTCCACCCCCGTTACCCCCAGTACGATCTTGACGGATCGTCGTGAAGTCAGGGATGGTGGGTGTTTTGTGTGTACGTTTTAGTTTTGTTTCTTGTATAAGTGCTATGTGAATGTTTTGTTTGTGTACGAATTCCCTGAGCTGCATGATTTTGTTTGTGAGGCCATCTACGTTGTACTGTAATATGTTAATATTATACTTCTGTATGTGTCTCATGGTGCTATTGTGTCTGTCTTTGTGTATGGTGACATGTGTAATTTGTAGTGGGGCCTGGATTAGTCTTAGTGTCGCCAGAGAGTAAGAGTAGTTCGGGGAGCACGCAATTGCTCCCTGTAATTGAAAAAAATAGCACGCTGAGAATAGGTCCGGCCACGGGAGCCTATCGGCACTCTGACCCTGCCACGCAACAGGCTGTCGACTGCCAGTCTGGCCAACCGTAGACAGCCCGCTGCACGGAGATTTGAGGAAGTTTGGCCACCAGCGCGTTGATGTTTTGGTTTGACGTCGCCTCTTCTTCGCGTTGACGTGTCCCGCGCTGGAGGATACAGCCACTGTTAGAAGCTTCCTCGTCAGCTGCTAACACTTTTTTCACGTTGTTCTAGCTACCTGTTCAGAGGTTTTTTATAAACAAATCTCTGTTTTCTGCTCAAAACGGCTCTTTCTAATTTTAAAATTGATTAGTGAAGGAAGGAAGATGTTGACTTCTATTTTGCAGCAACAGTTGATGATATTTATGTTACTTTACTGATTAATGAAAATGATTAGGCTCTTCAAGTTATAAAAGATTTCTTTCATAATAATTGATAAATACGAAACACAAAACGTATATGCAAACAGGATGATGATGCTTAGACTACTCAAGTTGATGAAGTTTTCTCTTTCTCATATATTGTATCGACGTAATACTGTAAATACATTTAAAGTTTCTGCCATTGATATGTGTGGTCAACTTTGATTATTTCTGGTGTGCAGTATGGTTTCTAAGTTTCACATAGTCACAAATGCTGGAGTTTTGATTGTGAATGCATGCGTTTTCCCTCCTTTTTGACAATTTTGATTACTTCGTAATGTAAATATTGTGTAATTCAAATTATTCGAAATGTTATGTGACCCAAACTTTCTGTATATTTTGATATGATAGATATATAAAATTGTCATTACTTTGAATAATTAAGTCTTGTGCCTATAACAACACAACCTTTTATCTGAGCTTATAGGAAGATATTAAGAATTTCAATTAACTTAATTTTATGTAATCATAATCAGTAGGCCTATCCAAATTTCAATGACATTTATTTTGTTCACAGGTCCACAGGATGAGTCAGAAAGAAATCAGAACCCGAAGCAAATCAAGTTGTCACCTAAGTCATTTGGTGGGGACTAGGAGGGAACTTCCAACAGCTGAGCTGCCCACAGCCAGAGATCTGCTGAGGTATGGTTTGTTGAGGAGAGAGATGAGTGAGGAAGACAGGAGGAATTACCCAGTTAATGACCCGATTAACAACAGCATTGTTCCAGGGCTACTGGCTCAGTGGAGAAAGGCCAACGCTCTATTCACAGGACCCGTAATCAACACTGAGGTCAGGATCAGGGCTAAAGTGAAGGCACTGTGGGATGAGGCAGTGAAGGTGTCCATTGGCAATGTGAAGCTAGAGGTCAAAGATAGGTTCATGATGAAACTGGACAAATTGGTGGACATCCTGACCTGTCACTGTGTGATAAGGAGCTGCAGTGAGCTTGGGTGCAACCCTCTCTGCAACAGTGAGGTTCACATTGACTGCAGCTGCAGGAGCGAGCAGAAGATACCAGTGCAGGAACTTCCCTTCATTAAAGGTCAGAGAGAAAAGGTGGGAAGTGTGGGGGCACACCAGATGGGTCTAGCTGATCACCCTGAGACTAGGAGACAGGAAGCAGTGCTGCAGAGACAGGAGCAGAGAAGGAAGGCCGAGGAGAAGAGGAGGAGGAAGTTAGAGGAGTCAGCCAAGAAAGAAGAGTAGTTGAGGGAGGAGTCACTGCTGGAGATGGAGTTGGAGGAGACTAAAGATAACTGGAGGAGGCAGGGAGGAGAGAGGAGGACGAAGACTTCATACCAGAGGCTGCGACAACTTCTTCCCTGCCTGTGGCTAAGAAGAAGAAATACAACACTGAAGATATCACTAACATAACTCTGGCTGGCTTGAGACATCACACTGGGCTGAGAGAGACTGCAGAGATTGCCACTGCTGCCTGGATTGATGCTGGTCTTATCACAGAGTTTGACACAGCATTGGTGATTGACCACAACAAGGTGAGGAGGGCTCAGGAGAGACTGACTAAGGAGCTGGTCAAGAAGTTTGATGAAGAGATTAGGGAAAATGGCATCACCTGTATCTTCTTTGATGGGAAAAAAGATGACACCAAAGTGATGATGGAAGCCGAGGGCAGTGACAGGCAGTTTCCTGGCCTCATTAAGGAAGAACACTACACAGTGTGCAATGAACCAGTTGGGAAATATTTGTGGCATTTTGTACCAGAGGAAACTGCAGAGGAGAGAAGTCATGTTGAGGTCATTGCTGATCTAAGGGAGAGAGGAGCAGACCAGACCCTTTTGGCCATAGGAGGTGACAGTACTAATGTGAATACTGGCTGGGAGGGAGGAGTAATGCATTATGTGGAGACCAAGCTTAGCAGGAAGTTGGTGTGGATTGTCTGTAACAACAAGTGGTCTGGGCCCATAGGGAAGATGTTAGACACTGCCACTGAGCTGGAGATCAACCCAAACTTCACGAGGATCACTGTTGGTCCTCTTCTACCCCATCTCAGTCAGGAGGCAGTCAAGGACCTCAGCACAGACCAATCATATGGCTACAGAATCATCACTGCCATCAGATCGGGAGAGGTACCTCAGAGTCTAGCTCTCCTGGAGATTGGGCCAGTCTGTCACAGTAGGTGGGTCACCATGGCTCTAAGGTTGTGCAGATTGTGGATTTCCAAACATGGGCTGAATGGTAGGAACCTGAAGAATCTGAGGATAATTGTGGAATTCATAGTGGGAGTCTACGTGCCAAACTGGTTCAACATCAAGTTAAATCACAGCTGGGTGGAGGGTCCCAGGCATGTACTGTACCAGCTGGAGCTGCTCAGAAGTCAGAAGAAGGAGGTGATAAGAAAAGTGATGCCTACAGTGAAGAGATCAGCCTGGTATGCACACTCTGAGGCTGTGCTACAGGCCATGCTGTGCAGTGAGGTGGAGGAGGAGAGGAGGGAGGCAGTGAAGAGGATACTGGAAATCAGAGGTGAAGGAGATGAGGACGCACAGGTAGGAGACTGCAGTGTCAGACCCAGGAAGACTCCTGACATCAACCCAGATGCCACCAAACTCTCGGAGCTTATTGACTGTGACTGAGCCTCCTCTGACCTGCTCCCTCACCACTGCTGCAATCAAGGAGTTTCTGGATAGACCAATGGAAGTTCCTGCATGGCCCTCACACACACAGTCAGTAGAGAGGTGTGTAAGGATGACAACTGAAGCAGCACAACATGTTTACTCACAAGAGAGGAGGGAGGCGTACATCAGTGGCCAGGTGGCCAGTAGGGAGCTCATATCCAGGAACAAGAGCAAGGCAGACATGGCATCCTTGGCAAAGTTCAAGAAACCTATCTATATTTCTAAGTTTTAATATTGAAATACAATCAAAATGTCCTTAATTGTATTTGTGTAAAATGTAGTTATATATGGCATCCTTGGCAAAGTTCAAGAAACCTATCTATATTTCTAAGTTTTAATATTGAAATACAATCAAAATGTCTTTAATTGTATGTAATGTATGTAAAATGTAGTTAAATACAATAAAAAAAATACTTGCAAAAATTGCTGATTTTTTGTAAACTTCAACTTCAAATATAAGTAGCTCGGTTTGGTCAAATCTGGATTTTAAAGCCATATTTCGATTTAGCACATAAAAATGCATCATTTAGTCACTAGTAGTCTTTGAAAATCTAAAGATTTCACTTTGCTCCCTAAAATTGACACACCCTATCGTAGTACACAGTTATACAAGATCTATTTTTAGGCTTAGCGTCTTTCATATAACATACATGCTTTACTCCGTCCGCCTTATATTCCTTGTGGCATGTTGAACAGTGAATTTAATTACATTTATGCTTGAATTTCCCCCAACTATCCATTGTGTGAAACATACCACACTCACAAATCCTTACTTTCCTGTACGTGCCATTCGATTTATGGTGTGCAAAACATGTTATTGAAAAACATGCGCTTACATACATTACAGTCGCGCTTCTCAACTTCAACTACCCGACTTTCACACCTGGGGCTCTTACACTGCTCACATACCATGTAGCAATCCTTACACTGCTTCATCAGATCATTCGTAAACTCGAGACATCCCTTACACAAATCGTGTTGTCTTCCATATTTTCGACTTTTATCATAGTTTACATAAAAATCTCTGATGCATCTAATAGGAAGGTAAATTTCTCTCACCAGCCCTAAAACAAGTAGGGGTCTTGTACGGTCTCTCACACTGCTTTTAAATACATACGTTTTTCTACCATTTTGATCCAGACCAAACACGGCAATCCTAACTTTCATCTGTTCTTCTACCTTCGTCAAATTTTCAGGACCCATATTACAGTTAAAATAAAGTTTACACCACAGCCAGTTTACGGCATGCTCCACTACCGTCGGCAACCAAATTTTTCTGGTCCCCGTATTTAGTACAGTAAACATATGGGCCAAGACTAATGCTATAAATCCGCAGCCACGCTCGGAGTTTATGTGACGTTGGGTGTACAAAGCGCGGCACTATGACCCGCAGCACGGAATACATGGTCAATTTCAACCGTGAAATTCTCCAGGCTAAACTTTGAACCACTTTGAGGAGCTTGTGCAAAAACGTGAAAGGATGTAGTCAACATCTTGTGTCACGGTACGGTACGGTATTATTATCCAGAACTAACCGCTATTTGGATCAAGCCCAAACGCCAGCCTTACTCGGGTCTCTCGATCATTATTGTTCTGAAGAGCATATGCGATGACACATCGAATTACGTTGGGGAGTCCTTGTTTGAAACCCTTCGAATATGCGACTTGGGGATCAATCCTGGATTTGTAGCAACTTCTAGAAAGTGTATGGTTACTACTCACATTTTGCATTAAGGTAAGAGATACACCGTTGGATGAATGATAACTCACTCTCTCTGGATAGCGATTGCATTTAAATGGGCTTGGAATGTTGCAGATGACGTGTAAGGTTGGAAGTTTTCAGGACATTGATCATCTGGCTCTCCCGATAATGAGTTTGTCGGCGATGGATCTTAATCCTCAGAGCTGAACGAACCGCTGAACCTTGTTCGTTTAGCTTCCATACCGCACGTGACCGAAGATTGAGCTTCAACAGGCCTAGATCTTTTAACGCCTGCGGAAGTGTAGGGGTCTTGGCTGGTTGCTTGAGGGGTTACTTCAATAGTAGAGTCAAAGGGTCCCTGGTTATTCTTTCGATCCCACTTACCGCCACTTAAGCATGTTGGTGGTAATGCATTTCGAGATCTTTTAAAGGGTTCGTTATACGATGCCATGGAAAAGAAGAGAAAATTGCTGAATACGAGCTTCTTAAAAACAGGCCATACAATAGTTAGATTCTCTAGAAAAATCAAGTTCACAAAGCTATTAACATGTATTATAAGTAACTTCACAAGGTTTATCAAATCTATGTTTATACTTAGAAAGTTATTAATGACAGTAGACTCATTAATGACAAAGGCATAATTTTCAAATTCTGTGCATGATCATATATATATATATATATGTGTGTGTGTGTGTGTGTGTGTGTGTGTGTGTGTGTGTGTGTGTGTGTGTATTGTGCCTTCAAGAAACATCAAAAATTCAAGAGTTTGAGGAATATAAGAAACCCTGTGGAATTAAAGAAAGGTATTAACCTTAGTACCGTGTAGTATTTACGTGTAAAGATGATGAAGCCATAATATGCGGAAAGAATTACATTCATGCGGGCAAGTTCTTAAAAATGCTCTTTTTTTGTTTTGTTTTTATGCAGGAAGGAGGAGCCTTGGGCGATTGCCCACGAAAAGGCCCCAAGCGTATTCCGTCGTACAGAGACGGATAAGACCCCTGCACAGAAGCACTAACTGAGTGAGGGCGAAGAAACTGTGTTGGCAGTACACCACACCCAACCTCTTAGAAGCTGTTTTGGAGAGAGCGTATATGTGATCTTTACAGGAAAGATCACGAGAAAGAAGGCGTCTGGAATGTTAAAAGAAGAGGAAGGACTGAGTTGTATATTGTTGAAGGCAAGGTTATAGTCATGTTGAAGACTGTACCGAGTAGACAGGTGTAGGAACAGAGTTTTGATCCATTGAAAGTCACAAGGTGTTCTCTGTCCCAATAAGAGATAACAGAAAGATCAGAGGTCAGGTGTTCCATAGTCGTCCTACACGAGTCATAGTGCGACTGTTGAAAAGGAAGCTCTGGGAAGCGGGTGGAGAAGTTAAGTGTGGGATCATCGGCATAGGAGTGAATAGGAGAGGAAGGGCAATTAAAGATTATTAATAAATAAAAGGAAAAGATTGGCTGACAGGACAGAGTCCCTGAGGAACGCCTCTGTTGATAGCTTTAGGAGAAGAACAGAGGACATCTACAACCGCAGCTATAGAGTGGCTAGAGGGAGCATTAGAGGTGAAGGCACAGTAAGAAGGATAAAAGCCGAAGGATGGCATTTTTTATATTTAAAATTTCTACCACACTCCATCAAAAACTTTCGATATGTCTAGCGCAATAGCAAGAGTTTCACAGAAATCCTGAAAGGAGGAAGACTGAGTCAGAGCGATATGCAATAAGATCGCCGGTAGAAGTACCCTTGGGGAGTCCCATACTGACGATCTGAAAGAAGATTGTGAGAAGAGAGGTGTTTAAGATTCTTCCTATTAAGGATAGAATAAAATTTTTTAGAAAGGCAAGAAATCAAAACAGTTTGACTATAGCTGAAGGGTTTAGAGCGGTTAATCTTCGTTGGGACAGGTTGAATGAAAGCAAACTTTTAGCAGGAAGGCAAAGTACCATTTGAGAGACAAAAACGTGAGAGTTTGCCTTGGCAGGATGTTAGCACTGAACCACAAGAACAACAGGCGGAACACCATCAGGACCGTACACCATCCTAGAGCTGTCCCCAGATAGGCCAGAAAGAATACTTTTGGAAACGATTCTAATTTCAGACATAATAAAGTCAGAGGGTGGAGGAGATGGAGGAACAGCACTGGAATCGTCCATGGTTGAGGTGGAAGCGAAAGTTTGAGCGAAGAGTTTAGCGTTGTCAGGAGAAGATCCGGCAGTTGAATCGTCGGAGTGGAAGAGAGGAGGGAAAGAAGAGGAGGTAAAGTTGTTGAAGAGGTTCTTAGCTAGATGCCTGAAAGAGTACGATGAATTAGAACAATCAGCTCTAGGTCATTCAGGGAAGCCAAAGGTGTTGGTGAACATTGAAATCTCCTAAAATGAAGATTTCAGCAATGGAGAGCGGAATAGAATGTATTCCACTTTGGAAGTGAAGTAGTTAAAGAATTTTAGATAGGCAGTAGAATTAGGAGAAAGGGAAACAGCGCAGGTGTATTTAGTTTGAGATCGGAATGAAAGGCGTAGCCAGAGGGTATAAAATTCGGGGGTTCGGGAATACGAGAACAAGTTAGGTCATTGAGTACATATACGCAGCATCCATCTTTGGAGTGAATCTGAGTATTGAGAAAGTAAAAGGGTACAGAAAAGGAGTTGCTGACTGTCATCGCAGGAAACTGAGCTACAGTGAGGGATGAGGTTTGGAGGAGGAGAGGTGGTGTTCAGCAGAATAAAAATTGGAGAAAAGACCACGAATGTTGCAGAGTTTATGAATCAGGCTGAGGAGCAAGAACATCTCGAATGGGTGGTAGCAGATCCATCCGAGGCTCTTGAAGTTGCCGCCTTTTTTAAATTTTAAAAGATTATGTAGTGTGTAACACTACAGTATATGGAATGAGTAGTAGGATGAGACGTGTGTGTGTGTGTGTGTGTGTGTGTGTGTGTCAGTGATGTAGGTCTCGAGATCGGTCTCGGTCTCAAGACCGATCTCGAGACCCAATTTGCAGATCTCGATCTCGATCTCGGTCTCCGCTATTTAGATCTCGGTCTCGATCTCGGTCTCGACAGACGCGGTCTCGGTTTTTCTCCCCGAGACCTTTCGAGACCTCTCGAGACCGTAATGAAAAATACATGTTGAAACTGGGAAGATTTTGAACCGCAGGGAACAGTTGCGGCGGTACCTCTTAGAGATCGATGAATCTCATATTTTAGACAACTGCTCTCCAATAAAGTTTTGGTACCAGAAAAGGGATAAATTCCCATCACTGGCCAATATTGCCATAACTGTTTTAACAGTGCCTGCCTCTAGTGCTTCAATTGAGCGTGTATTTAGCCATGGAGGCATAATAATGAGGCCCCACAGAAGTCGAACTTCAGCAGATCTTCTGAGCATGCTGATGTTCCTTAAGTGTAATGAGCACCTATCATGCTTTAAATAAATGCACAAGTCAAACTGGGTAGTGGGTACGTTCATTAAGACTTCTATAACAGATATAAAAGAAGTAAATAAATAAAAAGTACGTGTGTGTGTATATATATATATATATATATATAATCATGCGGGTTGCTTCTACAGAGCTTCAATTTAATATTTAGGAGAAATCCAATGACAAGGAGAAATGTAAATGCCATGAAAAGTCTTCTTTAATGCGCAACGTTTCGAGCAATACGCTCATCTTCAGGCTGTTTAATAACAATGTGAAATTAAAATCAATATTGAATGAAAAACAAAACAGAAAATTTCTATAACCTATTCATAAAGACAAATTTTAAAAGACTGAGAAAAGAGGGTTAAATTCTAAGTTATACAGATTTACATATAAAAATTAAGAAGCTATTTTTAAGTACATATAGTAAATGTGAAATTAATACACTGGAAAAATTAACAATAGTACACTGGAATAATGAAACTAACTAACCTTACACTGCAGTTTCCGAGGCTAACTGATTTGAGCAGGCAAGACGGGAAAAACAAGAGATGGCGAGGGCGATTGGGGAAGGGGGGATTATAAGGAATTGGGGAAGGAGGAGGGATCATAGCAAATTGAGGGGGACGGCAGATGAGTCAACATTTAGACTAGGGGACAATGTTTTAATGAAAAGCGATTCCAAAATTCTTAGTGAGTTGGGACAAGTATTACAACCAAGAATTTTAAAATTGTCTAAAGTGACATCAGTTTTACATTTTATGCTGTGTTCGCGAATACTCGAAACTTCTTTAGTTTTTAAAATTTTACCTGTTCGGCCACTTATTCCCATATGCGAATAAAATCTAGCCCTGAGAGAGCGAACAGTGCTGCCAATGTAATTCCCAAGGAGACACCTAGGGCAGGTAAATAAATATACAACACCGCTACGCAACGAGTCAGGGGTTCGATCCTTCGCTGAGAAAAAGCTACCTAAAGACGTTTTATTAATAAATATGATGCGGAAATCAGTATGATAAAAAAATTTCCTTAACAATTTTGTAAATTTAAGCTTAAATTCCTTATTCAAAGGACCCATTTCAGGTACCAAGAAATATTTTATATCCTTCGGCACTGTAATACATGGAAGTTGAGGGCTATAAACATTATTTAAGAAGGATCTAATTAGTTTGTCTACATATTGAACAGGAAAACTATTATTAGTAAAGTATGATCTTAGATTATTAAATTCATCATTAAGTAAGGTAAAACTAGAGGTCAAATTATATCCTCTGAACAGGAGAGTTTTAATACAAGACATCTTATAGTTGAAATCAGTAAAACTAAAAAAATTCATGCCCAAACCAGTGAAAGTGGGTTTCCTGTAAACTGATGTAGTAATAGAATCACCGTTTTTCGAAATTAAAAGATCTAAGAAGGGGAGGGAGCCATTTTGCTCAGTTTCCATTGTATACGTTATATTGGGGTGCAAAGAATTTAGGAAGTTAAAGAATTGTTGCGCTTGTACCGCATTATCAAAGACTGCTATCGAATCATCAACGAAGCGTCGATAGAAATTGGCTTGAGATGAGTGGGAGATTGTCTAAAAATTACACTTTCTAAATGAGTCATAAAAAAATCAGCTGCTAACGGTCCGACAGGTGATCCCATCCCTACTCCATCAATTTGTTGGTAAACCTTATTGTTGAAAGTGAAATAGCATTGTTTGAAGACCAATTCTAAAAGTTCCTTAAAATGAGACAATGAAAAACCATGAAAATTATCAACTGAGCTAAAAACCCTATCTAAAATAATGGCAATAGTTTCAGATACAGGTACATTTGTGAAAAGCGACTTTACATCAAACTGACAAAAAACTTTTTTGAATCGAAGTTTTTACCAAGGAGGTCCTTTTGGAATTCAAACGAGTTATTTATAGTGTAAGCATTTTTCGCAAAGGGGGACAGGAGACGAACAACAAATTTTGCCAATTGAAAGGTGGGTAAGTTATACGAAGCTAAAATAGGACGGAGAGGTGTTCCAGCTTTATGGATTTTAGGCAGACAGTATAATTGAGCAAGATTAGCACCAGATGCGAACAACTGAGAGTAAGTATCATTTTTTATTATCTTTAAGGACTTTAGTCGTGACAGAAATCTATTAACCTGGTCTTCTAACCTTACAATGACTTTATTGACAGGTTCTAGAATTTGTTTGAATTTAGTAAGATCACTTAGGATTTCATTAGTTTTGTTTATGTAGTCCGATTTATTCAAAATAACCACTCCGTTACCCTTGTCTGGTCTAGTCACAACAATCTCCTGGTTCTTTGCCAAATTCTTAATACACTGCAAATCACTCTTCCTAAATATGAAAGATTGAAATTTAAGATTTCTAAGTTTTTGAAAATCCTAAGTGATCTTACTAAATTCAAACAAATTCTAGAACCTGTCAATAAAGTCATTGTAAGGTTAGAAGACCAGGTTAATAGATTTCTGTCACGACTAAAGTCCTTAAAGATAATAAAAAATGATACTTACTCTCAGTTGTTCGCATCTGGTGCTAATCTTGCTCAATTATACTGTCTGCCTAAAATCCATAAAGCTGGAACACCTCTCCGTCCTATTTTAGCTTCGTATAACTTACCCACCTTTCAATTGGCAAAATTTGTTGTTCGTCTCCTGTCCCCCTTTGCGAAAAATGCTTACACTATAAATAACTCGTTTGAATTCCAAAAGGACCTCCTTGGTAAAACTTCGATTCAAAAAAGTTTTTTGTCAGTTTTGATGTAAAGTCGCTTTTCACAAATGTACCTGTATCTGAAACTATTGCCATTATTTTAGATAGGGTTTTTAGCTCAGTTGATAATTTTCATGGTTTTTCATTGTCTCATTTTAAGGAACTTTTAGAATTGGTCTTCAAACAATGCTATTTCACTTTCAACAATAAGGTTTACCAACAAATTGATGGAGTAGGGATGGGATCACCTGTCGGACCGTTAGCAGCTGATTTTTTTATGACTCATTTAGAAAGTGTAATTTTTAGACAATCTCCCACTCATCTCAAGCCAATTTTCTATCGACGCTTCGTTGATGATTCGATAGCAGTCTTTGATAATGCGGTACAAGCGCAACAATTCTTTAACTTCCTAAATTCTTTGCACCCCAATATAACGTATACAATGGAAACTGAGCAAAATGGCTCCCTCCCCTTCTTAGATCTTTTAATTTCGAAAAACGGTGATTCTATTACTACATCAGTTTACAGGAAACCCACTTTCACTGGTTTGGGCATGAATTTTTTTAGTTTTACTGATTTCAACTATAAGATGTCTTGTATTAAAACTCTCCTGTTCAGAGGATATAATTTGACCTCTAGTTTTACCTTACTTAATGATGAATTTAATAATCTAAGATCATACTTTACTAATAATAGTTTTCCTGTTCAATATGTAGACAAACTAATTAGATCCTTCTTAAATAATGTTTATAACCCTCAACTTCCATGTATTACAGTGCCGAAGGATATAAAATATTTCTTGGTACCTGAAATGGGTCCTTTGAATAAGGAATTTAAGCTTAAATTTACAAAATTGTTAAGGAAATTTTTTATCATACTGATTCCCGCATCATATTTATTAATAAAACGTCTTTAGGTAGCTTTTTCTCAGCGAAGGATCGAACCCCTGACTCGTTGCGTAGCGGTGTTGTATATTTTTACCTGCCCTAGGTGTCTCCTTGGGAATTACATTGGCAGCACTGTTCGCTCTCTCAGGGCTAGATTTTATTCGCATATGGGAATAAGTGGCCGAACAGGTAAAATTTTAAAAACTAAAGAAGTTTCGAGTATTCGCGAACACAGCATAAAATGTAAAACTGATGTCACTTTAGACAATTTTAAAATTCTTGGTTGTAATACTTGTCCCAACTCACTAAGAATTTTGGAATCGCTTTTCATTAAAACATTGTCCCCTAGTCTAAATGTTGACTCATCTGCCGTCCCCCTCAATTTGCTATGATCCCTCCTCCTTCCCCAATTCCTTATAATCCCCCCTTCCCCAATCGCCCTCGCCATCTCTTGTTTTTCCCGTCTTGCCTCTGCTCAAATCAGTTAGCCTCGGAAACTGCAGTGTAAGGTTAGTTAGTTTCATTATTCCAGTGTACTATTGTTAATTGTTCCAGTGTATTAATTTCACATTTACTATATGTACTTAAAAATAGCTTCTTAATTTTTATATGTAAATCTGTATAACTTAGAATTTAACCCTCTTTTCTCAGTCTTTTAAAATTTGTCTTTATGAATAGGTTATAGAAATTTTCTGTTTTGTTTTTCATTCAATATTGATTTTAATTTCACATTGTTATTAAACAGCCTGAAGATGAGCGTATTGCTCGAAACGTTGCGCATTAAAGAAGACTTTTCATGGCATTTACATTTCTCCTTGTCATTGGATTTCTCCTAAATATATATATATATATATATAAAACATATATATATATTATATTATAATATATATTATATATATATATTATATAATAATATATAACATATATATATATATATATATATATATATATATATATATATATATATATATATATATATATATTTTCATTTGTTAATTTATAGGCTACACTTTTTGCATTCAACACACTACATCTGAGAAAGTAGTTATTAGTTTATTAATATACTTAACATAGTCTAATTTCCATAGTAGTGTAAAACAAATTGAAAGGGCATGAGCTTGGTCTCGATCTCGATCTCGAATTTTAAGGGTCTCGATCTCGGAAGGTAGATCTCGATCTCGAACCTTTGATCTCGGTCTCGATCTTGGTCTCACAGGATCAGGTCTCGGTCTCGGTCTCAGTCTCGGACTTGGTGGTCTCGACTACATCACTGGTGTGTGTGTGTGGGGGGGGGGGATCATGCTGGACTGCTCACAGGATAGATGAGCCACGGAAAAAGATCAGTTAAGGAGGACAGTGACAGGAAAACATGGGTGTTCCAGCACTCCCCATCTTCTGTCTAACAGAACCGAAAAGATTTGTGTGTCAAACACTATACATCTGAACCAAATGCAGTCGGTCTTAAAACGGGAAGAGGAATAGGTATGTGGAAGGTGGATTCTCCGGTATAGAGATGTATAGCAGATTGTTCATTTTAAAAGGTTTTTGATAAATTAAACGTAAGAGGGGGCGACAGTAAAATTTCTCTCAGAAATATTGTAGTAGTAACACAGTGACCCACAGGATTGTGATAGTGACCAGGTTTGAGCATGGGTTTTGAGCTTTATCAGGAGAAAGACGGTAAACGAATTTATCTAAATGACAAAAAGGATGAGTAGAATAAAACATATATATATACAGTATGTATATATATATATATATATATATATATAATATATATATTATATATATGTGTGTGTGTGTGTGTGTGTGTGTGTGTGTGTGTGTGTGTGTGTGTGTATATAATAATGTTTCAGACCAACAAAGACCCTAGGATCCACTCATGGCTGGTCTACCTAACTGTGTTCGTAATCGTGTATTGTGTATGTCCTCCGTGGTGGCGGAGGGGACCTACAATTTTACGTGGGTTCCGAACCACAAGAACATAAGAAATTTATGTAAAAACTGCCGGTAAATTGGCAACGACCAATTTTTACGAAACTAAATAATTATCAATTTAAAACTAATTAATTATCGATTTAAAACTAAAGATAGAATCTCTGGATCCAGAGGATCAGTCATAATAGACTACTATCCACAAATATGTTACACTCTATATCTATTTATAACGGACATGCAAATATATCAGATCCAAAGAATCCAGTCAATTTCATTACGGTATCCATCAAGTCACGGTCCATATCGATTGCGGACCAAGTCAAAATTTACAATCATATACATTACAATATATACACTTACGAGAAAAAGTGTAGGTGTGGCTGTAAAGACTGTACAGTAATGTAGAAATGTGTGTGCACCCATTTTGGGTCTCCCATTTAAAGGTGTTTGTGGGGCAAGTGAAGATCATGAGTTTTTCAATACCTCACAGTACTATGGGGGGCACCGCTCGGCAGAGGAATCTCTTTAAATGGGGTGTGTAAGGACAGAGAGTATCCCCTAACCCAAGACGCTGCCTCCCTATATCCCACAACACTTGTGTTGAGCTGTGGGATCTATCCCCAGAAAGCCTTAATTTTACTACCTTAAACTATACCCTTTCTATCAACATATGCGTCTAATCGATTTTTAAACATGTTTATAGACGTGCTACTAATTACTTCTACCGGCAAACTATTCCAGCTATTTACTATTCTATGCGTAAAAAAGTTTTTCGCAACTGCTGTCTCGAACCTTCTACTTGTCAACTTACACCCGTTATTTCTAGTCCTATTATATTGAGATATTTCGAAAAAGCTATCTCTATCTACGTTATCGAACCCATTCATAATTTTGAAAACCTGGATTAGATCACCCCTTAACCTCCTAGTCTCGAGTGTTGTCAATTTTAACTCCTTAAGCCTATCCTCGTACGACTTTGACCTAAGCGACGGAATCATCTTAGTTGCTCGTCTTTGAACTCTTTCGATTTTGTCTATATCTTTGCGCATATGCGGATTCCAAAATTGGACCGCGTACTCCAAATGGGGTCTAACTAATGATTTATAAAGTGGAACTATAATATCGCGCGATTTGTACTCAAAATTTCGAGCTATAAAACCTAACACTTTGTTCGCCTTATTGACCGCTGCTGTACTTTGTTTCGCTACTTTTAAATCACCAGTGACTATAACTCCTAAATCTTTTTCCTGCTCTACGCTTGTTAAATCTTTCCCTGACATACTATACGCAAAATTACCGTTACGCGAACCTATATGCAAAATTTTGCACTTATCAACGTTAAATCTCATTTGCCATGTGACTGACCAATCAACGATTTTATTCAGATCTTCCTGAATTTTACCTCTATCTTCGTCATTAATCGCCCTACCACCCAGCTTCGTGTCATCCGCAAACTTTGAAACTGTACTGACTAGGCCGACATCTAAATCGTTAATATATATAAGAAAAAGCAAGGGGCCCAATACAGAACCCTGAGGAACGCCACTCGCTACATTAGCCCAACACGACTCCGCTCCATCAACGACCACCCTCTGTTTCCTGCCTCGCAACCACTCTTCTAGCCAATTTATTACTACACCCCTGATTCCATGAGCCTTAGTTTTTTCAATGAGTCTTTTGTGCGGCACGGTGTCAAACGCTTTTTGAAAATCTAAATACACTACATCAACCGCCCGATGTCTATCGTAAACGTCAACCACGCTTTGGAAAAATTCTAAAAGATTAGTTAAGCAAGATTTGTTTCGCCTAAATCCGTGCTGCGTATTTCTAACTAGCTTATGGAATTCTAAGTGTTCGACTATACGATCCCTAATTATTGATTCCAGTAGCTTACCTACAACAGACGTTAAACTGATTGGTCTATAATTTCCCGCCGCACCTTTATCGCCTTTCTTAAAGATAGGTGTTACGTTTGCTAACTTGAAATTATCTGGTACGCACCCCTCAGAAATAGACGCATTAAAAATCTTTGTTAGCGGCACAACAATGCTATCTTTTAATTCTTTTAGTTGTATGGGATATATGGAATCCGGCCCGGTGATTTACGCGTTTTCATTTTATCAATATAGCGCGTTACCTCCCCTTCACTAACCACTATATTATCCAAAATATTACCATTATCAAACGGTATTATGTCTGACCGTAGGGATATTTGTTACATCTTCTATAGTAAAAACTGACGTAAAAAATTCGTTTAGCAAGGTAGCCATTTCCTTGTTTTCAGAAACTAGATCTCCGTTTAGATTTTTTCAAAGGCCCCAAGACGCTTTTTACTGGATTTCTATTATTGACGTATTGAAAGAATCGCTTGGGGTTTTCTTTACCGTCACGAGCTATGGAGATTTCAAATTCGCGCTTGGACTTTTTTATTACACTTTTCGCTTCACGCCTTAGAGATATGTAGTTGTTTCGTAACCACAAATTGTCTTTATCGCACTTATGTAGCCTATAAGCCCTATCTCTACTCTTTATAATGTCTCCTACTCTAGAAGTAAACCATAAGGGCTTGTTGTTTACTTTCGCACGCTTAATTTTGTACGGTACACATTCCTCATTTATAGTCCTAAATACTGTTTCGAACGATTCCCACATTAGTTTTGCGTTGGAGTTCCCCATCACGTTTTCCCAATTGACGTGTGACAATTTATTTCGAAATTTACTAAAGTCTGCGTGCTGGAAGTTAGGAATTTTCGTCGAGTTAGCAGGTTTCGAGTGACTTACTGAGAGGACAAACTCTACCATATTGTGATCGCTATTGCCCAACGGTTCTATTATTTGAAGATCAGTAATTAGCCTATCATCCGTAGTTATTACTAAATCTAAAATACTGTCCAACCTCGTAGGTTCCCCGACCTTTTGAATAAGAAAGCTATCCTCGAGAAAATTAACTAAACGATTACCTTCCGCGTCTCCCTGCATTGTATCGTAATTTACGTTAGCGCAATTAAAGTCACCCATAACTAAAGCCTGCTCACTACCGATTATTCGCTTTAGTTCACGATATAACGCTTCGTCCGTATCAGCTGTTTGATTAGGGGGCCTATATATAACCGCAACAACAAGTTTGAAATCGTTCAATTTAAGTTCTGCTATAGTCGAATCTATCGGTTCTGGAATTGTGTGCTTTACTTCTATAACGTTCGCTATATTATCTTTGATATACAACATAACACCGCCTCCTCGCCTACCTATTCTGTTTTTAACAAAAAGTCTATAACCTTTAATTTGATACTCCCCTACAAAGTCATGAGTTTCAGTGCTAAGCCACGATTCATTTATCGCAATTATATCATAGTCTTTACAAGCAATTAAAGAAAAAAATTCGTTTATTTTATTTCGTAGGCTACGAGCATTTAAGGATAGAACCTTCAAATTGTTTGTAATTGCGACAACTTCGCGAGCGCAGTGAAAATTTATGGAATTTACGCTGGGACCGTTCGAGTTACGGCAGCCTGAAAAGAAGAGACAGTATTATGAAATAGTCTTCCTAAACGCGCAGCTCCTACGTTATTAAGATGAAGTCCATCTCCGAGGAACAAGTCCCTCCTGCCGCAGAAACTGTTCCAAAAATTCTCAAAATGCACTCCTTCCTGTTGGCAAAGAGACTTTAGGTTATTGTTAATATAGGTCGCCTTGCTGTAGAAATCGTTACGATGGATAATTCGAGGAAGTATACCTGTTAAAACAATCTTATTAGTTTTCTCCTTTAATCGCTCTAGTAAGTCCCTGTACCTAGCCAGCAGTTCTTCCGATCTAGAATTTAAAACGTTATTAGTACCGACATGAATAACATACGTTGTGTCCTCGGAGGTACCATCTGTAAATTGGTCAACACTATTAGTTATATCCTCCACCCTTGCACCAGGGTAGCAGTAACGGCGCCTACGACGAGGGTTTCTCCCACAGAATTCCTCGAGCTGTCCTCGAACAATGGAATCGCCAACGAGTCGTATTTCCGGTTCATCATCATCATATATATATATATGATGAATAAAACCACGAAGGAAAGGAAACAGAGAGTGGTGCTCAAGCGCTTTCGTCTAATGACAGCCTCAGGAACACTGAAGTAAATAAAGAGTTCAAGACTATCTATAGGTTACAAAAAAAAATATATATATATATATTATATATATATATATACATAGTAAATATAGAAATAAAAATTGTGGGAGGAGCATACAAATTTGTAAGGAAAACTACTAATTTTAGCACTTTGCCCGAATTCAACACAAGATCAAATGGATTGTTTACAACCAATTTTATAGATAATGCCTGAATGATATATAGGTCACAAAAAAATATAACAATAAAAAATAAAAATAAATTGAAAAATAAAAATTGTAAGAGGAGCATACAAATTTATAAGGGAAAATTACCAAAGGTTTAGCACTCTGCCCTTCTTGTCTAAATCCGTTCTGAACGAATTCAAAACAACGGGATCGAGTTGAAAAAGACCTTTGATCATGTTAAAGTTATTTGTAAGTTGAATAATAGCAGACTCAAGAATATTTCTATTAACAATGTTGCTAGAGTGAAACAAAACTGAAGCATTATTCCAATCAATACAATGGGATAACTCTGACAAATGGACAGAAAGGGCACTGGACAACTGTCCCGTTCTAACGGAATATTGATGCTGTTTTACATGCGTGTGCAAATCCTTTCCCGTCTGACCAATGTAAAAGGAATCACATTGTTTACAACCAATTTTATAGATAATGCCTGAATTATTGGTAGGGCTATTTTTAACTATGATATTTTTCACAATATTGTTATATGAAAATACTACATTAATATCCAAAAGTTTAAGTACATTAGCAATACCTAAAAAGCCCTGGAAAAATGGAAGTACTAAAATATTCTTTGACAAAGTGCGAGTGTTATTATTCACACGATAGAAGGTTCGTTTTGCCTTGTTAAGACAAGATTCCATAAAAGCAGGTGGGTAGCACAGATCACTTCCAAAACCGTTGATTTTTTCCAATTCGGCATCGATGTATTCCGGACTGGCGATCCTCTCTTGTCTCCGTTTGTGTCCGTGTTTTCTTCTACATTAATGAAGGGGCATGCAATTCGTATCCGACGAAAGTTTCTTACTAATTGTTTAGAGGAGCAGGTCCTTCCCAAGTCCCTCCTTCCGATTCGCCTCAGACAAATTGACGACCATCCGTTCAACAACTTCAGCAGATTAATTTTAAAGAAACATATTGAAGTCACCAGACAGAATGAGTGGTCCGCCTTCAAAAATTTACACATTGCCAAACGTAATTTTGTGACTGTTATTCCCCAACCGTGGATCTAACCTTTGTTTGATGAAATTTACAACGAGTTGCGTTGGAGAACTTCTTCACTTCGTAACATTTTGGATAGCAAAATTAAAAGTCTCATTCGAAATAGTCAGTGGAGTAAAAAAGCAAGCTCAAAGTGTGTTTTGAACCTTTCTTCGAAAAACATTAGTGACGATGCAAAAAGTGCCCTTGGATTTGGTATGTCCTTTTTTATTGTTAAAAAACCTGCTTTACAAATTTGTTATAGTCTTGCTTGTTTTGAAAAAGAGTGTAATCTTCCTCAGTCTTTGGTTAACATAGTTAAAGGCCTTGTCTATAGTGCTGCGAATAGTACTTACGAAGATAACTTTCCTAAACATTTTCGCAATAGCCTCTCACAATTAAAAAAAGATGGTGGCCTCCATATTACTAAAGCAGACAAGGCTAACACCATAGTTATTATGGACAAAGTGGACTACATTAGAAAGATGAACGAGCTGCTCTAGGACCCCGCCACATACAGAAAAGAGATATTCTAAAATCAAGAATCAATTCTGGAAGCGCTGGCAGAAGGAATATTTAGTTTCTCTTAGGAACAACGGTAAACGGAAAAAATCATCAATCAACCAGAAGGTCCAAGTCGGTGAATGGGTACTAATCTATCAAGACGGATCCCGTATGAACTAGCAGATGGGACGAATCACCGAACTCGAACCTGGTATCGACGGACTTATTCGTTCAGTGAGATTGAAAACATCATCCGGCATTGTCAGCAGATATTTAATGCATTTATATCCGCTGGAATTAAATGCTGAAAGTTCATCCGACCCATCTCCGAACTCTACTCAAACCTCTGGCCATTCCACTCCATCTATTTCTAATCCGAATGCTACCCTTAGAAGATCTACTCGTGTAGCAACTCAAAAGGCCAGAAATCGAATAAGAAATCAATTGATTGATGATTAATTATTTTTTTTCTTTTTTTCTTCTTTTGGCCTGGAGTATGTCTAAAATATTTAGATAGTAGGTTCAAAAATTCTTAAAATATACTCCCAACGGCATAACAGTTATCAAAATATATTAAAAACCAATTAAAACCTATTAAAACAGCCACAAACCAACCAAAATCAACGAAAATAAATAATTAATTCATATTCGATCATAATAATTATGTATTCTACTGAAAGAGTCTATAAGTCCATAATATTAAATAACTGATAATATATGTGTATATATACTGTTTCGTTTTCTTCCGAAATTGTATAAACTAACTACGAAGCTTCTAGAAGCTTCTCGAAGATTCTAGAAGCGGAAGTCGTTGGTTAGGTTAGGTTCTTAGGAGTCTATACTCAGCCTTTGCTTTGTGAGGAAGTCTCCAGTTTTGCTTTAATTTAAAGCTTTAGCAGTTTAATTAAGTCTAAAATCTAAAATCTAGTGTCATTTTTTGTGCTTTATCTAAATTATTTTTCTCGTATAATAATTCAGTTTAGGAGTTATTGAATTGTTAGGTTAGGCTGGTTTCTTAGGATCAAATCATTGATTACTGTAAGTAATCAATACTTTAATTATTTGTTGGCATTGTGTCTAAGGTAAACACATTCTGGTATTAATCTAATTTGGTCAGTATATTTAATTTTGACTATTATTTATCCAAGATTTATCTTGGAACAAAATCTATAACATTTTTCTATAAGTACCATCTAGGGTGGCCAGACGTCCTGCTTTAGGCGGACAGTCCGCCTTTTGAGCACTCTGTCCTTAGGGTGGCCATTTCCAAATTTCCAAAAAGGAGGACACTGCGTATGTGGCCGTACGTTAACATATACGGGGCTCCAATAAACCTTAGACCCCCGGCCCATGGCCTAAACCATTAGAGGTACAGTAAAACTAAACATACCTTACAAAAGATAATTTAATCCTGCATTTAATGAGAAACAATTAAAACTTGGTGTTCCCGCCATTGGCTTCCAAGACAGCCTGAATTCGCTTTAGGTAGCTTGCCAAAAGTGACGTGAATAGATCTTGATCGTTACGCAAATTTGCTAAAACAGTTTCAATGTGTTGCGTCATTGTATCCTTCGAAAATCGATTTGCTGCAGGTTCTTGAAACAAGAGACATTCAACCTTGTCCTTTATAACTGATCTAATGTGTTCACAGACATTCAGGTCAGGAGAATTTCCTGGCCATTCTTCATTTCCAAAGAAATCGATCTCATGGTTCCGCAACAACTGAGTGGCTAATGCCTTAAAGCAGGGGGCCTTATCGTGCAGAAGTGTGACCTGATCGACATCCATAACATTGTTTGGGTTTCTTAGAAAAGGAATCACATGCTGGGATAGAATAATATCACGAAAATAATGTCCATCCCAACTCTGACCATTTCGCTTCAGCACCCACATGAGCTTCTTTGCAGTGAACAAAACAAACATACCAACACAGTCTGGACTTTTTAATAATCCGCAATAATGTTCATTGTCATCGATTTCATCTGGTGTGGCCCACCCTCGATCATTTTGGTAGTTAGGCCGACGTGTTACGTAAACAAAAAATTCATCGGAGACAGCTAAATGCATGAAATCATCTACATCCCAATCTTCAAGATAATGGGCAAACCACATTCTGTCATCGATGTTAAGTTCAGTTTTTCTTGGCTTTGGAAGTTCATGCCAAGGCTTTAAACCTTGCCTATGACGGTACAGTCGAATGATCTCACCACTAACGATCTTTCCTCTCAACACTTCGATCTCTCTAGAAAGTTTAGCACAGCTGTTTTTCCGCTTACGCGTACCGCTTTCAATGATGTCCTTTGTTTCCTGAGAGAGTGGCAAATTTGGGCGCCCAGATTTGGTTGTATCCATTTCACATTCATCCAAAGTTTTATTCCAATTTCTTTTGACGAAGTCCTCACTTCTTCGCAACTTTTTGGCAACCCATGAACGTGTTATAAAGGTGGCTCCAGCATCACGAGCTTCCCGAAATGTTATTGCTCGTATGCGATCTATCACACGTTGCCACTCCGAATCACCAATTAATTGAGAAGCCATTATATTATCACTTTATCAGCTAGTAATTTTAATACCTGCAATAAATAAAGAATTTTATATATTTTTATAATCACTAAAAACTATTTCGATATAAGTAAATATGTAAACTGCAAATGGGGGGGCTAAGGTTTTTTGGAACCCCTTATATATAATATATATGTTAACGTACGGCCACATACGCAGTGTCCTCCTTTTTAAATGGCCACCCTAGTACCATCCAAGCTTAGTATCCAAAATTTTAAAACCTGTTAAGAAAGGTAGGTCCTTTCATTTTGCCTGACCTATCATAGCATAACAATCATTCCTTATTTATCGTTTTTCTTTGCGCTTTTTATATTTTAAAGTATTAAAGAAAACTAACTTATTAATTAATTCTTAATATAACTCTCCCCATCTTCAATCTAAATTAAACAAATTTATTTCTAATTATTTACTTAGTTATTTAACGCGTGGCTTGTTTTTACTATATCTAACCAATTAATTTAAATCTATCGAATCAAGAGTTTAAGTTTGCCTTACGAGTTATTTAATTGTAAGTAAATATAATTAAATATTTGATCCAGTGCATATTGCGTCAAATTTTACAGCGAATTACGTATATCTTACCACATGGTAGATATAATAGGATGCTATGAAATATAGTTTAGTACATATGATACGATTTATGTACTCCCCTTTATTCTAATATTAAGTGTGGTGACGATTTAAAATCTAAGGATAAGATTAAGTTAGGGTTAATGTTAGGATTAGGCTGTGCATATCTTTTCTGTATATATTTAATCATTTAAGGTATAAATATATCATTATACCAATTTAAGTCTATAAAGGCGAGCAAGTCAAGAGTATTGGCTTAAAATTAAATCTATTAAACATATTTGCCATCATTATTTTATTAATAGCGTCCAAGTTGTGAGAACCCTAAGTTTAAGGTTTAATTTAAACAATACCTTGTCGAACCTGAGGTAAGGGTGGACGCGGGTAGCCGTAAAGATACTTTTTAGGCTGCCGAATTTTCCACATCTAGAGTGAGATGTTCTTCACACAGCGTTGCCATCCAAAAATAATGAAAATCTGAAGATTGGTGTCAAAATATCTGTAGAAATCTGTAGTTTCAATAAAAATATCTGTAGACAAAATCTCTAAACTACCATTTGATTTTAAAGTTTATTTTTGTAACATATACAATAATATTCATAATTCCAAACAGAAATACAAAAATGGTCAATTAAACAAAATTTAATGAATGAAAGGTAGATAAACTGAATATTTTAAACCAGAATACTATTCAAGCTACGTCTATAGGCCAGTTTAAGAATGATCTAGACAAAAAGCAGCAAATAAAAAGAACAAGTATGCAGCAACAAAATAAGGATGCATATATACAAAATGGAAAAGGGAATTCAATAAAATACATAATTTTGTGCTGTACTGGAATTATGGAATGAACATTATCATTAACAACAACAGGGCTATTTATCTGTACTGTAGATTCCACCCTTTGCTTTCTTTAGCAGTGTTTTGTTGATGACTTAGTAAGAACCGACGCACAGTCAGCTGAGTGTGGCGTGTTTATGTTATGTTGCCACTCTCTACCGACAGGTGGCGCACGAAAATAATTTGTTGGTTCTCATGGAGAAACTCAGTTATATTACTGTAATATCCAGTGTAGTCCGTAGTGGTTAGTAAAAAAAAAACCTCAATCTTAGAAATCGGCAAATTTTGCCCATTTTGAAGGAAAATCTGAAAAGAAGCATAAAAAAAAATCATAAATTTTAGAAATCTGTAGATTTCGCCCGGAAAAATCTGAAAATCTGAAACAAAGCATAAAATCTGTAGATGCACAGATAAATCTGTAGAAATGGCAACACTGTTAACTTCACAACCTATCTTGAAAAAAATGTTTAGCATTTAACGTGCTGGAAAGTTTAAAAATACTCACAAACTTGTAAAGGGTGTGAAGTATTAACCAAACTTCTTTTGTAGAGTTCGCTTAAAGAATGAAATTTTCGATTAGAGTCTGGGCTTAAATACCTTCATCTCTCTCTCTCTCTATAACAGTACACAGATAGTTTCCAGATTTCACCATAATTTCAATTCGTTGTGTACTTGCATTACATATTTTGACTAACGACTACCAACAGATTTCATAGTTTGTTGATGAGAAAACGAATGATTTTTATAGCTGGAGCCATGTACCTTTGCAACGATGAAAATTAGGAGCTCTTCCTTCAATGTACTAATAAGTATATCCAGCAACTTATATTCCAGACGTTTTGAAACGTATTATAACGTATTACAACGTATTATAACGTATTATAACGTTATGGAAATTTTGCTATCCTTGACCCATTTGTATAATTACGGGAAGCTGCTGAAAATGTGGATTAGTAAACTATTGAAAAGAAATTATATTAATCAGGGAAGCTAATTGTTTGCAAGTAATGTTTTGAATTTATAGAATGAACATAAACAAACATATTTAAATTAGAATTCTCCCCCCTCACAAAACCAAAACCCCGCTTTCTGTATTACTGATGTGTGGAGAAAATGGATTTTGCAACATTTAGGGTAACACTGTTAAAATGAGTCTGATGGTCTTATAAGGCTATAATCATTAATTACATTTCAATCTTGCATATTTCAACCATTTTAAAATGAACATATGTTTATAGAGATATTATATTTCGTGTTTTCGCTTACACATTCTGCATTAAAAAATGCATCTGATTTAAATTCACCATATAATAGAATTCGTGTTATAAGTGAAGGAATATTAATTTCGGTATTCTTCAAAAATAATAAATTAACTACAGTAGGAATAAATCACCGATTGATTTTCATTTCTGAGTAAAAATATGTAAAATATATCTTACAATGTTACATGATAAAGCGCTCTGAAATTAAATTTTTACATTTCAAACATTAGAAAAGGAAACGTGTTTACAGCTACCATCTCTGAACATAAAAACATAATATCGCTTATATCGTAATTTTTGCACGCTGATTCCGAAATAATGTTCATTTTCACCATTACAAACAGATTTTCACAAAATGTCATATTACATATTACACATTGTAAATAATTTTCATTCAAATTGACTCGCCAAGACATGAAAGAAATGGATGAGAGATATCAGGGAAAGTGGGATATCAGCATGATTGTTAGAAAATCTGGAAGAGGAAGAGCCATTGTTGTCCCAAGGCGATATGATGACTAAGCTGATTGATGCAGCATTGCTTGTATATATTAAGTTAAGGTGTATATATATAATATATATATATATATATATATATATATATATATGCATTTAACTCCAATGACCACGCAGTATATAAATGAATAGAAACGACGTAAATAAGGAGCGTCTCTGCACACGGGGAAGAGAAATAACGAATAAATGAAAAATGAGGCGAACCGCCCGGGAAACGAACCCAGGGCCTTCCAATTGCCGGTTGGATGCGCTACCATTACACTACGGACCTCGATCAATCATAAATCGAAATTCTCCTACATAGGGCAGAAACCAATGCCCTGAGAGGGCACCCTCGCAAATCGTGAATATGTGCATTTAACTGCAATGACCACGCAGTATATAAATGAATAGAAGCGACGTAAATAAGGAGCGTCTCTGCATACGGGGAAGAGAAATAACGAATAAATGAAAAATGAGGCGAACCGCCCGGGAAACGAACCCAGGGCCTTCCAATTGCAGAGACGCTCCTTATTTACGTCGTTTCTATTCATATATATATAATATATATATATATATATATATATATATATCCATCTCATAATTGTAAGGTTAGTGAAAAATTCACTTAATTTAGAGCTAGCATTTTTGGGCTCTTGTGGCATCATTGTTTGGGCACTCTTGTGGCATCATTTTTTTGGGGGGGGGCACTGCGCGTCCTTCCTACTCGTTTGTTGAATGTGGCACTTACAGGACGTGGTCTTGTAGAGAGCTCTCTTGCAATTCAGTTTGGTTGTTTAGATACAAGATTTTTGCATCATGCAATGGTGCAGGTTGTGTTGTTGTTGCAAGGTTTAGAAAGAAGACCATAAATAGTGCCCCTTTTGTTTTTTATTTTAATTTTATGCAACTGAGGCCTAAGGTAGGCCCACATCGAGTCAACAACCCTGAGGTAAGACCTGTTAAAAAAAAAGTTGGGTAGAAATAACCACATATATTTCCAAATAAAATATAAACAAAACAAATATTTACCACAAAATAAATATAGAATAAAAATAATAACCCTCGTTTCTAACCAACCAACTAGTGAAGTTGGGTTTCCCTAATTAACAAAAAGAAGAAAGAAAAAGTTTCTGAGACAAAGAAAAACTGAGCTCTTTGTTAGACATCGAAAAATTTTGACTGCTGAATCAAGTGGGCTAGTTTTTTCATAAAAAATTCTCGTAGTTCCCCAACTAACCGGGCAACTTAAAGTCAACCTTTAAACCTCAATATTAACCACTGCAATTAAACTAAAAACTAAAACCCTGTTTAACTAAATAGTGCCCTACCAGAACTAGGTGTAAGTAGCTTAATCAAAATACATAACTAAGGTAAGAGATTAAAACTAGGTCCCTAGAAGAAACTCGAACCGGGCTACAACAGCCCTAACTAAATAATTAAATGGCTGCAATAGCCCCTATTAAAACTTAAGGGCAATATAGCCCTAACTTAACTTAGTAAAAATCTTCAAAACCTTAAACCTTTAAAAACAAAAACTTAAGGGCAAAACAGCCCTAGCCTAACTTAAACTGCAAAACCTAGCTCTGGGAAATAGCCCCTATAAATAAATAACTTAGCAGTGTGCCAAATAGTGACGTGACTTAAATAAAATTAAAAATCTGGAAACTAAATGAAACTTATGGACTAGTTAGAAACAGAAAGGGTAACGTTCAACTGGCAACTTCATTTTTGGTAAGTCTAAATTAATTTTAATGAATTTAGCTTGACCATAGTAATCTGGCTGCCGACCAAATTTTAACCTTAAAACCACTGCAGCCTACAGTGAAAAAGTCTGTAGCTATGTTGACAGTGTCTAAATGGGCCATTATTATTTCTATAATTACTGTCTCTATTTAAAGTAAACTTAGCCTTAATATTGCACCTAAATAAAAATAATCTCTCAAAATAAAATATTTTTTCAATAAATTTTTCAGTATGGCGGCCCCGGATGGGCAGTCGAGAAGTTGGTTACCCTTTTTGTTTTATTTCTGGTACAATAGTTTTAAATCCAGTGAATTCAATTTTTTACATAATCTGAAAATTTAATTATAGATATCATTGATAATATCATTTATAATATTAAACCTAAAAAATGGGTAATGAAACTGAAGCCACTCCAGAAAAAAGTATGGAGACAGTATCATCATGGTTGGGAAGTGATGTGGAAGCGCTTGAAACTAGTAAATTGGTAAAAAAGAGGGGAGCAATCAGAGCCTCAGCTACTAAACTTTTAGCTACAATCAAAGAAAAATTGGATGATTGGACTGAGGAACAAAAAAATTCATATGCTCGGCTTTTGTCCTCACAACTAGACAAGTTACAAAATTTAGATGAGGAAATCCTTAGTGTGTTTGTTTGTTCCGAAGGCTTCTCAGAGGCTAAACAAGAGAAACTAGATGAAAAAAACAGTTATTACCAAGTTGAAATACATCAGATGGTACAAGCATTAACAACTAAAAAAGAAAATAATGCCGAAGCCAAACCTAAACCAAGAATAGGTACTAAAATTCCTGAGCTTCAAATATTACCATTTGATGGAAATCCCTCTAAATTTCAAAACTTTAAGACCTCATTCAGAAACATTTATAACAACATAGGTCTTTCTGAACAAGAGAAATTTGCCTACCTAAAACAACATTTAAGTGGAAACCCTACCATTCAAATAAAGTGCATGCAAGATAGCAAAACATCTTATGAAGAAGCATGGCAACAGTTGGAGAGCTGTTATGCAACACCAGGCCAAATTAAATTCTCCATAATAAAATCACTTTTAACCAAATCCAAAATAACCAAAGATTTTAAATCACTTCATGACTTTTAAGCAGATATGCGCACTACCATAAATTTAATGCAAACTCAAAAATTAGAATTAGAAGATATACTCTTGTATGTATATTATAATAAACTAAGTCAAGAAACTCAGGAATTTTTAAGAACTTGTGGTTTTAAACTCTATGACCACTTTGATAAATTTAAAGAAGCCATTGCCGAAGCTACCAAAACCTTAGCTAATGTTAGTTTTGATCTTGAACAAAGTGAATTAACCACCTTAATACCTAAATAAAAAAGAAACTTCTCTCCAGAACCAGCCAGAAAACCATGGCATTCTGGCCAAACTACAGCTACTCTGGCAGTTTCCACCCAAAGACAATCCTCAAGAAGAGCTCAACATACTGACCAGAGAGAACTTTACTGCAAATTGTGTAAGAAAAACACACACAGAATCTCAAAATGTGATTCTTTCCCTGAAAGTTGGGATAAACTGAAAAAATTTGCTAAATTAAATTATTGTACTAAATGCACCTCATCTAAACACCAAGCCAAAGAATGCCCCATTTCTCTCCTACCCTGTTCATTTTGTAGGTTTTCTAACCATTTATCCTTCCTTTGTACCAAACAAAAAGGAAAACTAGGGGAAGATAAGAAAACCAAAACCAGTACTGAAGCAGCTATCCAAAAAGAAAACTCAAAACAAGGGAAACAAGTTACTAACTTATTAAGTTTAAAAAACACTGATCAAGAAGTGGCATTACTTCCTTCCATGCAGATGAGAATAAGAAACTCAGAAAAATCGATTAAATGCAGAGCACTTTTGGATAATTGTAGTCAAGCCAACTACATTACCAATGAACTTGTGAAAAAATTAAATCTTCCAACTAAACACAACGATGAATCCATAACCATAACAGGATTTATAGCCAACAAGAAACAACCGAATTATGAAGTAGCTATAATTAAATTGGAGGATTCTAGAAACCCTGGAAACTATCAAGAAATAGAAGCCATCATAATTGATGATATTAATATTAAATATGAAGTTCAGGGATTACTTGGCTGACCATATTTCCTTGAGACAAAAACGGGACATTGGGATGGAAAAAAGGGACGAGGTTATGTAATATTCTGTATTCATGAAAAAGTAAGTACATAAACCGGGACAAAATTGACATTTTTATTAAAACGACGGAACGGCCAGGAAATATAAAACAAACGGTACTGTCCCGTTCAAAACGGTACGTATGGTCAGCCTAGGGATTACTGAAACTTCAAACTTATTTAAAATCCTTAAATTATCAGCTTGCAGATCACTTTGAAGCTGATGAAGTTGCCGACTTCATGTTAATTTTTGGGGCTGCAACCCACAAACTTTTTGCCCTCAGCACTCATCAGATTCATACTCCCTCTTGTTATAAATCTCCCTATGGAATACTTTTACTGGGTTTCCCTTCAGATTACTACCCTGAAAAAGAAAAAGAACCAATAAGAGATCAGATCAGCTTCTGTATTACCAACCCTCTACTTACTAGTACAACTTCTAATGAAGAGATAGAAAAAATTGAACACCAGATTGCACAATTTAGCAAACTAGAAAACTTGGGTATTTCTGGGGATGAACCATTTTCAAACAAAGAAAAAGATCTGATTGCAAACTTCGAAAAGGAAGTTAAAATAGAATATGAAAGATTGTCTGTTAAGGTACCATGGAATGACCAAAAAGATAAAATTTCATCAAACTTTAACTATGCTATTAGCAGGTTAAAGTCCACTTGCACAAAATTAAAAAAAGATAACTTAATGCAACCTTATTCAGACATCCTTGAACAACAATTCCAGGAAGGAATAATAGAAGAAGTAGCCCTAACAGAAAACCTAAAGCAAGAAGGAAATTTTTTACCTCATTTTCCAGTAGTTCGCCATGGAGTACAAACAACTTAAGTTAGGATTGTAGTAGATCCCTCGGGTAAAAGCAAACCAGAAGAAATAACAGTAAATGATGCTACTGAGGACTGCCCTTCACTCCTACCTCATTTAGCAAAATTGTGCATCAAATTAAGGCATGGTAAATATTTGATGATTGGAGACATTCAAAAAGCATATTTACAACTTAAATATCAAACAGAATTTGACTGCAATACCCACAAAATTCTGTGGTTAAAAGATACCCAATTGGCCCCAAATGACGACAACCTGATCTGCTATAAATATAAAAGAGTTACCTTTGGCAACAAAAGCAGTCCATTTTTACTACAACAATCTCTCCAACACATTTTTAATGAACAACAAAACCAAGTGGCAGACTACCTACAGTAGCTAACCGCTTTTACATGGACAATGCTTTAATTAATACCAACAATCTCTCAGAACTCAAAGACCTTTACAATTATAGTGTAAACACCTAAATCAATTATAATTTGAAGCTATATGAATGGGCCTCCAATCACTCAGAACTTCAAGGACTATTTGAAAAACATGACATAGCCTCCTCAGAAGATAAAGAAAACATAAAACTATTAGGATGTGGTTGGAACACAAATGTTGATACACTCCATCTAAAAACTGTAAACTTGAACTCAGAAGCCAAAACTAAAAGAGAAATACTAAGTTCTGTGCAATCATTGTTTGATCCAATTGGATTTGTTGCACCCTTAGTGTTTAAATTAAAACTCTTCATGCAGAAGGTAGCATCTACCAAAAAAGATTGGGATGAATATCTAGAACCCGAAATGCTGGGTGAATGGAAAAAACTTTGCAAAGAAATAAACAAAGTGCAATTTCTGAATTTTCCTAGACAAGCTTTTGAAAATTCCAAACCTCTCATGGAAAATCTTCAACTCCACATCTTTTGTGATGCCAGCCAAGAAGGGTATGCAGTAAGTTGCTATCTAGTTGGAAATGGAAAATCCGAACTAATTTACGCTAAATCAAGAGTCAACCCCAAAGCAAAAAATTGGACCATTTGTAACTGGAATTGATGGCAATCTGCCTAGGAACCAAAGTCCTAGAATACCTTAAAGAAACCTACCTAGAAGAAAACTCAGAAAACCAAAAGTTCTTCAAAACAATAATTTGGACAGACTCAAAGGTGGCTTTAAATTAGGCTGACCATACGTACCGTTTTGAACGGGACAGTACCGTTTTTTTTATATTTCCTGGCCGTCCCGTCGTTTTAATAAAAATGTCAATTTTGTCCCGGTTTATGTACTTACTTTTTCATGAATACAGAATATTACATAACCCCCGTCCCTTTTTTGCCATCCCAATGTCCCGTTTTTGTCTCAAGGAAATATGGTCAGCCTACTTTAAATTGGATTGCTCAAAAATCTCTAAAAATTAAATCCACCTCTGTAAAAACAGAGTAAAAGACATTCAGGAAGCAACAAGAAACTTAAACCATCACCTGGAATTCAGACATGTAGCAGGAGAAGACAACCCAGCAGACCTACTCACCAGAACAATATCTTTCAAGAAATTTCAAAAACTTCTTCCCTTTTACCAACATGGTCCCACATTTTTGAGAAATGAAACTGAATGGCCAACCAACTTAATTTTTAACACCCACCAGGAAACCTTACAGACAACAATAAATGTGTCTCAAACAATTTGTAAAGAAATAAATGAAAAAACTCCCTTGTTAAACATGGAAAAATTCTCTAACAGGAAAAAACTGGTCAGAATCACTGCCTATGTTCTACGGTTCATAGAAAACTTAAAGTACTTCCGCACTCACAAATATAACCCGAAATGTAACCTAACAATGGAAGAACAAATTGCTGTTTTGGAGAAAAATCATACAGCTTACAAAAATAAGGCCACAAACTACTGGATAAAATTGGTCCAGCAATAACATTTCTCAAAAGAAAAAGAAATAATCAACAAACTAAATAAAGGAGAAAAAGTTGAGAACCTAACAAAGCTGCAAAAGAATCTAAAACTCTTCATTGACAAAGAAGGGTTAGTCAGAACAATGGGAGATATAAATATGCAACCAACCTTAACTATTCTGCTAGGTATCCTGTACTACTGCCTGAAAATTCTCATTTAACAACGTTAATCATAACTGAATATCATGCAAAAGCCAGTCATGCAACCTTAGCTACCACATGCTACCACATGTAAATTTCGAAATGAATTGTCACACGTCAATTGGGAAAACGTAATGGGGAACTCCAACGCAAAACTAATGTGAGAATCGTTTGAAACAGTATTTAGGACTATAAATGAGGAATGTGTACCGTACAAAATTAAGCGTGCGAAAGTAAATAACAAGCCCTTGTGGTTTACTTCTAGAGTAGGAGACATTATAAAGAGTAGAGATAGGGCTTATAGGCTACATAAGTGCGATAAAGACAATTTGTGGTTACGAAACAACTACATATCTCTAAGGCGTGAAGCGAAAAGTGTGATAAAAAAGTCCAAGCACGATTGAAATCTTCATAGTTCGTGACGGTAAAGAAAACCCCAAGCGATTCTTTCAATACGTCAACAATAGAAATCCAGTAAAAAGTGTCTTGGGGCGGTTGAAAAATGTTAACGGAGATCTAGTTTCTGAAAACAAGGAAATAGCTACCTTGCTAAACGAATTCTTTACGTCAGTTTTTACTATAGAAGCTGTAACGAATATCCCTACGGTCATAGACATAATACCCTTTGATAATGGTAATATTTTGGATAATATTGTGGTTAGTGAAGGGGAGGTAATGCGCTATATTGATAAAACGAAAACGCGTAAATCACCGGGGCCGGATTCCATATATCCCATACAACTAAAAGAATTAAAAGATAGCATTATTGTGCCGCTAACAAAGATTTTTAATGCTTCTATTTCTGAGGGGTGCGTACCAGATAATTTCAAGTTAGCAAACGTAACACCTATCTTTAAGAAAGGCGATAAAGGTGCGGCGGGAAATTATAGGCCAATCAGTTTAACGTCTGTTGTAGGTAAGCTACTGGAATCAATAATTAAGGATCGTATAGTCGAACACTTAGAATTGCATAACTTAGAAATACGCAGCACGGTTTTAGGCGAAACAACTCTTGCTTAACTAATCTTTAGAATTTTTTCAAAGCGTGGTTGACGTTTACGATAGTCATCGGGCGGTTGATGTAGTGTATTTACATTTTCAAAAAGCGTTTGACAACGTACCGCACAAAAGACTCATTGAGAAAACTAAGGCTCATGGAATCAGGGGTGTAGTAATAAATTGGATAGAAGAGTGGTTGCGAGGTAGGAAACAGAGGGTGGTCGTTGATGGAGCGGAGTCGTGTTGGGCTAATGTAGCGAGTGGCGTTCCTCAGGGTTCTGCATTGGGCCCCTTGCTTTTTCTTATATATATTAACGATTTAGATGTCGGCCTAGTCAGTACAGTTTCAAAGTTTGCGGATGACACGAAGCTGGTGGTAGGGCGATTAATGACGAAGATAGAGGTAAAATCCAGAATGATCTGAATAAAATCGTTGATTGGTCAGTCACATGGCAAATGAGATTTAACGTCGATAAGTGCAAAATTTTACATATAGGTTCGCGTAACGGTAATTTTGCGTATAGTATGTCGGGGAAAGAGTTCATAAGCGTAGAGCAGGAAAAAGATTTAGGAGTTATAGTCACTGGTGATTTAAAAGTAGCGAAACAAAGTACAGCAGCGGTCAATAAAGCGAACAAAGTGTTAGGTTTTATAGCTCGGAATTTTGAGTACAAATCGCGCGATATTATAGTTCCTCTTTATAAATCATTAGTTAGATCCCATTTGGAGTACGCGATCCAATTTTGGAATCCGCATATGCGCAAAGGTATAGACAAAATCGAAAGAGTTCAAAGACGAGCAACTGTGATGATTCTGTCGCTTAGGTCAAATTCGTACAAGGATAGGCTTAAAGAGTTAAAATTGACTACACTCCAGACTCGGAGGCTAAGGGGTGATCTAATCCAGGTTTTCAAAATTATGAATGGGTTCGATAACGTAGATAGAGATAGCTTTTTCGAAATATCTCAATATAATAGGATAGAAATAACGGGTGTAAGTTGACAAGTAGAAGCTTCGAGACAGCAGTTACCAAAAACTTTTTTACGCAAAGAATAGTAAATAGCTGGAATAGTTTGCCGTAGAAGTAATTAGTAGCACGTCTATAAACATGTTAAAAAATCGATTAATTAGACGCATATGTTGATAGATTGGGTATAGTTTAAGGTAGTAAAATTAAGGGTGGATAAGATAGATTTTGATTCTCTTTTCATTAAAGATCACAATAACCAGACCAGAGGTCATAGTATGAAATTATTTAAGCCAAGATGTAGAACAAATCTAAGAAAACATAGTTTTACAAGTGTTGTGGGATATAGGGAGGCAGCATCTTGGGTTAGGGGATACTCTCTGTCCTTACACACCCCATTTAAAGAGATTCCTCTGCCGAGCGGTGTCCCCGATAGACCATAGTACTGTGAGGTATTGAAAAACTCATGATCTTCACTTGCCCCACAAACACCTTTAAATGGGAGACCCAAAATGGGTGCACACACATTTCTACATTACTGTACAGTCTTTACAGCCACACCTACACTTTTCCTCCTAAGTATATATATTGTAATGTATATGGTTGTAAATTGTGACTCGGTCCGCAATTAATATGGACCGTGACTTGTTTTTGGTTGGCGGGGTGCTGGTATTGATGGATACCGTAATGAAATTGACTGGATTCTTTGTATCTGATATATTTGCATGTCGGTTATAAATAGATATGGAGTACAACATATTTGTGGATAGTAGTCTATAATGACTTGATCCTCTGGATCCAAAGATTCTAGCTTTAGTTTTAAATTGATAATTATTTAGTTTTAAATTGATAATTATTTAGTTTTGTAAAAATTGGTTGTTGCCAATGTACAGGCAGTTTTTACATAGTGGAGCCGCCTCGATGGGCCGACGTGGTCCCTAGTGTGCCCACTATAAAAATTTGTTCTTATGTTCCTTGTGGTTCGGAACCCACGTAAAATTGTAGGTCCCCTCCGCCACCACGGAGGACATGCACAATACACAATTACGAACACAGTTATGTAGACCAGCCATGAGTGGATCCTAGGGTCTTTGTTGGTCTGAAACATTATAACATAATAACATGCAATTTCCTCAGACAGGAATTCTAGATCCCCAAAATAAAAATAAGGCAAGTAGTTAAAAAGGTTCTGAAACAATGTCTGTTTTGCCAAAAATACAGGGTGTCCCAGAATTAACTATCTATTTCAATGAAATCGGACAAATTTTTTAAAAACACACTTTTATTTATGTTTATCATGTTTAATATGTATTAAAAATGTAAAAATTTCTAAATTTTTTTCATAATTTTATTTTCATAATTTTTTCATTATCTGGTCCAATGAAAGACCGTCTGAAGTCATAGAATGGCAAAGAGACTCTCCAAAAGTTAACGTGTGGCTTGGAATGACCAAATCCAAAATTTATGGCCCATTCTTCTTTGCGGAAGCAACTGTAACAGGTACCGTCTACCTTGATATGCTTCAGCAGTTTCTCGAACCACAGCTTCTTGATGATGGCATTCTGATAATGTTGTGTTTCAACAAGATGGAGCACCATGTCATTATGCTCTAATTGTTCGAGAATACCTCAACAGACGCCTTCCGAATCGGTGGATTGGACGTGGAGGACCTCGACCTTGGCCTCCGCGTTCTCCGGATTTGACACCCCTGGATTTCTTTGCATGGGGTTTCATAAAAACAAAGGTTTATCGCCAAAAGATCAATGCTTCTTGTTGAAACACAACATTATCAAGAATGCCATCATCAAGAAGCTGTGGTTCGAGAAACTGCTGAAGCATATCAAGGTAGACGGTACCTGTTACAGTTGCTTCCGCAAAGAAGAATGGGCCATAAATTTTGGATTTGGTCATTCCAAGCCACACGTTAACTTTTGGAGAGTCTCTTTGCCATTCTATGACTTCAGACGGTCTTTCATTGGACCAGATAATGAAAAAATTATGAAAATAAATTATGAAAAAAATTTAGAAATTTATACATTTTTAACACATATTAAACATGATAAACATAAATAAAAGTGTGTTTTTAAAAAATGTGTCCGATTTCATTGAAATAGATAGTTAATTCTGGGACACCCTGTACTTTGCCATAGCTTATGAAGTTCCTACTACTGGACCATTAGTAACGGAACCTTTAAGCTATGAAAAACCCTTTGAAAAAACTGCCCTTGACTATGCTGGTCCAATTTCTGTCCAGGATGAGAATAACCACTTCATGAAAGTCTACTTATTATTGTTCACTTGCTGCGCCACCAGATTCACCAGCCTTCACATCTGCACTGACCTTTCTGCTAAAACCTTCTGAAGAGAACTCTACCATTTGTCCTTAAACTACTCACTTCCAAAAGTTTTGATTTCAGACAATCAGTCCACCTTTAAAAGATCTGAAGATTACCTTAAACATTGGTTCCAAAATGTTCTTGTGTCTCAGTACCTCTCTGATCATGGTATCCAGTGGAAATTTACAGCAGCCTATTCACCCAGAACCTTAGGAATAGCTGAAAGAATCGTGGGTTTAGTCAAAAGAGCCCTCTATACCTCCCTAAAAGGAAGAAAAATCCCTTTAACTGAACTAAAAACAATTGTTCTTGAAATAATGAATACAATTAATTCAAGACCACTCACTTATGTTAACTCAAATGAAGATCACTCCTCTGACCTACTAATTCCTTTCAAGTTGCTTTTTGTGTATGACAATATCAAATTCAACTTTTTAACTACTAATGATACCCAAGAAGCTGCTAATGAAGGTGATCAGGTGGACTCCGATTATATGACAGCAACAGACGACAAAGAAAGAAAGAAAACACTGGATTACTTTCATAAGGGAGTTAAACAATCTAAAGCAATCAAAGAAAGATGGCTATATGAATATTTGAGTAGTTTGAGGGAAAAAGAATACCAAAAACACAAACAACCAGTAAGTACGTAAAGAACCTAAAGTAGGAGAACTGTGCCTCTTAGATGAAAATTCTGTGAATCCCAAATACTTCTGGAAGATTGCTGTAATTGAAACATTACACCCAGATGAAGATGGCATAATCATGCATGCAACTGTAAAAACACCCAATGGTCACCTCTCCAGAAGACACATATATCGGTTATACCCACTTGAAATAACTGATAAACCGAATATTGACCTGGAAGAACTTGAAAATTCCTCCACTGCTGCCGCTACTCAACCCCGACCACAAAGACAAGCTGCAGTTAGATTTCGGGAAGCACTGCAAAGAAACATACAGAGTGGATCTTTGTGAAGACCACAAATTGAAAATTGTAAATAACTGTAAATAATTATAACTTAGGACTAACGTCCTACAGAAAAGACGCTTTCATTTTCATATTTCACCTAAAAGGAACTTTTCTATAGAGCACGTCATTTTCATTCATCATGGTGGTGGGGAAAAAAAAGAAAAATTTCCAAGAATATAATTCTGGGTAAATTTTTTCCCCTTGGGGGAATGTTAAAAAAAAAAGTTGGGTAGAAATAACCACATATATTTCCAAACAAAATATAAACAAAACATATTTCCCACAAAATAAATATAGAATAAAAATAATAACCTTCGTTTCTAACCAACCAACTAGTGAAGTTGGGTTTCCCTAATTAACAAAAAGAAGAAAGAAAAAGTTTCTGAGACAAAGAAAAACTGAGCTCTTTGTTAGACATCGAAAAATTTTGACTGCTGAATCAAGTGGGCTAGTTTTTTCATAAAAAATTCTCGTAGTTCCCCAACTAACCGGGCAACTTAAAGTCAACCTTTAACCCTCAATATTAACCACTGCAATTAAACTAAAAACTAAAACCTTGTTTAACTAAATAGTGCCCTACCAGAACTAGGAGTAAGTAGCTTAATCAAAATACATAACTAAGGTAAGAGATTAAAACTAGGTCCCTAGAAGAAACTCGAACCGGGCTACAACAGCCCTAACTAAATAATTAAATGGCTGCAATAGCCCCTATTAAAACTTAAGGACAATATAGCCCTAACTTAACTTAAGTAAAAACCTTCAAAACCTTAAACCTTTAAAAACAAAAACTTAAAGGCAAAACAGCCCTAGCCTAACTTAAACTGCAAAACCTAGCTCTGGGAAATAGCCCCTATAAATAAATAACTTAGCAGTGTGCCAAATAGTGACTTAACAAATAAAATTAAAAATCTGGAAACTAAATGAAACTTATGGACTAGTTAGAAACAGAAAGGGTAACGTTCAACTGGCAACTTCATTTTTGGTAAGTCTAAATTAATTTTAATGAATTTAGCTTGACCATAGTAATCTGGCTGCCGACCAAATTTTAACCTTAAAACCACTGCAGCCTACAGTGAAAAAGTCTGTAGCTATGTTGACAGTGTCTAAATGGGCCATTATTATTTCTATAATTACTGTGTCTATTTAAAATAAACTTAGCCTTAATATTGCTCCTAAATAAAAATAATCTCTCTTAAAATAAAATATTTTTTCAATAAGTTTTTCAATAGGACCTAATAGGACCTCCAAGTCCGTAAGTTTTTAGTCTAGCTTAACTTGGGCTGTAGGTTAAACTGGCCCTTCAAAGCTTGGCCGTTCACGGCTCAGCTGGGATTCTGAACCCAATAAAATAAAAAATAACATGGTCCTTCGAACCGGATTCTAGCCCAAGACTGAGTCACTGAGTCAGTGACTATTTTCCGGCAAAGTTCTGATTTTGCAAATTGTAGCCCAAGTTAGGCCTGGACGGGTTGAGCATAATTGAGTTAAGGTCCCAGGGTAGAAAGTTTGGTCGCCCAATTGCGAAACTTGGCTGCTCGTCTGTCGTTGTTTTGGGCCTACATTTTACCAGTTTGGTTAATTTTGGTTTATTGTTCGTAGGCGAAGTTTGCAGACTTCAGTGCGCCAGTTACTTGGGTGGAAAATTTGGTATTCCATATTGGTGGTTGGTCAATACCCAACCCAGCAATTCAGTTTATTTGAAAAAAGCAAAATTTGCGTTTGATCAGTTTGGTTAAGTATTTTTGCCAATTCAGCTTATTTGGTATTGAGCCCAATTGTTGTTTGCAGTGAAGATGAGTGCAGCAGAATTCAACAAATTTAAAAAAAGGAGAAGCGCCTACAAAGGTCTAATTACAAAGGTCATTACTACTATAGATTCTGCCATAGAGCAAGAGGATTTAAGCTTAGTGACTGCACAGCTCTCCATATTAGAAACTAAAAAGGTTGCTCTAAGCGAAGTAAATGTTAAAATTGAGGCTCTTATAGAAGAGGATGAAATAGAAAATAACATAATTTACTTTGAAGAGATTATTGATGACATAATTAAAGTATGCCACAGAGCAAAAGAATTTAGCAGCTCAGTACAGTTAGAGACTAGGTCTAATAATGAAACACAACCCTCAACAAATGGTGTTTGTGAAGTTAAGGTTAACAGATCTGCAGTGCAATTACCGAGACTTGTACTCAAAACATTTTCTGGGAGTATTCAGGAATGGCAAGGATGAGCAGACAGTTTTCAATCACCAGTTCATTCTAGTCAAGTGTTAAGTGCGGTGTAGAAGTTTAATTATTTGCAGTCCCTCTTGGAAGGGGAGGCAGCAAAGACAATAGCAGGATTAGCAAACAGAAGCTAATTACAATGTGGCTTGGGATATATTAAAGAAACGGTTTGGTAAGCCAAAGTTCTTAATTAAAAGCCACCTCCGCGAACTTTTAGCTATACCTCCTGTTAATAATCCCAATAGTGTCAAGGAGTTACGGTAGTTATATGATGAATTTGAAGTTAGAACTAGGTCCCTGGACAACTTGGGTGTAGGAATGGAAAGGTATGGTATAATGTTGGTTACTATACTGGAGTCTAAATTGCCTAGCTCAATTTTGCTTGAATTAAGTAGGGACACTACAGAACATGTGTACTTCCCCCTTCAGCAGATGTTAAGCCTTTTAAGCACAGAATCAGCAAGACGAGAGAGAATTGAGTTTGCACAGTGGGATGTTAAACAAGGGGACAAAGGCAGGCACAGCACCAAAGTTTCTACAAAAAGGAATAGCCCAGGTACAGTGTCAGCTCTACATGCATCCTCTGAGAATAAATTAGAGGGAATAAGGAATGCATATTTTGCGAAGGCAACCACAAGTCATATAAATGTGAGGTGGCTGAGGCTTTACCTTTTGAGGAGAGAAAGGACAGGGTAACTAAGTCCACAGCATGTTTTAAATGTTTTTTGAAAGGTCACAGAGCAAGGTTTTGTAAGTTTAAAATTTTGTGCAAAAAATGCCATGGCCGGCATCAGCCATTATTGTGTGAAAACACTCCTAGTAGGCCTACCCCAGAAGTAGAGACATCAGTGGCACATGCCACTGCTATGAAAGGGAGTAAAAGTAAAGGAGGATTATTGCAAACAGCTGCAGCATTATTAATTGGGAATGATGGAGAAGCTACTGTAAGAGTGTTGTTTGATAGTGGTAGCCAGTGTAGCTTTATTAAGACCAGAATTTCCAGAAAATTGAAGTTTAAAGAACTTAAGAGGGAAAATTTAAGAATTTCTTGGTTTGGGGGTTCCGTTCAAAACCGAACCAAAGTTAAGAAGGTAGAAGTTCTGGTTAAGGGGTTGTTACCACAAGGTCCCACTATCAAGGTCCAAGCTGTAGAGATTGAGGAACTTTGTGCTCCAGTCACTACTTGTTTAGATATGGCATGTGTCCAAGAATCGCAAGTTAAAGGAATTAATTTGGGCAATAATAACTTTGAAGGAACAGAAGATATTAGTCTTTTGATTGGCGCTGACTATTACTGGGACTTCATCACTGGTAATAATGTCCGCACATCTCGAGGTCCGGTAGCTATTGAAAGTAAGCTAAGCTGGATGCTACATGGTAGCTATTGCAATGAAATGGAGGTTAAAGCTCTTTTTGTTAAGATTAAGGAGAACAGCCATGGTTTGGAAAAGCATTTTAAAGCCTTTTGGAGAAGCAGGCGAGTACAGTGAACAGTGATGTTTTAGAGCAAGTTGAAAAAGGGATTGGGTTTAGAGATGGTTGCTATGAAGTTGGCCTCCCTTGGAAGGATTCTTGCAAACCCAGTTCAAACCTTCAGCTAGCTAATAGGAGGTTAGAGACTTCATTGTCCAGGCTAAGAAAAAATGAGGAGTTGTTAATTGAATACAATGAGGCCATCCTAAGCTATGTAAAGGAGGGCTATGCTGAAAGGGTCCAAGGTGAGCTGGTGAGCCAGGAGGCACATTATCTGCCACACCATGCAGTGGTACGGCGAGACAAAACTACCACCAAACTGAGGGTAGTTTTTGATGGCTCAGCCAAGGACAAAAGTAGTGTGTCCTTGAATGACTGTTTGGATGCTGGGATAAATTTAAATGCAGATTTATTTTCCTTGTTACTGAGATTCAGGTTTGGTAGAGTAGCATTGACTGCAGCTGTGAAGCAAGCCTTTCTGCGGATAAAGTTAAAACCAGAGGACAGACATGCAGTAAGGTATCTGTGGGGGATACGAAAGACTTGCTAGAAAATGAACCTAAGGTTCAAGCATATAGAATGAAGTCAGTGTTGTTTGGCCTCAGCTCTAGTCCATTTCTGTTGGCAGCTACTATGCAGTACCATTTTCAGAAATATTCTGGAGTCTATCCTAACACTATTGAACACATAAGGAAAAAATTTTATGTTGTTGATTTGCTGTGTTCCGTGGATAATACAGAAATGGCTAAACAGATATTCAGGAAGGCTAGAGCTATAATGAGGGAGGCTGACATGGAGTTTAGAAAATGGCAGACCAATCATTCTCAATTACAACAGTTTATGAGTCAGTCCTGTATAGTACCTGATGCAGCAGAAAGTATTGAGGATTCTGGTATTAACGAGTTGTGGGCAATAGACATAAAGGTGCTAGGCATTGTTTGGCAGCAAGGAGAGGATTTGTTTACCTTCAATGGGAAATCTTTAGTAGAGCTGGCTGAGAATGAGACAAGGTGGACAAAACGTACAGCTCTTAGTTTGGCTTCAAAGGTCTTTGATCCTCTTGGATTCCTGGCTTCATTTGTGATAAAGTAAAAAATTTGGTTTCAGAGCCTCTGGGAAATTGGACTTGGTTGGGACCAAGAGTTATCTGATCATATGGTGGTAAGGTGGAAATATTGGTTCAAAGAATTGGCACATCTTGGAGACATTGAAATCCCAAGATGGTACTTTGGAGAGTTGAACAATAGTCCAGACAATTTGGAGCTGCACATCTTTTGTGATGCAAGTGAGGAAGCCTATGTAACTTGTATTTATATAAGAGGCACATTCAAAAAGGAAGTAAGTTGCAAGTTGGTTGCTGCAAAGAGCAGAGTAGCACCTTTGAAAAGGCTTTCTATTCCAAGGTTGGAATTGATGGGTGCAGTTATTGCTAGTCGGCTTGAAGTTACAATGCAAAAGTATTTGACCCTTTATGAAATTCGAAGCTATTATTGGACAAACTCCACTATAGTTTGGCACTGGTTAAGAAGCCAGGCAAGGAAATGGAAACCATTTGTTGCCAATAGGGTGGAGGAAATTCAAGCACACACAGATCCAAAACAATGGAAGCATTGTCCAGGCATCCAAAACCCAGCTGATTTACCAACACGAGGAATTTCGGTGAAAGATCTTGCACAGTCAAGTTTGTGTGGAATGGGCCAGAGTTGCTAAAACTTGGAAGTGAAAATTGGCCTTCTAATCAGCCTATTGTAGGAGAATGCCAGGCTGAAGAAGCATGGGTGAGTGAGGTGAGAAAATGCACTGTGAACAGTTGTCAAGTTATGCAGCAGGACCCCATATTGAGACTTGAGGACATTAGCAGTCTGAAAAGGTTGTTAAGAGTGACAGCATGGGTAATGGGTATATAGATTTACAAACAAGAAGGGAAGGAATTCTGAACAGTAAGGAGATTCAGCAAGCCAGGCAATACTGGGTGATATATGTTCAGAAGGAAAAATTTGGTGAAGAGAGGGAATTGCTCACCAGCCGTCCATTACAGGTTCTATCAACACATTCTGCTCTCAAGGGTTTGGATGTGTTTTTGGATCAGGATTTATTGAGAGTAGGAGGCAGACTACAGTTTTCTGGGCTTCCAGAGGAGAAAAGACATCCAATTTTGCTACCTTCTGGGGGCACTTTGTGGAACTTTTGATCCTGGATACACATCATAAGTTGTTACATGCTGGAGTTAGAGAAGTGATAATAGAGATCAGACAACAGTTTTGGATTCCCAAAATTAGACAAGTAGTAAAAAAGGTCTTGCATAAATGTGTGGTTTGCAAGCGTTGGAGTGCAAAGCCTTATTATGAAAAGGTGGCTCCACTTCCAAGAGAACGGTGTGTCTATACTGCCCCATTTGATGTAGTGGGAGTAGATTTCGCAAGGGGAGTCTAACAAAGGTTATATGTGCTACCACCAGAGCAATCCATTTGGAGTTGGTAAGCAACTTAAGTAGTGATGTATTTCTTTTGGCCTTTAAAAGGTTTGTGAACAGAAGGGGTTTCCCAAATAAAATCATATCGGATAATGCAAAAACCTTCAAAAGGGCTGCAAAGGAACTCCAAGAAGTTTGGTCCTTGCTAAAAGAGGAGGGATTCCAATCCTACTTTTCACACCATGGGGTACAGTAGGAGTTTATTGTTGAGAGAGCACCATGGTGGGGAGGATTTTGGGAAAGGCTAGTGAGAAGTGTAAAGTGTCGATTAAAGAAACTTTTAGCTAATGCTCATTTGAGCAAAGAAGAATTCTGCACTGTTTTGTGTGAAGTAGAAGCAATGGTGAACAGCAGGCCTATCACCTTTGTTTATAACAGTATGCAGGATGCAGCCATTGACACCAAATCATTTTGTTTGTGGTAAACGATTAACATCAAGCCCCAGTTTGCCAGAAGACTTACAGCCAGTGATGGGCATCGATACATGAAAATCGCTAAAGCGATACCAATACATCGATACATGAAGAACGTCTTAGGCGATACCGATACGCGATACTTTCTAGATGTCTTAAGCGATACCGATACCGATACATGCATCGCCGATACATTTTTATAATTATTCATTTAATATGTAGGTATTAGATATTATTGTTTATACTAGTAATTTGTACGCACTGTAAGTAAAATCAACGACATTTTAATGGGCTTTATAGATGTAAATAAAAACAATTGCTTTATTTAATGAAAGTATGTTTTAATTTTGTAGGATACATGAATGACTGAAAATATTACACTAACAATTAAAAGTAATTACTATTACCCTTCAAAAATACCAGCTGGCTAAACATCTGGTCAGACAGTCTATTCCTTTTTGGAGCGTGAATGTGACCAGCCAAACTAAACAACCGTTCTACAGGAGCAGAGGATGGTAGTGGTGTGTTATACTTCAGGAAGACCCGTAGAATTCCTGGGTACTGCCTCAGAGATTGGAGAGAATGACTTCCGTCACCCAGATACTGTAAAACTTCCATCTCAGTGGAATCTTGGGTTGCAGAGACATTAGTGGAAGCAGACTCATAACAGAAGAAATCATCTGCACTTCCGTCAGATGCAGCATCACTTAGTTGTTGCTGGGGGCGGGTCTGCTCGCTGAGGCTCTTAACAGCATTAACCAACATTTCTTGAACCCTCTTTTTGACAATGTTAGTATTAAATTTGCCTTTTATTGTCATCCACTTTAACTTGAACAGAGGATTTGAAGACGATGCCAGTATTGCTGCTTTACACTCATGCGACGCATCAAGGCACAGAAACTTTTCAAACCGCTTAGTGAACCCTACTGTGACTGCATTGAGAAGTGGCTGACGATGACGCAATGCCTCCGAATTCAAACGCTCTAGCTCTTCTCTACAGCTAACAATGTCGGAAGCAGGCAACCGTAAAAACATTCTTTGTCGGACTGCAACCTATCAAGTGCTGTTGCCAGAGCCGGATTTAGACGTGTGGAGGCCCTGGGCAGCCTCCACGTGGAGGCCCCCCTACCTTAGGGGAAGACATAATTGAAGTCATCCATAAGATTCATAATATAATTAACATACATACACTTTCAAAACATCGTGCACTCTTGTGTCCGTCCATTCCACTCATTTCTGCAAAAAATGAAAGCCTCGGGTTACTCGGGTATTCCATTATAGTGAGAGTAGGCCTAAAAGAGTAATAAAAACAAAATAATAATCAGTACACAACAAATAGTAATTGGTAAAAGTTTATGTACTACAGTGGTATTGGATGTGCGTGTTTTTTTTGTTGATCATCTATCAGGTTTTTCTAGTTTTGGGTTTTTTCTATTTTGATAATGGCTTGTCAATATGTGGAGGCCCCCAAGATGTGGAGGTTCATGGGCAGCTGCCCACTTTGCCCACTCCTAAATCCGGCCCTGGCTGTTGCAATGGGTTGTAGTACGGTTAGGTATTCCTGGAGAAAATCAAGCTCATTTTCACGAAATGTTGGCAGTCCTAGTTGTTTCATTGTTTCATTTAGGACACTTTTATGCTTCAACAGAACTGATAAACTGTCGAACAAGGAGTTCCATCTTGTGACGCATGGTAATGTCAACTGACATTTTAGAGTTTCCTGGATTATGAGCGTTTCTATATTATGGTTAATAAATCTCAATAACACAAGTACAAACGTGTTTAAACGTTGCGCCGTACTGTGACGTGACCAGTAGCGTAGTACTGTCATTAAATAAATATTTAATAATATTATTATTTATGTATATTCATAAATATAACTCAGTAGTGTCATATTATAACATCTATTTAAATATTTAAAAATTCTTATTAATGTATCGATGTATCGAAGTATCGATTTTTTTCGATACATTTAAGAAAATTGACCTTAGCGATACCGATAAATCGATACTTTTGTCAAGTAGCTAAAGCGATACCGATACCGATACAAAAGTATCGATCGATACGTATCGGCGATACATGTATCTAGATACTGCCCATCACTGCTTACAGCCTATCCAGAGCACTCAAGAAGAGTTAACCAGAAGGTTCAAGTACACACCTTGAAGAGCTACAAGATCAGTTATGGAAGAGGTGGCAGATGGAATACTTGCCAAAACTCAATTATTACCCATCAGGCAATGTAAAGGGCTCCAATGCAATTTGTATCACGGTGGGAGAAGTGGTAATGATTGGGGATGAAAGACCAAGGCAATGCTGGAAACTTGGCATAATTGAAGAGTTGTTTGTTGGCAAAAGCAATTTAGTTAGGTCTGCACTGGTAAAGACTTCAGGAGGAAAATTAAAGAGACCTAGAGACCTATACAAACACTCTATGCTTTAGAAATCAGCAAAAACACGGGTAGTCAAGATGAAACATTTGAGTTACAGCCTCATGGAGAATAGCGTGTAGCGTCATTGAGCAAAGTGTAACGGATCAAGAGGCACATTTCAGGTTTTGTACAATTGACCTCCCTAAATTCAAAAATGAAAACAATTTTTTTGTGACAAGGGCAACTCCTCCTTTTTCGCATGTGAAAATCGTAAAAATTGCTAGTTACCCATAACTTTTGGACACTTGCTTTCCTAGGGTTTCAGCTATCATTTGACCCCTTACAATGTACTGCTTTTCAGGAAAAATAGAAAAATTTATTTTTGGAATAAACATATACACTGTAGGTAGGTAGATAGGTATACTAGATAGTTTTATTTAGTAAATAATACATTAAAATCTTGTTTAGTTTTGAATGACGGCATAAAGTCACGGGATTTAAGTACTGCTCTAATGTAACCATCTCTTGAATCCTTTTCATACACTGCCCCAGACGCTTCAGTTACCATCCTAACACAGCGTTCTACACCTTGGGAGTGACATGGTATCCGGACAACAAGGGGCTCTTCAGTGATCTTATCGAGTTGTTCGACAGAGAACTGCTTCGTGAGTGGTGGTTCCATTGTGCACTCCTCCACTGGTGGAAGTAAATCTTTCAAATTCTGAGCACTTTATTTGATCTTTGGTGGCCGAAATTCTCTGACTTGCTGTTGAGCAGGTTTGGGAGCTCGTCGAATGGTCTTGATTACATCGATGGCCAATTTCCGGTTTGTTTGATCTGCATCTGCAAGCATTGCCAGTAGAACATTTTCAGGGTGAGCCCAATATGCATTTCTTTGGATCACAGGCCATGTGACAGTCTTGCTAGCTGGTGGCAGTAATCGTAGCAGCTTGATTTTCTCCAGGAAATGTTTTGGGCCATCTGTGCACCTTGGATGGCACTTGATGCTAAACCACATGGGTCCATAGTGGCACACGACAAACTGTGTGAGTGAATACAGTTCATCACTTGGCTGCGCCATCGCTACATATAGCCGACAAATTCTGCTGGCAGTTGTAACCCATCTTGCATGGGAGATTGGTCCAGACTCCTCTCGTAGAAGATCTTCATTAATGACACCAGTCCTTATCGCTTTCATCATTCTGTAGAGGTAGGCTTGGTCACGACTCAATTCAGTAAGGTCAACATCCGGGAGAGTGTGGCCATCAGCAATACATTGAATTCCTCTAGAGGAAAGTGGCAAACTTTCACATGTGGCCAAAGCTTTGCCAATTGGTCCTTTCCATTGAGTTGCAGATTCTGTTGGGCCGATGAGTTCCTTGCACAAGTGGCGCAGTGGGAGTTCATTTAAATGCAGACTACAGATGAACCAGTGCAAAGAGCGACCCAGGCGGCACTCTAGCAGGTGTATTGCTCCACTTCTGTGCCCTGTGTTTGTGGCTGTGCTGTCGGCTCCCACTGCAATTATCTTGTCTGCAATACCCATTTCTTCAATCGCATTTTGAAGTCCATCCACAATGACAGTGCCAGTTCCTCGTTCCAGTGTCAGATGGCTTAGATAGAAGGTTCCAGGCTCTCCGACCAGCACATAGTGGTCCTCAACTTTCTTTGTGCTGTACCATTTGTTCCCCTTTTTCTCTTTGACAAGTGTCATGTCTTTCCGCCCATCAAAAAATAAAGCAGTGACTTCCACATCGTGGTAAGTTACTGCTTCCTTCAGATCCCTCCGTACCTTCTGCCGTGCTCTCCATACTTTGTGTTGGTCAATTACGTTTATCTGATCATCAGAACTAATGATGCCATAGTCAACCAATGTTGCAGTGCTGATAGCAGCAGCAGCCCTGTTCGATACACCATACCGGTCAGCTTCCAAAGCAACAGTGGGAATCGGTGTGATGTTCCTGTCCTCCTGGGGGGCACTATCACCCATCCACTCATCACCAACACTTTCACCACTGGAGTCTGCTTCTGTTTGAGCTGATTCGACCACATCTGCAGAGGATGCTATCTCTTGCCGTTCCGTTTTTCTTCTATTCTCTTCTTCTTGTCTTTCTTGCATCCGATCCTCTCTTGACTTCCTTCTCTCCATCACCTGAGTCACATTCTTATCCACCCGACTGATCTGCATGATCCGCGTGATTCTCTGGTCGATCAGAAAGGTATGCTCTCGTCGTGGAACTTCATTTCTTTTTCACTGTGGCATGCAGACAGATCATCGCATTGGCAGACAGCTATGTCAAACAATTGATTCAGGCTTTCCTCGAACTTTTTGGTTTTTGTGGCCTGCTTGCCTTGCTTCGATGCTTGTGAGCCTTTTTCCATCAATCGGAGCAGCTTGGTCTTCACATTCTTGATTGGCTGTGATGGAATGTTAGCACGATTCCAAAGGTCAATGAGTGTTTGGCATACCTCCGGAAGAATCTCCCTGTTGCTGGTGTACTTGTTCTCCTTCAAGAAGAGGAAATGCCTTGCAACTTGTATACGGGTTGGAAGTTCAGACAGAGGAAGCTCTGATAGTGGAGAACCAAAGACAATGTGGCTGGGAGATCCCCGTGTTCTTTGCGTGCTCATTGTACCAGCAAAACTCAAGTATCACACAGGAACACTGAAACAAAAACACAAACGTATAAATAAAAAATATATATGATTAAGAGTATATATATATATATATATATATATATATATATATATATATAAGGCTTGGTTTATTGGTAAACAATAAGTTTACCAATATATATATAAAAATATACTACACACACATATATGCATTATGTATATAAATATCCATAGGTATATATATATACCCTAAGACATATAACAAACTTATAAACAACGTAAAACACAACAAAACAAAGAAATGTGTATAATGTATATATCACAAAACGCACCTTTCGTTAGTACCTCGGGGTTTTTGAACACCCCATCCACAGAAAAAACACTTGTTTCTCTCAAGCGAGCTAGCGTAGAACTAAGAAATTCCAGGGGATGACTCACTGAGAATAATTAGAAAGCTGCCAGAAGTACCATGTCAGTCAGTGTTGCCAACTGTAATTAACAAGAATTTTGTATTTTTTACATGCGAAAAAAGGTTTCTGCTTGTTGCAGAAATTTTTTTTTTATTTTCTGAAATCAGCAAGGTTGATTGTACAAAACCTGAAATGTGCCTCCAGATCGCTCATGACGCTACACGCTAATGGAGAAGGCTTGGCTAAATTTGCAGAAGGTAATGACAACAATGCCTCTTCGGTGGGGAGTGTTAGAAAATCTAGAAGAGGAAGAGCCATTGTTGTCCCAAGGCGTTATGATGACTAAGCTGATTGATGCAGCATTGCTTGTATATATTAAGTTAAGGTGTGTATATATATATCCATCTCATAATTGTAAGGTTAGTGAAAAATTCACTTAATTTAGAGCTAGCATTTTTGGGCTCTTGTGGCATCATTGTTTGGGCACTCTTGTGGCATCATTTTTTTTAGGGGGGCACTGCGCGTCCTTCCTACTCGTTTGTTGAATGCGGCACTTACAGGGCGTGGTCTTGTAGAGAGCTCTCTTGCAATTCAATTTGGTCGTTTAGATACAAGATTGTTGCATCGTGCAATGGTGCAGGTTGTGTTGCTGTTGCAAGGTTTAGAAAGAAGACCATAAATAGTGCCCCTTTTGTTTTTTATCTTAATTTTATGCAACTAAGGCCTAAGGTAGGCCCACATCGAGTCAGCAACCCTGAGGTAGGACCTAATAGGACCTCGAAGTCCGTAAGTTTTTAGTCTAGCTTAACTTGGGCTGTAGGTTAAACTGGCCCTTCAGAGCTTGGCCATTCACGGCTCACCTGGGATTCTGAACCCAATAAAATAAAAAATAACAATGATGGCTGATTACTGCTGGATGTTGAAACAGGATACTCCAGAATTATTACATAAAAGAAAAGTAACAGCTCGTACATTCGAGACTAAAAGGCATAGATCTCACAAGAAAACTCAGGACAAATAAAGATGGATATTAGGGTGTGTCAATTTTGTCAACTTTTTTCAAATCAATTTTGGTAGTGAAAATATAGTGTCTTTACAAGTCAAAACTTGAAATTGGCCAACCCAAATGAAATAAAATAATCCTTACCTACATCAATTTTACCTTAAAGTTTCAGAAATTGACTCTTTTACTAAATAATAGGACATAAATTGATTAACTATTCATCTGTCACAGAATTATCCCACTGATCGCATATGGAGTGTTTTCAAGGTCATATAGTTGTTGTACAATGTACAAGTCACAACATGAATAGAACTGTCCCTCACTCTCAGTCCTCAGTTGCCTCTTAGATGTCATAGACGGTGGTTTGCTGTTGTTGCTCTTGTACCTACTTCATAGTTATTCTACTAGACGAATACTACAGTTTAACTGTAAGTATGGATTATTGATTATTACAATTATTTATTATTATCATATTCTTCTGTCTAATTATGTTGTAATCCCATGAAATATTTTTTTATTGAATTTTAGAACATCGAGTGACTAAACTTTGAAACATCGTAATTGATATAAAATACTTAAATGTTTTTCTTTCTTTTCAGATATTCCAAAGATGCCAAAATTGAAGACAAGAGGTCAGTCGTCATGCCACTTGAGCCTTTTAGTCGGTACAAGCAAGGAGCTTCCCGTATCAGAACTACCAACAGTGCGAGACATGCTGAGACTAGGGTTACTCCTTCGTGAACAAAATACAAAGGATAGAAGGAACTACACAGAGAAAGAGCTCATAAGGGACATGATTCCCCCTCTTCTGCATCAGTGGAAAAAAGCTAATGTGTTATTCAAACCACCTGTACTCAATCAGTATAGAACTATTGAGCTAAAATTAACAAAGCTGTGGCACAAAGCAGTTGAGACATCACTTGGTAAAGGAAAACTAGCAAAGAAAAATAAATTTCTGCACACACTTGATACTCTTCTTGACATTTTTAACTGCCAGTGTCCATAGAGTTGTGTTCTGAAGTCAATTGTTCTCCCTCATGCAGAAGAGAACCTCACCCTCACATTGATTGTCGCTGTCCTCGTGAGAAGAAGATCCCTGTTTTGGAGCTGGCTTTCATAAAGGCGCAGAGAACAAAGGCAGGAGGCCAAGGAAGTATGCAGATTGGTTCGGCAGATTATTCAGAAACCAAAAAACAGATTGTTATTGCTAAGAAAAAGAGAGTGAAGAAGCCACCCAAAGAGATGAAGAGCTCTATCAAAAGGTTTCTCACTTCTTTGAAAGCTCTTCAGATGAACAGAAAGAAGCAACATCAGATGCTCCAAAATGCCATCTGAACCTTCGCCGAAGAGAATGAAATACAACACTAAAGACATCTCAAACATTGCCCTTGCCGGTATTCGCCACCATACGGGGCTACGAGAGACTGCAGAGATTGCCACTGCCGCTTGGATAGATGCAGGCCTCATCAGCCGAGAGGATACATCCTTAGTGATAGATCATAATAAGATAAGAAGAGCACAAGAAAAATAATGAAGGAAATATCTGATCAGCATGAAAAAGATTTGAAGGAGGAAGGTCTCTCTTGCCTTTTGTTTGATGGAATAAGAGATGACACAAAAGTTCTCCTAGAGGTAGAGGGAATGGACAGAAAGTTTCCCAGTCTCATCAAAGAAGAACACTACTCTGTGTGTTCCGAACCTGGTGGCCGCTATTCGTTTCACTTTGTTCCTGAAGCAGAAGTAGAAGGCAAGAAACATGCAGAGGCAATTGCTGATCAAATAATATGTTGGCTTCAAGAAAGAAGACTTGACAGCTCACTGCAGGCCGTTGGTGGAGACTCAACTGCGGTGAACACTGGATGGCAGGGCGGTGTTATGACGCATTTAGAGAAAAAACTTGGAAGAAAGCTTGTTTGGATTGTATGTGATTTGCACACAGGGGAACTACCTCTTCGTCGTCTCATCCAGGAACTTGATGGTCCTACAAAGAGCAACAACAAGTGGTCAGGCCCCCTTGGCATGGCAACATGCTAGATGAAGCAATGGAATTAGAAATAAATACAAAATTTCCAAAGGTCGAAGTAGGCCCTCCCCTTCCAGTGTTGTCTGAAGAAGTTATCAAAGACCTCAGCACGGATCAATCTTACGCTTATCGTATTGTTCAAGCAATCAGAGCAGGAGAGTTGCCTCAAAATCTGGCTCTCTTGGAGTTTGGACCCGTAAGTCACAGTCGTTGGTTAACTACAGCGATTCGTTTCTGCAGGATTTGGGTTTCCAAACATGCACTGAAGGGCAAATGCTACAGAACTTGATGTTGATTGTTGAATTTATTATTGGGTTTTATCTTCCTCACTGGTTCAATGTAAAACTTAGTCCAATGTGGATGGAGGGGCCCAACCACATCTTGTTTTAATTACAGCTACTGAGAACCCAAAGGAAAGTAGTGGTGGACATCGTGTTACCTGTGGTGAGAAGGTCCGCTTGGTATGCTAGGCCAGAGGCAGTTTTGCAAGCAATACTCTGCAGCCAATGTACCAAAGAGCGAACTGAGGCTGTAGAAATCATTCTAAAGCTTAGAGGAACATCACTAGATGATGACCAGCTGGGAGACTGCTCTGTTCAGACAAGGAAGGTACCTCCGATAAACGTCAATGCCACGAAATTGTCAGAATTAGTTAACTTGAGTTCGGAAGTTTTGGAGCCACCACTGACAACATGTATAACAAACAAAGATTTAACACAACTTAAAGAGGCCCCAATGCAAGTGCCAAAGTGGCCTTCTCACACTCAGAGTGTGGAGAGATGTGTGAAAATGGTCACAGAAGCAGCTAGTCAAGTTTACAGTCACGAGAAGCGAGAAGGCTACATCAAAGCGCAAGTAGCAAGCCGAATGCTGATGTCAAGGAACCGCAGCAAAAAGGACATGACTGCATTGGTTACTTTCAAATAAAGACTCTGAATGATATCTTATTGCCACTTTAAATGTTGATAGGATTTTTGCGCACATTTGTTATTTTGTTACGAATTTACAGAAAAATTGAATTTTTGAATTAAAATTGATGTAGGTAGGAGTTATTTTTTATTGTTTTTGGAGCAAGGATATTATTTTGTATGCCAAATGATTACATTAAATTGCTACCAAATCACATGGATTTTCAATTTAGTCATTTCACCCCCAAAATTGACACACCCTAATGGATATGTAATTGACGTTAAGAGCCTTCTTTCTTTTTAAAGTTGTTTGCATTTGTAAGTATCATTACAAAGTGAAATAGGTACCTAATGTAAATTGAACTAAATAATATTTATTTATGTTCCTGTTTTTCCTTTCCAGTTTACAGAAAATCCTTACGTGATAGATAAAAGTTTTAAAGCATAACTTAGGAGAGAGACTGGAAAGAAATAGAGAAATTTAAAGATAAAGCGAAAATTTAAGACTAAAGAGATCTGGTTCCGAGTGAAATTCGACAATACTCTGATGCGGTATAAATGTTTCTAAGGGGGGTTTAAGACAAAGTAAGCAGCTGGCCTCTTTAAAAGTAGCCGATTGAATTACTTTGAAATACGTTAGTTAGTGACATTCCACCCAACAATTTAACTATACGTCTGAATGACATACGTTTAGTTTCATCAAGATTAAGGTGCTGACCCGCTAATTTGAGAATAATACCCTGAGTGCCCCTACATTTTTTCAGTCAAAATGTTTTAGACATCGAGATTATCAAAAAAAAAAAAATATATATATATATATATATATATATATATATATATATATATATATATATATTGCGTGTGTATATATATATATATATATATATATATGTATATATATAATGTTATAATGTTTCAGACCAAAAAAGACCCTAGGATCCACTCATGGCTGGTCTACCTAACTGCGTTCGTAATTGTGTATTGTGCATGTCCTCCGTGGTGGCGGAGGGGACCTACAATT
>JAJOZX010000320.1:10000-27500 GCA_023014485.1 Bathynomus jamesi | reverse complement strand
GGATCTTAACATTATCGAGCATCTGTGGTGTCAGTTGGAGCAGCAGGTCAGAAGCCGATTCCCACCGCCGGCGTCTTTGGAGGAACTGGAGCAGGGTTTGCTCGAAGAATGGCTCAGGATTCCTCTAGCAACTGTCCAAAAGCTGTATGAATCAATTCACCGACGGATTGCAGCTGTTATTGCCGCTAAAGGAGGACCAACTCCATATTAAGAATAAAAACCGCAATTTATCAAGGTGTTCATATTATTTTGTCCAACCCCTATATATATATATATATATATATATATATATATATATATATATATATATATACAATAAGATTGTTTTAACAGGTATACTTCCTCGAATTATCCAACGTAACGATTTCTACAGCAAGGCGACCTATATTAACAATAACCTAAAGTCTCTTTGCCAACAGGAAGGAGTGCATTATGCAAATTTTTGGAACAGTTTCTACAGAAGGAGGGACTTGTTCCTCGAAGATGGACTTCATCTTAATGACGATGGAGCTGCGCGTTTAGGAAGACTATTTCATAATACTGTCTCTTCTTTTCAGGCTGCCGTAACTCGAACGGTCCCAGCGTAAATTCTACAAATTTCCCCTGCGCTCGCGAAGGTGTCGTAATTACAAACAATTTGAAGGTTCTATCTTAATGCTCGTAGCCTACGAAATAAAATAAATGAATTTTTTTCCTTAATCGCTTGTAAAGACTATGATTTAATTGCGATAAACGAATCGTGGCTTAGCACTGAAATTTGTGACTTTGTAGGGGAGTATCAAATTAAAGGTTATAGACTTTTTGTTAAAAACAGAATAGGTAGGCGAGGAGGCGGTGTTATGTTGTATATCAAAGATAATATTGCGAACGTTATAGAAGTAAAACACTCAATTCCAGAACCGATAGATGCGACTACAGCAGAACTTAAATTAAACGACTTCAAACTTCTTGTTGCGGTTATATATAGGCCCCCTAATCAAACAGCTGATACGGACGAAGCGTTATATCGTGAACTAAAGAGAATAATCGGTAGTGAGCAGGCTTTAGTTATGGGTGACTTTAATGCACCAACGTGAATTACGATACAATGCAGGGAGACGCGGAAGGTAATCGTTTAGTTAATTTTCTCGAGGATAGCTATCTTAGTCAAAAGGTTGGGGAACCTACGAGGTTGGACAGTATTTTAGATTTAGTAATAACTACGGATGATAGGCTAATTACTGATCTTCAAATAATAGAACCGTTGGCAATAGCGATCACAATATGGTAGAGTTTGTCCTCTCAGTAAGTCACTCGAAACCAGCTAACTCGACGAAAATTCCTAACTTCCAGCACGCAGACTTTAGAAATTTCGAAATAAATTGTCACACGTCAATTGCGAAAACGTGATGGTGAACTCCAACGCAAAACTAATGTGGGAATCGTTCGAAACAGTATTTAGGACTATAAATGAGGAATGTGTACCGTACAAAATTAAGCGTGCGAAAGTAAACAACAAGCCCTTGTGGTTTACTTCTAGAGTAGGAGACATTATAAAGAGTAGAGATAGGGCTTATAGGCTACATAAGTGCGATAAAGACAATTTGTGGTTACGAAACAACTACATATCTCTAAGGCGTGAAGCGAAAAGTGTAATAAAAAAGTCCAAGCGCGAATTTGAAATCTCCATAGCTCGTGACGGTAAAGAAAACCCCAAGCGATTCTTTCAATACGTCAATAATAGAAATCCAGTAAAAAGTGTCTTGGGTCCATTGAAAAATGTAAACGGAGATCTAGTTTCTGAAAACAAGGAAATAACTACCTTGCTAAACGAATTTTTACGTCAGTTTTTACTATAGAAGATGTAACGAATATCACTACGGTCATAGACATAATACCTTTTGATAATGGTAATATTTTGGATAATATTGTCGTTAGTGAAGGGGAGGTAATGCGCTACATTGATAAAATGAAAACGCGTAAATAACCGGGACCGGATTCCATATATCCCATACAACGAAAAGAATTAAAAGATAGCATTGTTGTGCCGCTAACAAAGATTTTTAATGCGTCTATTTCTGAGGGGTGCGTACCAGATAATTTCAAGTTAGCAAATGTAACACCTATCTTTAAGAAAGGCGATAAAGGGGCGGCGGAAATTATGGGCCAATCAGTTTAACGTCTGTTGTAGGTAAGCTACAGGAATCAATAATTAGGGATCGTATAGTCGAACACTTAGAATTCCATAAGCTAGTTAGAAATACGCAGCACGGATTTAGGCGAAACAAATCTTGCTTAACTAATCTTTTAGAATTTTTCCAAAGCGTGGTTGACGTTTACGATAGACATCGGGCGGTTGATGTAGTGTATTTACATTTTCAAAAAGCGTTTGACACCGTGCCGCACAAAAGACTCACTAAAAAAACTAAGGCTCATGGAATAGGGGTGTAGTAATAAATTGGCTAGAAGAGTGGTTGCGAGGCAGGAAACAGAGGGTGGTCGTTGATGGAGCGGAGTCGTTGGGCTAATGTAGCGAGTGGCGTTCCTCAGGGTTCTGTATTGGGCCCCTTGCTTTTTCTTATATATATTAACGATTTAGATGTCGGCCTAGTCAGTACAGTTTCAAAGTTTGCGGATGACACGAAGCTGGGTGGTAGGGCGATTAATGACGAAGATAGAGGTAAAATTCAGGAAGATCTGAATAAAATCGTTGATTGGTCAGTCACATGGCAAATGAGATTTAACGTTGATAAGTGCAAAATTTTGTATATAGGTTCGCGTAACGGTAATTTTGCGTATAGTATGTCAGGGAAAGATTTAACAAGCGTAGAGCAGGAAAAAGATTTAGGAGTTATAGTCACTGGTGATTTAAAAGTAGCGAAACAAAGTACAGCAGCGGTGAATAAGGCGAACAAAGTGTTAGGTTTTACTATAGCTCGAAATTTTGAGTACAAATCGCGCGATATTATAGTTTCACTTTATAAATCATTAGTTAGACCCCATTTGGAGTACGCGGTCCAATTTTGGAATCCGCATATGCGCAAAGATATAGATAAAATCGAAAGAGTTCAAAGACGAGCAACTAAGATGATTCCGTCGCTTAGGTCAAAGTCGTACGAGGATAGGCTTAAGGAGTTAAAATTGACAACACTCGAGACTAGGAGGTTAAGGGGTGATCTAATCCATGTTTTCAAAATTATGAATGGGTTCGATAACGTAGATAGAGATAACTTTTTCGAAATATCTCAATATAATAGGACTAGAAATAACGGATGTAAGTTGACAAGTAGAAGGTTCGAGACAGCAGTTGCGAAAAACTTTTTTACATAGAATAGTAAATAGCTGGAATAGTTTGCCTGTAGAAGTAATTAGTAGCACGTCTATAAACATGTTTAAAAATCGATTAGACGCATATGTATAGGGTATAGTTTAAGGTAGTAAAATTAAGGCTTTCTGGGGCTAGATCCCACAGCTCAACACAAGTGTTGTGGGATATAGGGAGGCAGCGTCTTCGGTTAGGGGATACTCTCTGTCCTTACACACCCCATTTAAAGAGATTCCCTGACGAGCGGTGCCCCCCATAGTACTGTGAGGTATTGAAAAACTCATGATCTTCACTTGCCCCACAAACACCTTTAAATGGGAGACCCAAAATGGGTGCACACACATTTCTACATTACTGTACAGTCTTTACAGCCACACCTACACTTTTCCTCGTAACTGTATATATTGTAATGTATATGGTTGTAAATTTTGACTCGGTCCGCAATCGATATGGACCGTGACTTGATGGATACCGTAATGAAATTGACTGGATTGTTTGGATCTGATATATTTGCATGTCGGTTATAAATAGATAGAATGTAACATATTTGTGGATAGTAGTCTATTATGACTTGATCCTCTGGATCCAGACATTCTATCTTTAGTTTTAAATCGATAATTAATTAGTTTTAAATTGATAATTATTTAGTTTCGTAGAAATTGGTCGTTGCCAATTTACCGACAGTTGTTACATAAATTTCTTATGTTCTTATGGTTCGGAACCCACGTAAAATTGTAGGTCCCCTCCGCCTCCACGGAGGACATACACAATACACAATTACGAACACAGTTAGGTAGACCAGCCATGTGTGGATCCTAGGTTCTTTGTTGGTCTGAAACATTATAACATTATATATATACATATATATATATACAATATATATGTATATATATACACAATATATATATATATATATATATATATATATATATATATATATATATATATATATATATATATATATATTTTATATATATATATATATATGTATATATATATATATAAACAATATACATATATATTTATATATACAATATATATATATATATATACACAATATATATATATATATATATATATATATATATATATATATATATATACAATATATATATATATATATAATATAATAATATAATATATAATATAATAAAATATAATATAATAGAAATCCAGTAAAAAGTGTCTTGGGGCCTTTGAAAAATGTAAACGGAGATCTAGTTTCTGAAAACAAGGAAATGGCTACCTTGCCAAACGAAAATTTTTTACGTCAGTTTTTACTATAGAAGATCTAACGAATATCCCTACGGTCATAGACATAATACCTTTTGATAATGGTAATATTTTGGATAGTATCGTGGTTAGTGAAGAGGCGGTAATGCGCTATATTGATAAAATGAAAACGCGTAAATCACCGGGGCCGGATTCCATATATCCCATAGAACTAAAAGAATTGAAAGATAGCATTGTTGTGCCGCTAACAAAGATTTTTAATGCGTCTATTTCTGAGGGGTGCGTACCAGATAATTTCAAGTTAGCAAACGTAACACCTATCTTTAAGAAAGGCGATAAAGGTGCGGCGGGAAATTATAGGCCAATCAGTTTAACGTCTGTTGTAGGTAAGCTACTGGAATCAATAACTAGGGATCGTATTGTCGAACACTTAGAAGTGCATAAACTAGTTAGAAATACGCAGCACGGTTTTAAGCGAAACAAATCTTGCTTAACTAATCTTTTAGAATTTTTCCAAACCGTGGTTGACGTTTACGATAGACATAGGGCGGTTGATGTAGTGTATTTAGATTTTCAAAAAGCGTTTGACACTGTGCCGCACAAAAGACTCATTGAAAAAACTAAGGCTCATGGAATCAGGGGTGTGGTAATAAATTGGCTAGAAGAGTGGTTGCGAGGTAGGAAACAGAGGGTGGTCGTTGATGGAGCGGAGTCGTGTTGGGCTAATGTAGCGAGTGGCGTTCCTCAGGGTTCTGTATTGGGCCCCTTGCTTTTTCTTATATATATTAACGATTTAGATGTCGGCCTAGTCAGCACAGTTTCAAAGTTTGCGGATGACACGAAGCTGGGTGGTAGGGCAATTAATTACGGAGATAGAGGTAAAATCCAGGAAGATCTGAATAAAATCGTTCATTGGTCAATCACATGGCAAATGAGATTTAACGTTGATAAGTGCAAAATTTTGCATATAGGTTCGCGTAACGGTAATTTTGCGTATAGTATGTCAGGGAAAGATTTAACAAGCGTAGAGCAGGAAAAAGATTTAGGAGTTATAGTCACGGGTGATTTAAAAGTAGCGAAACAAAGTAAAGCAGCGGTCAATAAGGCGAACAAAGTGTTAGGTTTTATAGCTCGAAATTTTGAGTACAAATCGCGCGATATTATAGTTCCACTTTATAAATCATTAGTTAGACCCCATTTGGAGTACGAGGTCCAATTTTGGAATCCGCATATGCGCAAAGATATAGACAAAATCGAAAGAGTTCAAAGACGAGCAACTAAGATGATTCCGTCGCTTAGGTCAAAGTCGTACGAGGATAGGCTTAAGGAGTTAAAATTGACAACACTCGAGACTAGGAGGTTAAGGGGTGATCTAATCCATGTTTTCAAAATTATGAATGGGTTCGATAACGTAGATAGAGATAGCGTTTTCGAAATATTTCAATATAATAGGACTAGAAATAACGGGTGTAAGTTGACAAGTAGAAGGTTCGAGACAGCAGTTGCGAAAAACTTTTTTACGCATAGAATAGTAAATAGCTGGAATAGTTTGCCGGTAGAAGTAATTTAGTAGCACTTCTATAAACATGTTTAAAAATCGATTAGACGCATATGTTGATAGAAAGGGTATAGTTTAAGGTAGTAAAATTAAGGCTTTCTGGGGCTAGATCCCACACTCAACACAAGTGTTGTGGGATATAGGGAGGCAGCGTCTTCGGTTAAGGGATACTCTCTGTCCTTACACACCCCATTTAAAGAGATTCCTCTGCCGAGCGGTGCCCCCCTTAGTACTGTGAGTATTGAAAAACTCATGATCTTCACTTGCCCCACAAACACCTTTAAATGGGAGACCCAAAATGGGTGCACACACATTTCTACATTACTGTACAGTCTTTACAGCCAAACCTACACTTTTCCTCGTAAGTGTATATATTGTAATGTATATGGTTGTAAATTTTGACTTCGTCCGCAATCGATATGGACCGTGACTTGATGGATACCGTAATGTAATTGACTGGATTGTTTGGATCTGATATATTTGCATGTTGGTTATAAATAGATATAGAGTGTAACATATTTGTGGATAGTAGTCTATTATGACTTGATCCTCTGGATCCAGAGATTCTATCTTTAGTTTTAAATCGATAATTAATTAGTTTTAAATTGATAATTATTTAGTTTCGTAAAAATTGGTCGTTGCCAATTTACCGGCAGTTGTTACATAAATTTCTTACGTTCTTGTGGTTCGGAACCACAATATATATATATACAATATATATATATATATATATATATATATATATATATATATATATATATATATATACAGGGTGGGCCGAAAGTCTGGATTCATAAGAAAATATTTATTTTAATACATAAATTACAACAAATGGTAAATACTTAAAATGAATATCAACTTTAACTCGTAAATGCGTATCCGTGATACTGTACAGTGGTTCGTACTCCAGTATAAAGAACAAATTATAACAAATGCTCAAATTGGCGGCCTCTGACATCGAGACACTTATGGATGGAATTTATGATTTTTAATAATTCTTCGAATTGACGTTCTCGAGATGCGTGTTTCATTTGATAATATTCTTGTTAACTTTACTGGACTATTCGTTAAAGTTTCACATACCATTGCAGAGGTATTTTCATCAGTTGCAGTTTTTGGACGACCAGAACGCGCGTCGATCATGTACACTTCCCGTTTCTTTGAAACGTTTAAACAACTTGCCAACAGTCGCATGTGTTACTGGATGCTTATCATGATGATTTCTATTGAATTCGGTAGCAACTTCTCTGTGTGTAGCGCCCTGTCTTGCGTACACGAGCACAAGTTCAACCCTGTCTTCTGTTGTTAGATTCGAAGCCATTTCTGGGCTGAAATAAAAAAGTATTTGAGTATTTATACTGGAGTACGAACTACTGTACAGTATCACGGATACGCATTTACGAGTTAAAGTTGATATTCATTTTAAGTCTTTACCATTTGTTGTAAGTTATGTATTAAAATAAATATTTTCCTATGGATCCAGACTTTCGGCCCACCCTGTATATATATATATATATATATATTGTGTGGGTGTATATATATATATATATATATATATATATATATATATATATAGTGGACCTAGTTTTAGCCGTTTAAGGTGATAATGATTTAATTGTATGCAATGATTAATTGATGCAATGACTGATTGCTTATTAATGAAAGGCTATTTGAGTAGATCCACCATACTATTGGAAGTGACCGAAAAGGCAGCGAGGTCACCAGCTTGGTTTACACCCAAGCAAATTAATGTTAAGGTTATAAAAGACACCTTATAGTTGTATTTTATTATGAAAATAAAGCCGTTATTTATTCACTGTGATATAACAAAGAATTGACAGTAATTAATTGGTAGTTTTACGTTATGCTTGTGACATAGACTTAGCTAATAAGATGAAATGTTAATAGCTTAATTGACACGTAATAAATAATGTAAACGTTGATGGTATGTAAATGGCATGCGGCATGGAACATTGAATGGGCCTAGTAAATGATATAAAGAATGCACGTGCGTTTGGTACATTGAATGGAAAACATGACACTGATTAAGTAGGCTAAATGATTGCATGGATGCACAAGGAATAATTGATGTGGCCTAATAATAATGGATTGAAATGCTTGACAAATACACAAATATCATTTATATATAAGAACAGTATGTGATGTTAAATGATTACGTCAAGAGAATATTTAGTTAACACACAAATATATGAATTGAACATAATGACGGATGATACGAGGAATTACGGTATTGAAATGACACTTGAATTGGATGACAGGCCTACTGCGTTCTTTCACGAGAGTCAGTTGGAACGCTTGATTACACGCTTTGGGAGTGTAGCCTACCGCTCGGCGGTAGGCTAATTTAGGCTTCACAAGAGTACTTAGGATAGGAGGTACTTATCTTAGGACGATATAACCTTGTTGAAGGCGGGTTGAAGACGAACCATTTTACGCAGATTCGAGTTGTCGTTGTCCGTTAAGCCTCTTAAGATGATGGATGTAGGCTTCGTGGAGGCCTGAGGTGATGTTACTTCTCGAGGTGCGGGCTGGCCTTATGATCTTGCAGGCGTAGGCCTGTGGTGCTGAATATATCTCGAGGAATGTGGAGAAACTTGAAGGTCGACCCGGCAAACCGCAGGCCCGAAGCGATTCCGGTTGGGCCTCGAAGGATTGCTTCTGCAAGTGGTCTGTAGATCTTACTTGATGATAAATTGTAGGCCTTGAAGAAAGTAGCGGCCGCGCCCCTCGGCCAGGGGGCCGGAAAGCGGTTGGTGGACGTGTTGCTCACGTTCGATGATGTGAGTACGAGTGAGTGAGAGTGAGAATGAAAGCAAGTGGAAGCTCGCTTTTATACGTAGTTCCTGTGACGTAGGACTTCGCGCCAATTCTTAAGACGCCTTGTGAGCGCGTCCTTTAGTTGATAAGGGTTTTCGTTCGCGCCCTTTGGAAGAAACAGACGTTCCCATTGTTTGAATCTTGCCCACGTGTGTTTTCCAAGAACCTTTGATGATAGCGTGGAAACAAAAGATTTCTGTCTATTTGCTGGTCTATTTCTTGTCGATCCGACACACACACACACACACACACACACACACACACACACATATATATATATATATATATATATGCAGGGTGTTTCAGGAGGAAAGGTCAATACTTCGGGAGGTGATAGTATCGGTCATTGTGAGGAAAAAATAAATGCAAAAAACTTCACTTTTTTCTACGTGAAGGTCAAAATATGAAAATAATAACCCACTCTAATAGACAGAGTTTATTTCCACAACAGTTTCGACGCCCACTGGCATCCTCCTCGGGTGGATACAGAAAAACGAATGAACCAAAACAAGAGGGAAAAATATGCCTTCAGATGTTGTAATACTAATAATGCCATTTTTTATCTCGCCAGCCAAAATAATCATGCTATAGATTGGGAATCAAGTAAGGTACTTTATAAATGTAATAATTATGTCAAAAGAAAAGTAATAGAATCTGTGTGTATAGAAAAAGTAGATAATTTTAATTTGTGCGAAGGTACTTATAAGTTAGACCCTTTAATGAGATTCTTGGTCAAAAAATCCCTTACGGAGTCGTGGGAACGTGTTCGAACCTAAGTGTGAATTTCTTAAAGGTCTCTGGATTGTTTCCTTACTCGCTTTTAGTAAATGTAATAATGGAAGTAATAAATGTGGAAATAAATATAAATGCAACAAATGTAATAATAAAGGTAATATTATAAATTTAATAATTAGGGTAAAGGTAATAATAATAAATGTTAAAAAATGTAAATGCAATAATAAATGCAGTAATTATGTCAAAATATTAGAATCTGTATGTATAGAACAAGAAGATAGTTTTAATTTGTGGGAATGTACTTATAAGCGGACCCTGTAATAAAATGCCCTTCCGGTGTCGGGAGAACGGTATCTAACCTAGGTGCGAAATTCTCAATGATCTCTGGATTGTTTCCTAATCGCCTTTTCCATTCGTTTTTCGGTTTATAAGTTCTGTATAATAAACAACAATGTAATAACCAATGTAATAATAAATTTATAATTTCTGTAATAAATAATTATGCAATATTAAATGTAATAAATTTAATAATAAATGTAATAATTATGTAAAAAAATAAAAAAATAATAGAATCTGTATGTTTAGAAGAGGAAGATAGTTTTAAATTTGTGCGAATGTACTTAATGAAAATGCCCTTCCGGTGTCGGGAGAATGTGATCTAACCTAGGTGCGAATTTCTTAACGGTCGGTCCCTGGACTATTAGAGTGGGTTTTTATTTTCATATGTAAGGAAAAAAGTTCATATGAACATGTGTCTAATTCTGAATGGTTACGGAGATAGAGCTGTTTGAATCTACAAATACAAAAGCATTGTTAATGGTAATCAAGAACGAGAAACTAATTACTGTTTCTAACATTTAATGTTTAAACATTGGCATTTTGAATGGTATCAGATACAGAAATGACAAATTTGTTACAGTTTACAATACGTTTTCGAAAATCCCACCGTCATCCTCAATGCACTTTGCAACTCGTGTGCGAAGATCGCGTGTTCTTCGTCTGAGTTGATCTTGACGTTCCTTTATGCGGGCAGCAGCATCCAAAATGCGCGCGAGCAATTCGTCTCGTGTATCCACCTTTCTTTTGTAAACTTTACTTTTCATCCACCCCCACAAACAATAATCTAACGGAGAGAGGTCTGGAGACCTTGGTGGCCATTGAATGGGACCACCGCGGCCGATCCATCGACCATGGAAAGTTTGATTTAGGTATTGCATCACCAGACGGGTAGAATGTGGAGGAGCTCCGTCATGCTGAAAGTACATACCAGCGCGTGTAGCCAAAGGAACATCCTCCAATAGTCCTGGCAATTCATTTTGCAGAAATTCTAGGTAACTTTTTCCTGTAAGACGATTCTCTAAAGTAACAGGGCCAATCAGCTGATCATCGATGATACCGCACCACACATTGGCAGAGAAGCGATGTTGAAAATTTGTTTCCACAGTGGCATTTGGATTTTCGACTGACCACCGATGAGAGTTACGAGTGTTGTTGGTACCGTCACGGGTGAAAGTAGTTTCATCGGTGAACAGTATCAATCGAAGCAATCGGCGATTAGCATTTACCCAATGACAAAATTCCAGTCGCATGGCAGCGTCTCCTGGTTGAAGGTGTTGTACACGCTGTACATGACATGGATGCAAGCCTTCCTCACGTAATGTTCGCCATACTCTTGTGTGTGGTACACCGAGACGTGTAGAAATTCTTAGTGAGCTAGTAGTAGGACTACGCTCTACCAACTGAAGAATGTTTTTCACTTCATCCACATCTTGTTGACCTTCACGTTCAGATGAAACATGAGCGCTTGGAAGTGTACCAATCTCACACAATGTGTTGAAAACCCTGGTAAACACTCTTCGATCCGGAATTCTGCGGTTCGGAAACCGTCGACGGTATTCTGCAACAGCAGCTGTTGCACTTCCATCGCAAAAACCGTAGACATACACCATATCTGCATATTCGGCATCTGTGAAGGTGTGTGGCATTCTTAACACTACTTCAAACACCAAACAATGTCACTCACAACAGTCAGTTGACGATTGGCTTATGCTACATGCTTACATTACAGCTTACATGGTTCAAGGTTATAGGGGAGGGAAGGGGGAGGAAGAGCTGCGCGCGCTTCAGATTCAAACAGCTCTGTCTCCGTAACCATTCAGAATTAGACACATGTTCATATGAACTTTTTTCTTACAATGACCGATACTACCACCTCCCGAAGTATTGACCTTTCCTCCTGAAACACCCTGTGTATATATATATATATATATATATATATATATATATATATACATATATATATATATTGGACCTAGTTTTTAGCCGCGTAAGGTGATAATGATTTAATTGCATGCTAGTGATTAATTGATGCAATGACTGATTGCTTATTAATGAAAGGCTGGGTTAATAATTTACGATGTAAAGTATCACCAATTGAAAGTGGCTATTTGATTAGGCCCACCATACTATTGGAAGCGACCAGAATGGCAGCGAGGGTCACCAGCTTGGATTACACCCAAGCAAATTAATATTAAGGTTATAAAAAGTACCTTATTGTTTTGTATTTTATTATGAAAATAAAGGTATTATTTATTCACCGTGATTAACAAAGAATTGACAGTGATTGTTTGATAGCCTTTACGTTATGCTTATGAAATAGACTTAGCTAATAAGATGAAATGTTAATAGATTAATTGACACGTAATAAGTAATATACCCATTGATGGTATGTAAATGGCATGCAACAAGGAACATTGAATAGGCCTAGTAAATAATATAAAGAATGCACGTGCGTTTGGTACATTGAATGGAAAACATGACACTCTGATTAAGTAGGCTAGATGACTGAATGGGCCTAGTAATGATATAAAGAATGCACGTGCGTTTGGTACATTGAATGGAAAACATGACACTGATTAAGTAGGCTAAATGATTGCATGGATGCACATAGAATAATTGATGCGGCCTAATAATAATGGATTGAAATGCTTGACAATGATTACACAAATATAATTTATATATAAGACCATTATGTGATGTTAAGTGATTACGCCAAGAGAATATTTTGTTATCACATAAATATATGAATTGAACATAATAACGGATGATACGCGGAATTACGGTATTGAAATGACACTTGAATTGGATAATAGGCCTACTGCGTTCTTTCACGAGAGTCAGTTGGAACGCTTAATTACACTTGGGGTATAGTCTACCGTTCGGCGGTAGTTTAATGTAGGCTTCACAAGAGTACTTAGAATATGATGTACTTATCTTAACCGGGACGATGTAAACTCTGTTGAAGGCGGGTTGAAGAGGAACCTATTACCGTAGACTCGAGTTGTCGTTGTCCGTTAAGCCTCTCAAGATGATGGAGATGCTTGATGTAGGTTTCGTAAAACGTAGGCCTGAGGTGATGTTACTTCTCGAGGTGCAGGATGGCCTATAAATGATCTTGCAGGCGTAGGCCTGAGGTGCTGAATATGTCTCGAGGAATGTAGAGAAACTTGAAGGCTGACCTTGTAAACCGTAGGCCCGAAGTGATTCTGGTTGGGCTTCGAAGGATTGCTTCTGCAGCCGGTCTGTAGAAGGTCTTACTTGATGATAAATGGTAGGCCTTGAAGGAAGAAACAGGCCGCTCCTCCGGCGGGAAGCCGGAGGGCGGTTGACGTGATGAGATCTGCTCGACGAGGTAGAAAGCGAGTGTCTGTGTGAGTGAGAGAGAGTGTGAGTGGAAGCTCACTTTTATACGTAGTTCCTGTGACGTAGGACTTCGCGGCAAATCTTAAGACGCCTTGTCCTCGCGTCCTTTTGTTGAAGAGCTTGCGTTCGCGCCTTTTGGGAAGAAACAGACGTTTCCATTGTTTGATTCTTTGCCCACGTGTTTTTTCGAATAATGTTTGATGAAGGCGTGGAAAGAAAAATTTGTCTGTCTATATGTTGGTCTATTTCTTGTCGATCCGCTACAAGTAGTTCCCTCTCAGAGACGAAGGAACGATACTAAGAAGAAATACCAATCTGTTGGGAGACTTGATGGGGACACTCCGAGATTTGACGCTTGACCTGGTATGTCGTGGAATTCCTGAAAGAGTGAAGGGTCGTCTCGGAGCGGGGAGATGCTCGGAAGAGGAGGCGCTGTTGTATGGAATGGGGGTTCCGCGGGGATGGGGTTAGGGTACGGCAGGAATGCGGGGCAGTGAGGAGCGAACGGAGGAAACGAGAGGGGCAGGGGGAACTGTGTTTGAGTTCGAATACTGTGCCCATAACTCGTCGTGTGGCTGTTGTCGTCGAAGTCGCTCCTGTCGAAGGGGAGAAAAAGAAACGTCGTTCAAGTACACGAGCAGCAGTAGTAATCCACGGAATGATGCAAAGAGACAGCTGATGAAGGCAAGGGATCGCCAACCCTGTGCCTGAAGTGTCTCTTTTGCAGTACGGCCCTTTTGTTGCGTGGATGCATGTGTGCGCTCTGCTTGTTTACTCGAAGAATGCTTTCTTTTTCCTGTAGGGATGGGGAAGGGAAACCCGTCGTGCTTGAGGAAAAATTCGCTGGTGCAATAGTGCGCGTCACCAGATTTATCGCCAAATGATTTACCGTACAACGGCCGAGACGGGACCGTTGAATATTTTCGGACGAGGTGGTGACGAAAGAATGCGCCGTTTGAAACGAATTTGGGACTGACTGCAGCGCTGGTGGGGTGGGGGGGTGAGTGTTGTCCTGAGATGTTAGGGGGTGATTTTAGTGAGTCCCTCCACGATCCGTATGACGGCGGAGCAGGACCCAATGCAAGTAGTGGCTTCTCCAAGGGGTCGCCGCGCCCCTGCCGTCAAGAGGCAGTGAGACTCGACTCAGGGGGATGCACTCGGGAATTTGAAAGTTGCGGTGATTGTGCCACGGCACATGACCACGAGGCAGTAAGGCATTAGTTAAGAAAGTACCGCGTGAAACGAATATCACTGTTTGCAAGTAGGCCTAATTAATTTCACTGAATTTATGAATACCGTATGTACATAGAAATTATTTGATATGGCTGCAGAAAATGAAATGATCAATAATAACTAAGGACAAGGATCACTGTGAATAAATAACGTAAAATAAGTTCGAGTCACTCCAGGGTTACACCAATTTATAGTGGACCTAGTTTAGCCGTTTAAGGTGATAATGATTTGATTGTATGCTAATGATTAATTGCTGCAATGACTGATTGTTTATTAATGATAGGCTGGGTTAATAATTTATGAAGTAAAGTATCACCAATTGAAAAGTAGCTAATAGAGTAGGCCCACCATACTATTGGAAGCGACCGGAATGGCAGCGAGGGTCACCAGCTTGGATTACACCCAAGCAAATTAATGTTAAGGTTATAAAAAGTACCTTATGGTTTTGTAGTTTAATTAAGAAAATATATTTATATTAATTTTCACAGTGACACTGTTGTTTAGTGGTTAGGAACATTTTCTTTATTTTAAGTATTTTTTATTGCATTAACAAAATAGCGGTGATATCAAATATTTAAATTTATACACGGTACAACATATACGGCGCGTCAATAGGCCTATCTGCATCTGTGACTGGTGTTATTTTCCCGTACACATTAGGCCCCAAACACATTTACGGTTAATCTCTTTTGGCACATGATAACACGTTTTCGCGCGAAAAATATGCAGCAGGAAAACAACAACGCCACTACATCCCACACTAACGGCGGTTCCAACAGAATCCCCACCATTTGGCCCGCGGATCCCCGCACATGATTCTTACAGGTGGAATACCATTGCGAGTACCAGAACATAAGAAGCGAGGCAAAGTTTAACCTCGTAGCCTCGCAACTCCCACCAGAGGTCGCTTTCGAGGTGCGAGACATCCTCGCCAAGAGGCCGCAAGAAGACCCCTATGAGACGTTGAAAACCGCCGTTTTGGAGCGAACGGCCATGTCAGAGCAAAACCGCCTCCAGAGATTACTCGCAACCGAAGAGCTTGGCGACAGATCCCCGTCGCAGTTCCTGCGACACATGCAGCAGCTCCTAGGGGATTCAGTCAATGTTATTGAGCACTCGTTCTTCCGCCAACTTTTCATACAACGCTTACCACCGCAGGTCCAACGAGTGTTGGTGGTGACGAAGGCAGACACCTCGTTGAAGGACCTGGCGGATATAGCAGACAGAGTTTTGGATATAGAAACACCACAAGTGGCCAGAGTCGCCTTATCACCCCCTCCCCCAACCGCGCCCGACAACAACTTGGTGGAGACTGTCGCGAAGTTGGCCACCATGGTAGAAGGTCTTTTTCGCGATGTACGCGATTTGCAAACGCGTGACCGAAGCAGATCACGCGACCCCCAGCACCGCAACCCACGACCCCGTTCCCGCACCCCCGGTTCCAACGACGAACCGGGCGTATGCTGGTACCACAGGGTATTCGGCGGTCAAGCCCGGAAATGCACGCCCCCTGTCTTCTGGCGGGAAACGTATCAGCCGAGCATTACCACCTATTCTTTGTCACAGACGCCCGTTCCAAGATACGTTTCTTGGTCGATATCGGCGCCCAAGTCAGTCTCCTCCTCCCCCTCCCCACAAGAGCGGTTACATCCCAGTTGGGAGACTGAATTACACGCGGTGAACTCGACTCCCATTCAAACTTTCGGTCAAAAATCCCTTACCCTCAACCTCGGACTTAGGAGAACCTTGCGTTGGGTTTTTCTCATCGCCGACGTGCAACAGCCAATCTTAGGTGCAGATTTTCTGCAGCATTACGACCTAGGAGTGGATGTTAGACGCCGGAGACTCATCGACCACAAGACCAACCTCAGCGTGCAAAGCGTTTTCTCCGTACGTCAGCGCCTCCGCCAGTATATTCGGTGGCTCGCCCTGAGTCACCGTACGGTAAACTACTGGCTGAGTTTTCATCGGTGACACGCCCTTGCAACCGCGAAGTGCCAGTCAAGCACAACGTCCTCCACTACATTCAGACTGCAGGACCCCCGAAGAATGCTCGTCCTCGACGTTTGGCCCCGGACCGTCTGCGCATCGCAAAGGCAGAGTTCGAACACATGATCGAACTAGGAATCGTCCGGCCTTCCAAAAGCCCTTGGGCCGCACCGTTACACATGGTTCCCAAGAAGGCTGAGGGCGACTGGCGTCCTGTGGGCGATTACAGGGCGCTCAACACTTGCACAGTGCCCGACCGCTACCCTCCCCCCCTTCTGCACGATTTTGCCGCCAATCTCTCTGGGTGTAAGGTTTTCTCCAAACTGGACCTCGTCAGGGCCTACCATCAAATCCCGGTAGCCCCAGAGGACGTTCCCAAAACCGCGATAATAACGCCCTTTGGACTTTTCGAATACATCCGCATGCCGTTCGGCCTCCGGAACGCGGCACAGACTTTACAGAGATTTATCGACGACGTCCTTCGGAGTCTCCCCTTCTGGTTTGCCTACATAGACGACCTCCTCATCGCCAGCAGCGATGAAGTGGAATATGCCAAACACCTTCGGCAGGTTTTCGCTCGACTCGAGGAGTATGGAGTCGTCATCAACCCCGGCAAGTGCCAGTTTGGCGTCCCCGAACTGCAGTTCCTAGGTCATCAAATTACAGGCAACGGTATCTTCCCCAACCCCATAAGGTTGACGTCATTAAGGAATTTCCCCCCCTACCACGCAAAGAAAACTGCGGGAATTCTTAGGTATGGTAAACTTTTATCGCAGATTCATTCCCTATTGCGCGCACCTCCTCCGCCCTTTGCATGCCCTGCTGCGCCCCTGCAGGAGGGGATCCTCTACGTCAATTCCATGGCCTGAAGAGGCCCAGCGAGCGTTCGAGTCGGCTAAGTCAGCCCT
>JAJOZX010000319.1:1540000-1634017 GCA_023014485.1 Bathynomus jamesi | reverse complement strand
TACAGTATATCTAATTTAATTTGTTATTTGTGATCAAATACACAAAAAATATAATTTTAACTCACCCACTAAAATTGTCTTAGAAGTAGCCCTGCAGTAGAACGTCCCTTGCGGGACCCATACTGACGATTTGAAAGAAGATTGTGAGAAGAGGTATGTTTAAGAATCTTTCTATTAAGGATAGAGTTAAAAACTTTAGAAAGGCAAGAAATCAAAGCAATTGAACAATAGTTGGAGGTTGAGAGCGGTCACCCTGCTTGGGACAGGCTGAAAGAAAGCAACTTCCAGCAGGAAAGAAAAGTACCAGATGAAAGACAAAAACGAAGAGTTTACCTTGGTAGGGTGTCAGCCCAGAAGCACAGTTCTTGAGAACAACAGGAGGGACACCATCAGGACCATACGCCTTCCTAGAGTTGATTCCAGAGAGCAGAAAACACATCTTTGGGAGAGATTCTAATTTCTGGCATAATTAAGTCAGAGAAGGAGAGATGGAGAACAGCATCGGAACCGTCGAGGGTTGAGTTGGAAGTGAAAATTTGAGCGAAGAGTTCAGCGTTATCAGGAGAATAGTAAAATTGTTGGAGATAAAGGCTTGTATTGGAATTCTGTTACCTTATCTACTGAACTCCCCTCGTTTATATACATATATATAAGGCAGATGGAACAAACCAGTTGAATAGATAGTTTGTATAAGAACGTATACTGTATTAATATTTTAATTCAATAGCTCTTATGCCCCACCGAACTAGTTATATTTGCATTAACACTCATTTGGTTGGAGTATCTCAGTCAAGTGTCTCTCGTGCAACTATAATTTTAGCATTTGGGTCTAAATTTGGTACAGAATTCTTGCACTGCAACAAAAAAATTATTAAACTTACTTTTATAATACTTATAAGAGGCCACATATGCTAAAAGGTAATAAAACCAACTGATTTATGGTCTTCTCGTTCAAATATTCTACGAAAATATCTGTTCTTATCTAACCCCCTAAAGCTTTTGTGGAAAAAACTAAAAATTGTCTCAAAAGTGAAACCAATATTCATGCATTCATGTCATGTCTTTCTTATTTGTTTGACATATGTGATATAAATTGCCAACTATATATAGACTGTGAAAGTATTAACAAGGCTTTCGTACGTGGTTCATCACCGCTGAAAGAGAGAATGTTTTGATTTGTCCTATTCAATGATCAGTCTAATCCATTGGTTTTCAATCGGTGGGTAAATTACCCAACTGGGGTAATGACAACTATTTTGCGGGGTAATGACACGTGATCCAGAAATTATAAAAAATAATATTGTGATAATCGAGAAGTTATAAAAAAAATATACTAATGATTGGGGTAATGGCTGGTTAGAATTGGTTTTGGGTAACCATACAAAACAGGGTGAGAACCACTGCTGACTCTAATCCATAATTCTTTTACGCGCATTTGTCCTTAGTTTGCATTACAGACACTGCTGGCGTTAAAAGTCCAAGTGCATGATTTATTAGGGGCAAATTTTTGTATTATCTCGAGGTAAGAGCATATACTCATTTCAGTCTTAAAACAAATTCATATCATCTCTATAAAAAAAATTTAAAATTACTCTTTAATAAGAAAAACAAAAAAAATCCTGTATATCTGCCCGAGCGGATTACCTACTGTGCGAGAAATAACAACAACAACTCTTATTTACCTCTCTAATTTTTTTGCATAAAATGTAAGTTATTATAAGTTTGAAGCCTCTTTTAAGATCCTTTGGAAGAAAAGACCTGAAAGCTTTGGAAATTCCTTTTTGTGCAGATTTCATTTTGTGAATCTCTTTCAGGCACTCGCGCCAAAAGAAGAAATTCATCAGTCACGCATCGATCGAGAATTTGTAGCTTCGTAGACGATAAAAATACGTACTTATGTTCTACGCTATGTTTACATATGTAGTATAAACAACTACATACTCTAACAACCGTCTATATTAATCATATTAATGCAATATTAAGGGCATAAAAACTGTTGTATGATGCGTAGCTGATGGATTTCTTCTGGATGCTCGCGTAAACGAAATGGAATTTTATTCCGTTCGATGATTTTCGGTCGAATTTGTTTATTTTGCGCCTTTTTTATTTATTAATTAATTTTGGAAAAAGAATATACAGTAGTACTAAATATTAAAATGAAGAATTCTGTTATGCATATACAATTATAATATATACCGGGTCTTTTCGGTTTTAGGTCCAGCACTGGATTTTTTCCATGTTTTTGGTATAGATAACGTAGATTTTTACGCTGATTCCATTTCTGCAATCCGTTTCTTGGAGAATTAAACATGAAAAAAGTTATGGCCCAAAAATTGCATTCAAATATTCACCTATACTTAACCTAACCTAACCTACCCCACCCAAACCTAACCCACGCTAACCTAACCTACCCTAACCTAACTTATGTTCGCGCGGCGAAAAAACCACGCTGGAAGGCAGTTTCCTGAACAATGGGTTTTCGGCGGAGTATGCCGCGAAACCAATGAAGAAGTATTTATGTACGCTGTTCCGAATCGTTCGCTTCAAAACGCTGGAGGCATGCATCAAAGCATGCATTTGACGGGAACGACGATAATGAGCGACAAATGGAAAGCGTATGAACGCATCGAACAGCTCGAAGGGTACAGCTTCAGTCACAAAACAGTGAACCACAGCGGAAACTTCGTGAACGCTTCAACTGGAGCACACACGCAACGGATAGAGTCGACGTGGAACCAACTCAAACGCGGTAACAAGCGCCGGTGTGGTACGCACCGTTCCATGATCGACTCGTATCTCTGCGAGTTTCTCTGGCGTCGCCGACACGCAGGCAAAGATCTAGTGCGCCAAATGCTGAACGATATTGCGCAGTTTGGCAAGTAGCGAACTTTGGTTTGTGTTCCGTTGTGTTCTGGAAACCTGTAAACGTAATAAACTTACACATAACTTTTTTCGTGTTTATTTCTCCAAGAAACGGATTGCGGAAATGGAATCAGCGTAAAAATCTACGTTTATACCAAAAATATGAAAAAATCCAATGCCAACCCTAAAACCGAAAAGATCCTATATACCTTTGGTTAACATTTGGTTTGCTTCCGCCCGAATTGTTCATCCTGACGAAGGTCAAGCTTTTCATTCCACCTTAGACCTACAGTTTGACGTGGAATCCGAACCACGCCCCACCAGCATCCCAGCGTCTTAACCACTAGGCCACCCAGGGTCCCCATTTATCTACCAACCACTTTCTTTATTGTGTGGAAGGATGAACAGCTGGGTTTTGCTATATATATATATAAGTTCGCACAATCTGAAACACTAATGCACTAATGTCCCATATGTAAGTTTTAACCTATCCCTAATTAAACAAAGTTACTATATATACAGGGTGTTTCAGGAGGAAAGGTCAATACTTCGGGAGGTGATAGTATCGATCATTGTAAGAAAAAAAGTTCATATGAACATATGTCTAATTCTGAATGGTTATGGAGATAGAGTTGTTTGAATCTACAAATACAAAAGCATTGTTAATGGTAATCAAGAGAGAGAAACCAATTACTGTTTCTAACATTTAATGTTTAAACACTGGCATTTTGAATGGTATCAGATACAGAAATGACAAATTTGTTACAGTTTACAATACGTTTTCGAAAATCCTACCGTCAACCTCAATGCACTTTGCAACTCGTGTGCGAAGATTGCGTGCTGTTCGTCTGAGTTGATCTTGACGTTCCTTTATGCGGGCAGCAGCATCCAAAATGCGCGCGAGCAATTCGTCTCGTGTATCCACCTTTCTTTTGTAAACTTGACTTTTCATCCACCCCACAAACAATAATTATCTAACGGAGAGAGGTCTGGAGACCTTGGTGGAGACCTTGGTGGCCATTGAATGGGACCGCCGCGGGGAAGGAAGAACTGCACGCGCATCAGATTCAAACAGCTCTATCTCCGTAACCATTCAGAATTGGACACATGTTCATATGAACTTTTTTTCTCACAATGACCGATACTATCACCTCCCGAAGTATTGACCTTTCCTCCTGAAACACCCTGTGTGTATGTGTATGTATATATATATATATATATATATGTTATAAGGTTACTATGTACAGTACGGCGGGTCGAAATTTTATGTTGAAAAGGTACGTATTGTGAGGGGTTTGAATGGAACACAGGAACCCCCTCATAAATTATTTTCGCTGTTTAAAGCCTCCTACCCCTAGCACAATTTTTCATTTTTTGACCTATATTGAAGAATATTCCATTTATACGAGACTTACTCTACATTCAGGTATTTTGGTGACATAAATCTTTATTAACGTATAATATTTTATTTAATAATGTACAGTATTAGGAAAATTAATTAAGTACAACAATATATTCAGAAGAAAAAATTACAGGCATAATAAATGTGCTAAAATTCAATTAACTTTTTCATTGTTCCTTATTACATCAAAAGGGAAGAAATTTTCAATATCATTAGGAAATTTTATTTCATATGTTTCTTACTCATTCCATTGGGCCTTCCATTCAAACTTGGGCAATTTTCGCCTTGATTCTAATGAATTTAAGATAAACTTTTGACGGTTGTCATATCCTATTCTTTCCTAACATGCCTTTGTTATTAGGTTCACCGCCCTTTCCACACTTTGACTGTGGCATGGAAAAGAAGCTATCTACAGTGGCTTACATCGAGCCTGTAGTAGCTCATTGTCGCTAAAATTGTTTAGCAGCGGTGGAGGAGTAATGATCTCTTTTTGCCAATCGATCATCTCGGTGTAGTCAGTAGATTGGAAATTGAGGGTTCGAAGCAACTCAAAGTTTCTGGTACCTGAAAATCCTGTTCTTGAAAGGATGATTTTCTGAATAGCTTGCTCCCTAATTTCTAGTCTCTTGTCAGTTGTGTCTTGTCTCTAAATATATGAGTATATTTTCTGGGTGGGCAAAGTAGGCGTTATTCTTTAATACTGGTTCTATGATTGATATATTTTGTTCGTCTAACTTTCGAAGCAAGCACATTAAATGCCAAAAGTTATATGCACCATCATTTGCATTAGGATGAGATTTTATCCAAAACCACCCTGGAGCATAGAACTGCATAATAATTTTGACTATATCTTGAAGGTTTTTATCGGGATTTGGCATTGAGATATATAATCGAAGGATCCTGTTGATTAGAGTTAGCCAGCGAGCATGATGAAGGGTACCTGGGGATCGAATGGACAGATCTTGAGGAGTGTCTCCAGTTTGCACTGCCACACACATATCATAGAGATATCTTTGATCACTGCTTAGCTCCTTCACAACATTTGCTGGAATTTCTTTAATGTTTCCCTTTACGCGAGAATATTTGACTACCTCCAATCTTGTTAAATATGTTTTCAGTTTATTCCCAATTCAACCCACAAAAGTATTTGGACCTGTTGTTTTACCATCAATGGCTTTGTAGACGTGCATAAAAGGCAGCTCATTCAAATGCACGAGGCACACCAACCACTGCACTGGTCTGTTAAGATGAATTTCAACCAGTTTTATGGCTCCACCAATTTTTCCTGTATTTACAGGAGTACCATCACACAGTAAAGCTTTGATAGTATCTGTGCTGTTCGAGTCTGTAATAATAGTTATCAACTCTTCCGCTATGCAGCGAGCAGTTCCATTATCTGGTGTGACATGGTCTACATCAGGGGTCCCCAACTTTTTGTGCCGAAGAGCACATTCAAGACTACCGGTAGTGCGGCGGGCACCATTTACTTTTTCAAGGCAAATTTATAGTTGGACTTAATAATGAACATAATACACAAAAAAAACCTTTAATTCCAATGTAAAATAATGAACATAATACACAAAAAAAACATTTAATTCCTATGTAAAATAATGAACATAATACACAAAAAAAAACAAGGATGGGCTAACTAAGAATCTTAGAAAAATTATCAAAACGATAACTTAATTTATTTATAAAGAAATAATTATTTTCAAATAAATGAGCATCTGTTTCTATAATTAACTACTAAAATTTAATAAAATGTTAAGTATGTTACATATTTTAAATATTTAGTAACTAAATATTTTAAATATGTAACATACTTAACATTTTATTAAAAATTTAAATAAAAACTTATCAATCGTAGTCAGTCAGTGGCGGGCACACGAAAAAGGGTCGGCGTGCACCATGGTGCTCGCGGGCACAGGGTTGGGGACCCCTGGTCTACATAGATGCTTCCAGGTTCTTTCACAATAACATAGTGTTCTTCTTTTATCTTTCCACTTTTAGTTAATGTGTTATCTTTCCTTCCATCAAATCCAAGGCACTTCATCTTCAGATTTTCGGATTTAGACCTAAAAGTATTTGCTTCACCCATGCGATTTCTTTCTCTTTTTAATTTCTTTCTGTCAAGCATGTTGGTGTGGTTAGGGATCCCCATATCTTTTAAAGCTGCATTGACTATTGCAGCTGCAACTCTACAACTTACACGATAACAATCTGCTGTTAATGCTAGGTTTTTATAGGAGTGCCTGTTCTGAATATTCTCAGTCAATTCTAAATCGGCCTCATAATGTACATCCTAACTCTCTGAATCTACATCCATGTCTTCTTCGGTATTTTCTTTTCTATAAATTCCGATGGTAAAACATTGGTGGCTTCAGTCATTTCTTCTTGTGCTTTTAGTTGACGGGCTCTTGCTAAACATCTCTTCTTTGTTGAACTAGCTATGTGATCAATTGGTCCTAACTGATTTTTTCTTTGTTTTTGACTCACAAAAGAATCCCATTCTGCCATTGGTATTTTATCCTTACACCTGCAAGATTTCCTCTCAATTCCCTTATCATAGCATTCACAAAAAGATATATCAAACATTTCATCATACTGAGCTACTTTTAAGGCAAAACTTTCATTCCTTCGATGTAACAGCACCAATTTTGAGGCTGTTTCTATTAGTCGACTGATTTTAAGATAGATATCTTTGGTGTTAATCGTAGGAAAAGAAAATTTCATTCAAATGCAAATGTCTTCAATATCTTTTACAACAACCCTGTAACAATCATTAGCAGTTGCTGATCCTTTTGATTTAGCTTCTTCACGACGGCGCACAAAAAGGTAGTGTCTCACAACATCTGCTTTTGAAGGAGTCATGGCTGCTGGGAATTCCGTAGGATATCCAAAGGCTGCATTTGAGGACTTGCTTCTAGTAGCCATAGTTTATATTCAGAAGTAAAATCAAATTATATGTAATTTATAATTTATTATAATTCAAATTATATTAAAGCAAATGCAAATTATTTCTATTTATCTGAAAAATTATTTCTATTTATCTGAAACATAAAAATATCAAGCATTAAACAAACAACTTATCATGTAACATAAAACAACATTAAACATATGCAAATATGAAGGTAAAAAAGGGAGGAGGGGCATGTGATAGGGATAGTAGGGTAGTACATGCTTGAATTTTAATATTTTGTTAAAGTGATGGAAAAAACCTTCTCACATATTGTACTTTTTAATAAATAACATTTTTTCCCATTTAAATATATGCAAATATGAGGGTAAAAAAGGTGGGCGGTATGTGCTAGGGGTAGCAGGGGTAGCACATGCTTGATATTTTAATATTTTGTTAAGATGATAAAATGAAACTTCTCACATAGTGTACTTTTTAAGAAATAAAAATTTTCCCATTTTCGACCCGGCCTAAATTGTACAGTATATATATATTGTAATATTAGAAGAAAATTATTTCGGACTGGAAACACTGAACAATGTCATAAGAACATCGAATCCAATTGTTAAATTTTATACATAGGAGCAAAAATGGGAAAGGAAGTTAGGAGTTAATTAAATATTGAGGGAAAGAAAAATCTGGGTTTCTTCTTTTAAAAAAATAAATACAAAATATGCCAGAAAAAATTCTAAAATATGGCGACATTTCTCGCAAACAGCAGTTTGTCATTTATCATACTCCTATTTATCGTACATTTCGAGTTTAATAAACTATGTATAACGCTCGAAAATGGTTAAAATTTTGTATGAAATTTGGGCAACAACTAAATCTGCTCCTCGTAAAGAGACGTTCATAATTTGCTGTCAACGACAAAACTATGATGAAAAATTAGGCTCAAGATTGTCCATCATGAAAGTAACCAATGTGATTATACCGTTGGCGTTTGGTGCGTCGCCAAACAATATAAATGATATTATGTTAACAAAGCTAAATAATTAAATGAACCAAGGGTTCTGAGCGAATCTGATCTGTGTCTCCGGGCGGCGCTTCTGGATGTGGATACAATTTACTGAACTCAGAACGTGTTCTGATCCTGCAATTTGATCAACTAAATCTCTCTAAATTATGACACGTGTTAACGAGACCCTCCCTGAGTGGAAGGAACGAGCGTAAACGACAACGACGTACTTATGTTAGTTATATTAAACAAATACAAACAATACCATCCAAAAAAAATAAAGTTCGCATAATCTGAAACACTAATGCCCCATATGTAAGTTCTAACCTATCTCTAATTAAACAAGGTTACTACTCAATCTTCGGAGAGGAAATGACAACTATGCCAAAGCCTCGTCCGAACTCTTCGTTGTGCGAGTTACACGTTCTGTCAAAAGTGTCTCCGTCTCCAGATTCGAAGCATCCAATTATCATGGATAACAATTTAAAGCCCGTCCTTAGAATTTAACTACAGTTTACACAAAAACAATAGTTATGATACATAAAATGTTATTAAATTTTATTGTCTATATCATAATCATTGATACATCATACAATAATTCTCTTACCCGTATTATCGGGTGTCGACCCTCAAGTTCAAAGCCGAGATATAAACACTAATAAATATCTACATTCATTAATAATGTAAGCCACTTTTAACACAGTAATAATTACTATTAATAAAAGTTTACTAATATTACCTTAAATTTAACAGCTTTAGTACGAACTTCCTCCAACATTCTTCCAGTCCAGAGAATCAAAATAAATATTAAGATGTTACAAAAATGTTCACTTTAAAACGATATCCACATGAATGAGTTGCTAAAACACTCGGCCATCGCAACCAACTACTACTCTAATCCATTCACCTACCTACCAACTCAATGACCCTATCACCATCATCATTTTATAAATTTATTAATATAGGTACATGAACACATTGGGTACATATTATAAACTACTATAATACTGCTTCCATATGATATCTTTATTTTCTCCATGATATATAATGACGCGCGCGCGCGCACACACACACACACACACACACACACACACACACGGCAGAATAAAATCTGTTTCAGTGAAGAACTCGTGTTACTACTTGGAAACACGACCTTTCCATCTGTTGTATGTATTATTTTATAAATAGTGTATCCATTATCTGCCCAATATTTATCTTCGTACGACAATCCTTCAACATCTCCTTCATCTTCCATTTGCGTCAGATGTTAACTTTTGGCCTTAAAGGAAACCCTTCTCCTCCAGACATCGCAAGAAAAAAAAATCTGAGAAGAATAACTCATTGGGCTTTAACAGCTTCGTGTAGCATCCGCTGTTGGGTAAAATTATTTGTTTGTAGCGGACGAGTAAGTGAAATATCGCGGAGGTCGTTGCCGTACTAACAGACATAAAAAAGAAATTTTTATGTAGCTCACTCACGTTTTCATGAATCACTTGGAAATGAAAATGCATTGGTATGTTTCCAAGGGATGATAGAGTGAATTTAAAAGCTATTTATTGTTGAGCACTTTTAGTTATTACACTTAGATTGGACTTCCTAATCTATATTATTTTCGTTAATAAAATTAATGTATATTAAAGTTATCGAACATATTTCAATGTAGTATATGAAAAATTAAAAAAATCCTGTATCCCTTATAAATATTTCCCGTCAATGAGACAAGAGTAGCAACATACAGAATTTTTGCCCTGCAACAAGTTGTTGGGATTGCAAAATAAGGATTTATTATTAATATGATTTATAATACGAATTATTACCAGGGTTGCCAGACGTCCAAATTTCTGCGGGACTGTCCCGACTTGCCAAGTAAAATCCCGAGTCCCAAGTCATTTTGTAATAACAATGCCTTACCATTATTCATTTGTATTTTGAGTGTAAAATGTAAGTAAATAACGGGTGTCCCAAAAAGAACTATATACTCTTTATAGCATCATATATTTTATAATTAAAAAAAAACCCAAACAATATACTGTTATAGCAATTGCCAATGAAAGGTAAATTAGTAATCTAAGTGATCAAAATGTTATAGCGAGTTGTTTGCATATAAAATTTAATTAACTACGCCAAGTGCTCAAAATGTTCTCCGGCGGCATGAATGCACTTTCGAATGCGTCGACTAACTGATTCGCAGACATGGACTAATGTGGATGCTGTGATGGTCCCGCACTTTTCCCTAATTGCATCCTTAAGGTGTTCGAGTGTTGCGGGTCTTGTACCATAAACTGCATCCTTCAGGTAGCCCCACAAGTAAAATCAAGTGGAGTCAAGTCCGGTGAACGTGGAGGATACTCAACGCTTCCTCTTCGTCCTATCCAACGGTAGGCAACGTTTCATCGAGGTACCTTCTGACATCACAATGATAATGAGGGGGGGGGGCTCCATCTTGTTGAAAGTAAAAGTCGTCGTTTCCAAACAATTTCCGAACTGCAGGTATTTCTGTCCGCAGCATGTCGAGATATGCGGCACCGGTAACTGTCCCATTAAAGAAAAATGGTCCAACCAAACTCCTGGATGATAAACCACACCATGCTGTTAATCCTGGTAAATTAACATGTTTATCCACATAAACGTGTGGATTATCAAGTGACCAGTACCTGCAGTTGTGTCGATTTACTGTGCCATTCAGCTTGAAGGTAGCTTCATCAGACCACACGATTTTGTTGTATTGAAAGTGCATTCATGCCGCCGGAGAACATTTTGAGCACTTAGCGTAGTTAATTAAATTTTATATGCAAACAACTCGCTATAACATTTTGATCACTTAGATTACTAATTTACCTTTCATTGGCAATTGCTATAACATATATTGTTTGGTTTTTTTAAATTATAAAATATGATGCTATAAAGAGTATTTAGTTTTTTTTGGGACACCCTATATATAATAGAAGCAAATTAGGATAATTATGCAAGTGTTGTGACGTCAGCATTAAAGGTGTTATTCTTTCTAAAATGGGAATTATTATCATGAGGGCCGTTTCCTGGCATAAGCAGACTAAGTGGCCGCTTAGGGCCCCGCTGCTACTAGGGGGCCCCTAGACAAGCTCCCAGGTCATACCTCAGTGGGCAAGAATAGGAATATAGCTGAAGTTATTATTAATATTATTGTTATTATTATTATTATCCTTATATTATTATTATTATTATTATTATTATCGTATTATTAAAGTTTTTGTATGAGAAATGTGATAAAACGGAGACAAACCAAACGTTTTGGTCGTTATGTGTAAATAACTATTGTGAGAACTTATTTCTATATTATTTAACTTTATTCTTACTATATGCTTATACTTTCCTAAATGCTTAATTTTTCTAGATTGTAAAACATTATTTCACTAATTTACTAATTATTAAGAGATTTTGTAACACTTTAAAACCTAGAATTAATTTCGTTATGTTTTCAAGTTTATTAATTCTTTTCTCATCTTTTTCAGATAATGTGAATTTTGTTGGTTAAAACCTAAATGGTCTGATTAATTATTTGAATGTATTTGATTAACGTTACAGTTATAACAATTATTATTATTATTATTATTATCATTATTATTATTATTATTATCATGATTATTATTATTTAGCAGATTAGTTGTGGTTAACTAGATGTGACTTCGTGCATCTTGGAAAATGAAACGACATTATCCATCAGGAGCTGAAAAACTTGTCGACTTTACCTTCACACAACATGACTGCATTGGAGCTTCTCTCTTTCATCATCAGAAGCAACTGGAGGAACTATACCCCAATCTCTGGGTTGCACTAAGAATTGCCTGCACTCTACCTGTGACAGTAGCGTCAGCTGAGAGGAGCGTCTCTAAGATGAAGCTAATCAAGAACTACTTCAGATCATCAATGGGGCAGGATCGCCTCAGTGGCCTTGGCATCATAAGCATCAACCAAGACGTTGGCAGGGAGACTTCATATGATGATGTTGATGATTTCGCCCAGAAAAATCTAGGAGGCAAAAATTCTGAAGATACAAACTGTTCTGTATAACTGTTAGCTATTACACGATTGTATCGTAGAGTTAGTAATTGTTTGGTAGTTGATAATTGCATTATTTTTTTATACATAACTCTGTCATTTATTCTAAATAATGTATAAGCTAATTTTCAGGAATTTCATGAAGAGTATTTTTTCTGTTTGTCTTCTGAAAGTACATATTTGTTGTTTTGGACATAAATGTTTCATTAAAATTGTTTCATAATTGTTTTTTATTAACACAGCCATTTTTTGTATGTGTGTGCTGAGGTGATGTAGTAAGGCGTGAGTTGGTGGATGTTGGTGAGTTGGTGAGTTGGTGGATGTTGCATTTCTTGAATTGTTCTTTATGGTTTTGTTGGGTAAATAAACTTTTTTCTGTAGTTTGTGCATAGTTATTCTGTTATTTTAAATTTTACAGGTGTGTAAAAAAAGTCTTGTGTCCCGACTTGAGAATTTCAAAATCTGGCAACCCTGATTGTCACATAAATGGAAAAACAAATTGGGATTTAATAGTTACGTGATAAATTCCTCATAGGCCTCAAATGAATTTAGACAACATACGTGACTTCTGGTATAAAACCACACGAAAAGGTTTCAACGCGTTCTTACTTGTAAATGTGACGTATTGTGTTTAGCCAATGTCACCATTTCAACAAATCATGTGGTGTTCTTACATGACAATGCACGCCCTCACACTGCAAAGCAAACACACCAACTTTTGGATCGTTCCACTGGGAAGTCATGGATCATCCCCACAATAGTCCTGACCTTGCACCAAGCGACTTCTATTTGTTTCCAGCCCTAAAGGAACACCTCGGAAGCAAACAATTTCTAAACGATCCTAATGCAGAAGCGGCCGTACGAAACTGGTTAAAAACTAAGGACCCAACATTTTACTCGACTGGCATCGGAAAGCTTGTCCCACGTTACGACAAATTTTTGAATCTGTTGGGTGATTATGTAGAAAAGTAGTGATAAGTTGTCGTTGAAATACTTATAACACTGGTATGCATCAATTTTGCTGTCAAGGGTTTTGTAAGTGATTATTATAGAGTTTTTCCTGCTGATTTCGAATCTGCAATCCGTTTTTCTCAATCAGTTCAGGTTATCCGGCTATGGCCTCATAAGTAAAATAGAATTTTTCGTGATTTTGTCAAAGCGGAATTGGAACAGTAACATTTATCATCACTTGTTTCACTTGTATAATATCTTTTTTACTTTCAGGCATATAGATAAAATATTTCATAATGAATATAGCGTGTAAAAATGATCCCAATAGATTCTGCTACATATGTGGGACGGTTACCATGCCAAATAACCAGTCCCAAATCACTAAATTTGTGAAGACAATGTATAGAGCATACTTTGGAATTAAGCTAGGGGACCAGGACAAAAATTTCGCCCCTCATATGTGCTGCAAGACGTGCATTGAAAATTTGAGAAGATGGAGCAAAGGCAGAGCGAAATCTTTGCCTTTTGGAATTCCCATGATTTGGAGAGAAGGAAAGGATCACGTGACAGATTGCTATTTCTGCATGACAAACCTCCAAGGTGGGCTTATATTAATTATTTTCTTAAATATTTTGAAATCCTCGTATGAAACTTGACATAATATTCACCATAATGTAATATTCACCATATATAGCATAATATTCACCATAATGGTAATCATACATTTACATATACATATTCTTACAGAAAATACATTTACACATACATATTGTTATACAAGTTACATTTACATGTACAATGATTGTATATTTTCTTTCTTTTTCATTCATATTGTCCCCGAAGGGACAATATGAATGAAAAAGAAAGAAAATATACAGACTCCATCGACCTATTTCATATCTTACAGACCGCAGCCTTCCCTCACGAGCCGCCACTGTCTGAATGCTTCTTCTATTTCATATGCAAGTTTTATATCCATGTTTCTGTGTTTCTATTTCAGGAGTTAACAAGAAGAATAAACACATTGTTGTATACCCTGACATTCCTTCTGCTATGAGACCTGTACCCCATGGTCCTGCAATTCCAATACCCGACCCACCTCAACCCTGGACTTCGATGATTCTGATGATGAATCAATGACCAATGCCAATGACCAGTCCCAGTCATATATACCTCAAAATACCGCTTCAAATGAGCCGAGGCCTCTCAACCAGGCCAAACTTAATGAGCTTACCAGGGATTTAGGACTTTCCAAATTAGCTGCCGAGATCTTGGGCTCACGACTTCGAGAGAACAACTTGCTGGCTCCGGGAACAACATTCTCCTGGTATAGGAAACGAGAGGAAGAATTCCGCAAGTTTTTTGCAGTGCACGAAAATACCTCTTCCTTAGTGTACTGCTGCAATGTTGAGGGCTAATCGAATCCTTGGGCCTGCCATATAACGCATCAGAATGGAGGCTATTTATAGACTCGTCTAAACGAAGTTTGAAAGCAGTACTTCTCAACATTGGGAATAGGGTTGCATCAGTCCCTGTAGCACATTCCGTACAACTTACTGAGAGCTACGATAACATGAAAATTTTACTGGATGCTCTCGTATACGACCAACATAACTGGAGGATCTGTGGAGATTTGAAGGTAATACTAATATCATAAGTAAACTATTGCTATTGACTATGTTGTTTTTCCAAAGGTTATTTGAGAGCGTATAAGAACACTTAACTTCCCCACAGAAGTGATACAGTCCAATGCATAGATTTTTTTATCTGATAGAACAAATTCCCTAAATTCTTTAAATATTTTCATTTTTTTTCAGATTGTGGCATTTGTATTGGGAATGCAAGGGGGATACACGAAATACCCATGTTTCCTCGGCAAATGGGATAGCCGAGCGGATGAGAAGCTCTATGCACAGCGTGAATGGGCATCCAGAGAGAATTTTGAACCTGGGTCGCATAATGTCGTTTCAGTGCCCCTTGTACCACCAACAAAAATTTTGCTCCCACCACTTCATATTAAGCTGGGCTTGATGAAAATTTCATCAAATCAATGATAAGGAGGGTTCAGCATTCCGATATCTCGAGAGTAAATTTCCTCATATATCTGATGTTAAACTAAATGCTGGGGTTTTTGATGGTCCTCAAATTCGAACTTTGATCAAGGATACTCAGTTCGAAAACGCAATGACTCCAACTGAGAAGAATGCCTGGCAGGCATTCAAATCAGTTGTCACTGATTTTCTTGGCAAGCGTAGAAGTCCAGAATACGAGTCCGTTGTCGAAAACTTGATGGAAGCTTTCAAAGCTCATGGGTCGCGCATGTCCATAAAAATGCACTTTTTGTGGTCCCACTTGGACTATTTTCCTGAAAATTGCGGGGATTATAGTGAGGAACAGGGTGAACGATTTCACCAAGATATCAAATAATGGAAGAGAGGTACCAGGGAAACTGGGATATCAATATGCTGGCGGACTATTGCTGGTGTTTGAAGCGAGACGTGCCCGAAGAAAAACAGACGGAAAGCCAAAAAAACTTCATTCCTTCCTCAATAAACTTTTTTCCATATCATTGTATGAATAAAAGTATTTATTCACACAATGTTTTCATTTTTCACGAGTGTTCTTATAATATTACTCGTATCTACAGTGTTTAAGCTACAAAAATCAATAAATTTGGGGATAAAATTGGACTTATAATAAATGGCCAATAGAGAAAAAACCTGACCTGATTGAGGAAAACCAATGTCATTTTCGAATTCAGCATGGTCGAATTATATAATATGAGTTGAAAAAACCCTCACAGCAGACAAACACATTTCATATGCATACCAGTGTAATAATTACTTGCCTTATAATAAAAGTTTCTTCAAAACACCTTGTAAACTTACTTTTTGAACAACCCTCGTGTATATATATATATATATAATATATATATATATAAAGGGTGTGCGATTCGGATATTTTTATTTCGATTCGATTTTCGATTCGATTCGGCCACTTGTTTTCGATTCTCGATTCGATTCGACTGCGACTGTGCACTGCACTCACCTATACTTTATAATTTACATGCACCAGCACCAACAGAACAACATACATGCACCACAACAACATACTGAAAAGCGTAATAAACAACTGAACCCAAAGAACTGGTCCAAACTAACTTATCACACCGCAAGGCGCGCGCACGTAATTCTGTGACATCACAAAATCAAAAGCTGACCATGCGCATTGAGCGCACTCAGATCTTTATAACAGCGTAATCTCTCAAATATCCAGCTATTTTATAACGTTATTATATTATTATATTATATATATATACACCTTAACTTACAACCTTACAAAGGTTCAGCGCGATGATTTCTCATTTCGCGAAGGTCAAGCTTGTCGCCCCTCCTCTCGAGTTGGCCTGGTGAAGTAGTGAGTTGGATTCTTGCGCTCTCCACCTCACATAGCCAGGTACGCCCGGCTCATCGGGGATTGTTCTGAGCCAGGCATCTAGTCTTCTTTTGAAGATTTCCACTGCAACTCTCTTCGTGTTTCTTAGGTCTTTGGGCAACTGATTAAACAGTTTTGGTCCTCTCACTACAAAACTATTTTCTTTCAGGGTTAAGGATGTTCCCTGTCTCGCCTTCAAATTGGGAATACGACACAGTCTACCGCTTCTACTTTTCACCGTTGTTTGGGGAGTTATGGGATTCAGAGTAAGATTAGGGACTAGTTTCTCCATTATTTTCCAAGTGTAAATAATGGTGTATCTCTCTCTTCTCCTTTCCAGTGAATATAGTCTAGTTCTCGTAACCTTTCCCAGTAATTTAGTTCTTTGCACCCATTGATCTTGGCTGTGAAGCTTCTTTGGATCCCCTCCAGCTGTCTAATGTCTTCTTTTTTATATGGGGATGTTAGGACCGAGCAGTATTCCAATTTGGGTATTATCAGGGTTTTCAGTAGAGGAATCATTACATTCCTATCCCTTCGTTTAAAGGTTCTCAATATCTGACCGTTATTCTCTTTGCTCTGTTTACTGCTATCTTATTTTGTGTTTCAAATTTCGCATCATCTGTCATTACAACCCCTAAATCTTTTGCTCTGGAATTTCTCTGAATTTCCTGTCCATTTGGGGTATAATATTCCATGGACTTTAGGTCTTCTCTTTTTCCGTACCGTAATAGCTGAAATTTCTCGGTGTTAAACTTCATATTGTTGTCTTCCGTCCACTTGTAGATTTTGTTTATGTCGGTTTGTAGAGATCCTATGTCTTCTGGGTTTCTTATTTTTTACTGATCTTTGTGTCATCCGCAAAGGATGTTACTGTGCTGTCTCTGTTAACGTCCTCATCTATGTCAGTTAGCATGATTATGAAGAGTAGTGGAGCTAATACTGTTCCTTGTGGTACCGAGCTGAGACCTCTGATTCTGATGAAGATACTCCTTGTACTGTAACGACTTGCCTCCGCTCACTAAGGAAATTATATATCCACTTCCCTACTTTTCCTGTTATTCCCATATATTTCAGTTTATGTACGGGGCTCCAATAAACCTTAGCCCCCCCGCCCATGGCCTAAACCATTAGAGGTACAGTAAAACTAAACATACCTTATAAAAGAGAATTTAATCCTGCATTTAATGAGAAACAATTAAAACTTGGTGTTCCGCCATTGGCTTCCAAGACAGCCTGAATTCGCTTTGGGTAGCTTGCCAAAAGTGACGTGAATAGATCTTGATCGTTACGCAAATTTGCTAAAACAGTTTCAATGTGTTGCGTCATTGTATCCTTCGAAAATCGATTTGCTGCAGGTTCTTGAAACAAGAGACATTCAACCTTGTCCTTTATAACTGATCCAATGTGTTCACAGACGTTCAGGTCAGGAGAATTTCCTGGTCATTCTTCATTTCCAAAGAAATCAATCTCATGGTTCCGCAACAACTGTTGAGTGGCTAATGCCTTAAAGCAGGTGCCTTATCGTGCAGAAGTGTGACCTGATCGACATCTATAACATTGTTTGGGTTTCTTAGAAAAGGAATGACATGCTGGGATAGAATAATATCACGAAAATACTGTCCATCCCAACTCTGACCATTTGGCTTCAGCACCCACATGAGCTTCTTTGCAGTGAACAAAACAAACACACCAACACAGTCTGGACTTTTTAATAATTCGCGATAATGTTCATTGTCATCGATTTCATCTGGTGTTGTGGCCCACACTCGATCATTTTGGTAGTTAGGCCGACGTGTTACGTAAACAAAAATTCATTGAGACAGCTAAATGCATGAAATCATCCACATCCCAATCTTCAAGATAATGGGCAAACCACATTCTGTCATCGATGTTAAGTTGAGTTTTTCTTGGCTTTGGAAGTTCATGCCAAGGCTTTAAACCTTGCCTCTGACGTCAGAGTCGAATGATCTCACTACTAACGATCTTTCCTCTCAACACTTCGATCTCTCTAGAAAGTTTAGCACAGCTGTTTTTCCGCTTACGCGTACCGCTTTCAATGATGTCCTTTGTTTCCTGAGAGAGTGGCAAATTTGAGCGCCCAGATTTGGTTGTATTCATTTCACATTTATCCAAAGTTTTATTCCAATTTCTTTTGACGAAGTCCTCACTTCTTCGCAACTTTTTGGCAACCCATGAACGTGTTATAAAGGTGGCTCCAGCATCACGAGCTTCCCGAAATGTTATTGCTCGTATGCGATCTATCACACGTTGCCTCTCCGAATCACCAATTAATTGAGAAGCCATTATATTATCACTTTATCAGCTAGAGTAATTTTAATACCTGCAAATAAAGAATTTTTATATTTTTATAATCACTAAAAACTATTTCGATATAAGTAAACATGTAAGCTGCAAATGGGGGGCTAAGGTTTTTTGGAACCCCTTATTATGATTCCGTGGTCACACTTGTCGAACGCTTAGCAAAGTCTGTGTATAGTACATCATAGTTTTCATTACTTTCAAGTGAATCAATAATGTTGTTGTAGTGTTCCATTAGTTGTGATAGGCATGATCTGCCTGACCGAAACCCGTGTTGGTTATCATTGAATTTTTTCTGAGTTTCCAAAAAGTCATAGATTTTCTGTCTAACTATTCTTTCAAATATTTTAGTGAGATGAGATGTAAGCGACACTGGCCTATAGTTTTTGGCCTCGGATCGATCTCCTCCTTTATATATTGGGACTATGTTCGCGCTCTTCAGGATGCCCGGTATTTCTCCCATGTCTAATGATCGTCTCCATATCCAGTATAGGGGCTCAGCGATTGCATTCTTGCAGTTTTTGATCAGTGTGGCATTCCATTTATCCGGTCCTGCCGCTGAGTGTGTTTTTAGTTTCTCTATGGCTTGTGTAATATCATCCGTCGTAAAGTCGAAATCCGTTATACTTTCCCCTTGTGGTTCTTCTTCAAAGAACGCGTTTCTATCGCATATCAATTTGTCAGTTTTTGGAATACTGAAAGATGATTCATACTGAGCTTTAATATTTCAGATACTTCTGTTAGATCATCAGATAAATCACTGTTCTCATTTTTTAAAGGTCCGATAGTCGCATGGTTTTTCGACTTTCTTTTTGCGAAATTATAGAAGTACTTTGAGTTAGCCTTTATCGCTTCTATAGCGTCATCTTCTTCTTTTTCTGTATGCTTCTCGATTAGTTCCTGTATGACGAAATCGATACTTTGTAGTTTATCATTTAATATTTTTCTGATGTTGTTAACTTTACAATTACTTAATTTTGCAGTCACTCTTTTTCTCTTTCGGAACAATGCCCTCTTTTGTCTTTCGAACCTGCTTCTCTTTCCTCTTTGTTGTATCTTTGGGACATGTTTTTCCACAATTTCTAACGTCTTCTCCTCTAACGTCATTAGCATCTCTTCCGTTGTCTTGGCCTCGAAAATGGTTTTCCAATCTATTACTTCCATGCTGGATTCACATCTTCCCAGTTTATAGCTTTGGAGTGAAAATTAAAAATTTCGAATTTGCTTCTTTCTGTTGTGCGTGTTCTTTCCTTTCCTGTTGCCTTTATATTAGTTGTTATTTCAATGATGTTGTGGTCTGATATCATAGTTGGGGATATTTCTACATTTTCAATTAGATTACTGTTGTTTGTGAATACCAAATCTAGGCAGTTGTTTTTTCTTGTGTTTTCTGTTATTTCTTGCGTTAACATAAATTCATCAGCTAAAGCTAGTAGCATTTTTACCTGCTCCTGGTCTTCTCGTGTGCCCCTCTTGTCCTGGTGTATACATATATTTTTTCCTATCCTTTTATATTTTATGAATGGGAAATTAAAATCACCACAGAGAAAAATATTTGGGGTTGGAGAGTGTAGATCTTTCACCAAGTTTCTTACCTCTGTAATGGAATCTGAAAATTTTGAGGTTGGCGTGTTTGGGGGTCTGTACATTACAATTAGTACCATATTTAATTTTTCAGTTTTTGCTGCTACACATTCTACGTAGTTGTTTGAGGTACTTATAGCCATTTCTGCTATGTGCCTTTCGCGTGTGTAAATAGCACATCCTCCTTTACGTCTCACTGTTCTGTCGGCTCGGAGGATGTTATAGTTGTCAATTTGTATTTCTTTTTTGTCACTACAGGACTCACAATTTTCACAGTTCGCCTGGCAGTCCTTTAGATGAGTTTCCGTGAGGCATGCAAAGTCTGCTCCGGCTTCTTGCATGAGTCCTTTCAGGTATGCAACTTTGTTCGTGGAATGGTTTGATTTAAGGCCCTGTATGTTGGCTAGGATTTTTATTTTTTCTTTCTTTTTCGCATACAGGTGGTTCCGATTTGTTTTCCAATGGGGGTGCCGGTTTCGTTGCCTTGTGGTCCTCCGAGAATTTACCTCTTTTATCTTTGTCGGTACCTGTTGTCCCGATAACGCATGAAGTGCCTTTGTTCGTACCTTCTGTCCGGCTCTCGGATTTCTATATTTATATTTGTCAGCTGGTTTTGTAATTGCTGGAGAGTATTTAGCAGCTGAAATGTGTTGGCTGCGTCTAAAAAATTGCCACTCTTCTTTGATGTTCTTTTTTCTGTTCCCTCGTTGCGTTCCTTTGAGGGTGGTGGTATCGGCATTTTTTTTCCATATTTGCAACCCATATCTTTCATAAGTGTTGCAGACCGTAAGATGGTGGAACATGCATTTCTTATCAAACTTGCAGTATCCACTTGTGTAATGCATTTTGCATAATGTGGGATGTGCATATATGCATTGCCCATCCCGATATCTGCAGTTTCCTTTCGCGTAGTATTTGCATACGATATTTTCTACGCTTCTGCTTTCTTTCTTATTATTTCCAAGTTCTTAGTTTTGGCATTATCATTATTTTTCTTTGGCTGTTTATTTTCTACGTTTTTAGTTATTATCTTTTTATCATTTCGCTCGTTGGACCGTTTGTCTACTTCGCCACTTTTACTTATTTCTTTCCTTTCATCTATGTCTTCCTTCCGTATTATATTGTTTATATCGTTATTTGTTATTAAATTGTTGTTCGTTATTATGCTGTTATTCGTTATTTCGTCTTCTCTCTCATCCACCCTGTTTTTCGTTGGGACCATTCCGGACCCATGTGTCCCCATTATTTCATTCTTTTTTGTAACTTTCGAGTCTGCTATCTCCATTTCTTTAAAGACCGCGAAAGAATTTATGGTCTGTGTCCACGCGCCACATAGAAATTTGATCCCCACGACGTGTTTCGCGTTCGAGACAAGAGTTATTTCCCTATCATTCCAATTCATGCAGTTAAAGTCGTTTAATCGTTCGCAGAAATCACATCTAATCGCTAGGCTTTCCGTTGTTACTAAATTGCACAAATTACAGATTAAGTGAGAATTTGGACCCATATCCATGCTATTCCTTAATTAGCGTAAGAAGAAATACCCACACAAATTCTTTATTTATTTATTTTTATTTTTATTCCTGTTTCTTTCCTTTCGATGGTCGAGGGTATTTCGAGGGTTTTCTGACCTTTGCGTTTTATGACCTTTTTCCTGCTTTGTTTCAAACTTTCTCGAATGCCAACCGTATTTCGTTTTGAATATATACGTTAAAACTGGTAATAAATTATGTAAACTGTATTGCACTTTCTTAATTTTAATGAATTTCACTTTATAATTTATATGCACGGATTCACTGATACTTTATACACTTTCGGGTGCAAACATAATAAACCGCGGAGTAGATTATTCCCTTCTAATTTGGGTGTTAAATAGAGAGAGCAAAACAACACGTCCATTCACCACTCGGTTTCGACATTCCATGGTTTTGGAGTAGTGCCAGTTTATCGTCTCGACAGGTTACAGTTAGCGAATCGAAGAATCGAAAATTTTTAGCTCTAAGTCGGGTCGGGTTTCGATTCTTTTACTGAATCGACCCGAATTGACATTTTCGATTAATCGCACAGGATTATATATATATATGGTAAAAGTTAATAACAGTAAGCCATTTTTTTTTTTTTTTTTAAATAAAATGCTGAATAAAATAAATTCTAAATAGCCTTTTATGACATGAATAATGAGTTTTATTAAATAGAAATTGTCATTAAATCTATAAATAATAGTTAAACATGAAACTAGTTGGTGTAGCGTAGCGTATAGAACACCGGTTGTAAGAAAAGGCTATTTTTTCACGAAAATTCATTGAAAAATGAACCTTGCTCTAAGTAGATTTAAACGAGATGGATATGCGTTCCAAGTCGCATCTCGGTAAGGCCTGCTTAGGTATTTAGATATTTGAGCGATATTAGCCGAAATCCATATTGGGCCCCAAATAAATCAAACTTAACCTAACTTACAAAAAAACACTAACATGTGGTTGTATGCTCTGTTGAGCGATTTATTTGGTGGCCAATATGGATTTCGGCTACTATAATTAATCGCCCAAATATCTCGCTAGTCCCACGTTTAGCATGGGAAAGCAAAAATTCTAAGGTAATTTCTCTAACCTAACCTACAAAATAACCACTTGTACGCACTTGTATGCAGTATTAAAAGCTAAAAGCCTATAAGCAATTTATTTTTTTGAATAAAACAAAAAAATTGTTCACTATTCTTAACTGTATATACATACTGGGTTTGTATGAAGTAACGCAAGTGAAGAGACAAATCCGATTTGAATTATATTAACGCTAGTGAACATGGACAAGGAATATTTATTACATGTACTTTATAACAACTCTATATTCAATAATATGGTTTATAAGATGTTGAAAATGTTTTTACGGTTAAAAAACACGTTGAACTAGTTTAAACCAGTTGAAATCGGATTTGTCTTTCACTTGCGTTACTTTATACACACTCTACACACACACATATATATATATATATATATATATATCTATACCAGGTGGGCCAAAAAAAAATATTACCCTGATTTTGAACAATATAATTTTACCTTTATCAAATGTTATTTGTACAATGAATATATAAGTCCTGTATAGAATTTTTCATGGTCTATCTCGTGCTGAAGTAGGATTTTTACTAACTGTAACCATTATTTTGTAATTCGCTGTTTACAGACACGGGTAGAAAAACTTTCTCTTTCTATAGTTACATAATTGAGTCCAAGATTATGCGGAATGTGCTCTCCTCCATTATCGATGCACGCTTGCATCCTTGACTTCTCCCTTATTGACGGCAGTACCGCATCAAGGATTTTTTCTTGGTAATAAGCAGCAGTGATTTTGGCATTTTGATCAACAAAAACAATCTCTGACTTCCCTAACGTTGAAATAAAGATGGAAACCATGACTTTTTGAGAAAAATGCGGTCGTTCCCTGCAAAGCCGATCTAGACTGATAAATTTTTTGTCCTGTCTTCCATAAACTCGGTCATTTTGTGTGTTTATTGTTGAAGGAACCGTAAAGGTCTTCTCGTCGCTGAACCATATTTTCGACACTTCTCTGTTTGGGAATCGATCTAACAGAGCACGACATTTTTCAACTCTTGCTTGCTTATTTGATGTAGAAAGCTTATGAACTTCGACTCTTTTGAAACATTTCAGACCCAGATCATCTTTTACTATACGACGAACACTAGAGCGAGAAATACCAGTAGTTTTTTAAATTTCTCTAACGAACTTGTGGGTGTTGGGCCGTTCTTTTTGACTGCATATCATGGATGAAACCGTGTCACTATTTTCCTCAGTACGTGATGTTTTTGGCCTTCCACTGCCTTATTTTCGTTTGGTCGACCCTGTGATATCGATTTTCTTTATGAGATATTGAAGTCCAGGTATTGTCCATCATTTATTTAGAAACTCTTTCTTCATTCGTTTTGCACCCCAGTGTTTCTCCTTACGCACGTTCAGTATCAATACTTCATCTTTCAAAGAGTATTTCATTATGTTATAACTTGTTCACCAACTATAACAGAATGATGGTCTGAAATGAAAAAAGGAAATAAATTAATTATTTTGTGTAAAAATTAGGAAAATTAATTATTTATGGAGAAACTGACTGTCATCTGAAAGTATCAGTTGCTGACTTTGACCGCCTTTTAATTGAGCACCATATTCTGATACCTCTCTCCAGTTGTGAGCCTGTACCTCTACTCCTGGGGTGTTGAGTCTAGATTCAAAGCCAACGTTTGAAAGAGTAAAAGTATGGATACAACATACGGCCTCAGCAGTAAGATCAATGTACAGGGTGAGCCACAATATTTTTTCCAAAAGTTGGGTAATAGTTTTTTTGGCCCACCCTATATATATAAAGTATATATCAGGGGCGTATATTCAGGGTGTGCTAGGTGTGCACCGCACACCCAATAGATTTTCTATAAATTAATATTAAATTAACCCTTTGTCTCCCTCTCAACTTCAGTCGAGACGAACAAGATGCCCTAACCCTTAATTCCGCTCTCGACTGTTACACTAGTCGAGATGAGAAATGAGCTACTTCAATTCAGTTGTTCGGATTGTCTTCACAACCATTCGGTAAAATTTTGGTACTGAGCGATAGAAGCGTCCCTAGAGCTTGTTTGAGGTGCGAAATTTCAGTATTGCGGTGCGGCGATATATATATATATATTGTTCTCCCCTACTATGGGAATATAAATTTATGTTTACCCCATGCCAAATCAAATGGAAAAGGGAGAGAGCGAGGGATCAGGGCGGAGAGTGTGCGGTCTGTGGACAGAACACCCTCCATATATGGCAAAGTGGGCGGGGCCTATTTTGCCATGGCCCGCGTCAGACGGCTTCTCAGCGAGCGAGTCAGTGACTGTCAGTTTCCAGTCAGAACTCATGGGCGAAAGTCTTTCTATCCAGTACTGACATATTACTTTTTTGTCCCTTCCATAACCATGCCAAATACTGTACAAAGTATATTAAGCACTCCTTTTTCAACACTTAGTTACGAGGACAAGTTGAAAGTGTTAGAGGAAGGAAGGCCATGTCCATCACTCCCAAACTTGATTAGTCAACACAAAGATAAAAAGTCTGGATATATAAGGCATTTTTCAGTTTCTCGGTATAAATCTGTTGAGTGGCTGACTGGTTGTGAAGAGCGTTCTAAACTTTTCTGTTGGCCATGTTTATTGTTCTCAAAAAGAGAATAATATCTGGAATAAAGAGGGATATTCTGATCTCAATCATCTGTCCACTACTCAGCAGATGCATGAGAGATCGCAAGGCCATGTTCAGTCTTTTCTTAGCCATAAAATGTTTGGCAAGCAAAGAATTGACACATTAATTGATAAGCAAAAGGCACATGAAGTAAGCAGACACAATGAACAAGTAAAGAAGAACACAGAAATTCTAAAACGGTTTATTGATGCAATATGCTATCTTGCTAAGCAAGAACTTCCTCTGTGAGGTCATGATGAGGTTTCAACTTCAGTGAACAGAGGAAATTACATAGAAATTCTAGAATTGCTTCGGGAGTATGATTCTCTTCTAGATAATCATTTAAATACATCCACTGTGTTTCAGGGAACTTCTACTGTGCAAAATGACATAATCAAAGCTATAGCCTCTGTAATGAAAGACAATATAAAAAAGGAAATTGATTCAGCAAGATTTCTTTCTATAATGCTTGATGAAACCTCAGATGTTACGTCAAAATCACAGCTCTCAACAGTTTTGCGTTTTGTTCATGAAGGTAAAGTATATGAAAGATTCATTGGATTTACTGATGTTAGTAGCGACAGAACCTCTGGTGGCCTGTTTAAGCATGTAGTGAACATAGTTGAGGAATATCAGATCGAAAGCAAGTTAGATGGACAGACTTATGACGGAGCATGTGTAAGGAGTGGACATGTAAATGGCTTGCAGAAAAAAGTCATTGAAGTTTATCCTCTTGCCATTTTTACGCATTGCTATGCTCATGTGCTGAATCTAGTTTTACAGCAAAGCCTTTCCAGTATCAAACAGTGCAAACACTTTTTCCAAATTCTGAGTAGAGAAGCTGTTTATTTTTCCAAGTCTTCTAAAAGAGTACATGCTTTAAATGAATTTGTTTCCGGAAGATTGCCCTCTGTTGCTCCAACGAGATGGAACTTCACATCTCATTTAGTAAATATTGTAAAAAGTTACAGAAGCAGTCTTACTGATTTCTTCAAGGATGTGATCGAAAATTCTGCAGATTGGGACACGGATGCAGTCGTAAAAGCACGGGGATTCTTGTCATTCTTGGAAGATTTTCAAACAATATTGTTCCTTGAGATTTTTTCAAAAGTGTTTGGGTATACTGATGTTTTGTACAATATATTATAGAGTGAAACATTTGATGTGCTGTACTATAGTAAGAAAATAAGTGACGTTACACAATAACTGAAATATGATAAGGATCACAGTTTTGAAGAGCTATGGCTTTCGGTTGTGTCTGAAAAAGATGAGCTCCATGATCCACAGCCTAAAAGATGCAGACGAGAGATAGAAAATGACGGAAAAAATGCTTATCACCAGTTGTTTTGCAAGATCATGAATAGCATCATTGATCAGATTCACACTAGATATTCTTCTCTCTCTAAATTAGAGTTTTTCACCTTCTTGCGCCTGAAAAATATGAAGAGTACAAGGTAAGCTTCCCAGATAACCTACTGAACAAAGTAAGAGACTTTTATGAAACACTGTTTGAGTATGTGCGTCTCGAGAATGAACTCATGGTACTCTATTCAAATTCAGAGTTTTCGGGCAAACATGTTCATGAACTAATGAGCATAATGACAGTGAATCAACTCAGCTGCGGATTTAAAGAAGTCTATAAACTAACAGAATTGATCTTGACAATTCCAAGCACCACTGCTTCAGTAGAACGTTCTTTCTCGGCCCTAAAACGAATAAACACATGCTACTGGGGGACACAAGGGCAGGAAAGGCTATGTGGTCTTAGTTTGCATTCGATAGAAAAAGGGCTGCTAATAGACTTGAAGCAAAGAAGTTCCTTCTATGATGATGTTATTGCTCACTTTTCTTCTCAGAAAAGAAGACTTGAGTTTATATATAAATAAAGTCGGTTGAAAGGGTGCTGTGGGAAATTGGTGTTAGTTTTTGTTTTTACTTTTGAAGTTAAAGTTCACCTATTTCTTCCAGTGCTTTGTTTATTCTTAAGAGTGTGCATTACTTATGTTCATATGCTTAACATATTACACTGCTTATACATGTGAAGCAAAGAAGTTCCTTATATAAGGACGTTATTGCTCACTATTTTTCTCCAAAAAGAAGACTTGAGTTTATGTGTAAATAAGTTCGATGCTTAAAGGAACCCGTAGGAAATTAGTGTTAGATATTTTACAGTTCACCTAAATTCTCCAAGTGTTTAGTGTAATACTGAGAAGGTGGATTGCGTATGCTTACCATATTACTATTAAGATTTATTAATAACTAAGTTAACATGAATTTCAATTATTTTACTCCACATGATATCCCGCACACCCAATTCATACAGTCACCATCCGCCACTGAGATATATATATATATATATATATATATATATATATATATATATATATATATATATAAAAACGGCATAAGTAAGCCTATATCTAACCCGGGCATAAGATTCACCCTGTTTTACTAACCTCACCTAACCTAGGCCTAACTGGGCATAAGTACACCTAGCCCAGGTCACCCCTTTATACTAGTATAGTATAACTTACCTCTTATATGGTGGATAGCAATCTTTTCAGCACGACGATCTCGATGATTCGTCAGCCAGACTCACTGAGCGGACGCATTCCCTGGGCTCTCTGATATTGTTTCTGCTTTTGGATATTGCCGATAAATTTACTTTTGAAAAGTTCTGAATTTTATATATTTGTGTTTATATTCACATTGTTATAGTTAAGTAACTGAATATTAGTGGTTTTTAGCGATTTAGAAGTTTTCATAGCGTGCCGACTTAATTTAACTCAAACTTATGACGGTTATAAACGTTAACTACTTTAACTTGTGCGATGCCGTCGCAGAAAGCGTCGTGTGCTAGGTGTAGGGTTAATCGGTGGTATACGGACTTTAAGGATTATAACGGCGGTCCTATGGCGATTACCGAGAGATCGGTTTGTTTCTGTTGTGATTTAAGGGAAGAGATAGTTGATATAAAACGTAGTGTACGCGAGGTGACGGAAAGACTTGCAACGCTTGATGAGGGCAGGGTTACAGTTGATGAAGGCCGAACCTATACTAACGTTGAAGACGTTAGTAATTTGAAGGGTGAGGTGAGGAACATAGTTTCTAGTATAGGTAGCTTATCGGGAAGGTTAGATAGAGTTGAGGAAGGGGTTAAGGTTAGATTGGTCCGAGATTAGTAGACGGGGAGGGATTTAGAGAAGTTAAGGGTGGAGCTAGACCACGTACGTTAGGTGATAGGAATCCACCCCCTATCGAGGTTTCGAACCCTTTCGCCCAGTTAGATAGGGATGTGAACGAGGGGGAAACTATTTTAATTGGGGACTCTTTAGTGCGCCATATGGATAAGGAGTTCGTTGAACGGAATCCAACCAAGAGGAGGAGGGTCTGTCTACCAGGGGCCAGGGTTGACAGAATTAGAGACGAAGTAGATAAGATTGATGTTGTCTCCCGTCAATCGATGTTGGTGACGATGGTAGGGGGCAACGACTCGTATAGGCCCGATACGAGAGTGCCTGACCTTTTGGAGAGATATAGGGAGTTAATTAGGTCCCTGAAGGCAAAGTCAGATAGGTCTTTAGTTCTAGGTATTACCCCTAGGGACAGTTTGGGTCTTAGGATTACGTCAAAAACAATATTTTTTAATACTAAACTAGAAGAGATTTGTGCTGAGGAAAATGTATCCTTCGTAAAGCTGTGGTCAGAATTTAGTGATCCTAGCCTTTTTATAAAAGATGGGGGTGCATTTCAATGAAATAGGGAATGCTAGGCTAGGTAGGTTAATCGATGAGAACGTTCGAAAGCTGTATAGATCGAAGCCCTCTTTAAACATTGTGGGTTCGGGAAACGCCGGCCCGACGTGAAAAATAATTTAAAACGCCGATCCGTGGTAAAAAATAACTTAAACGTCTTTTATTGTAACGCGCGTAATATTAGAAATAAATTGAACGAATTTAAGGCGATAATTTGTTCCGGGAACTACGATATAGTTGCCATAACCGAAACGTGGTTAAATACTGTGACTCGGGATTTGTTGGGGGAACTTGATATGGCGGGTGGTACTTGTCGGTTATTTCCCCCCCCCCCCCCCCCCCCAATTTTGACAATATTTTCGTTAAAACTAACGAAAATATCACGACTTAACCTAATCAATTATCAAGGGCGTACAGTTGATCTATTAGTTAATAGTAAATACTATTCCAGAAACAAACAATGTTATAATTAATAATAGATCAACTGTACGCCCTTAATAATTGGTTAGGTTAAGTCGTGATATTTTCGTTAGTTTTAACGAAAATATTCTGTCAAAAGTGGTGGTGGGGGGAGAGATAACCTACAAGTACCTAGCGGGTTTTAAACGTTTATAGGATTGGTGGCGGCGTTTTGCTGCTGGGCAGCAATATCAGAATAATCAGGAATTGTTGAGAACAATCCGAATGTTCGTTGACAGTTTCTTGCTCTAGAAATTGCCCGAAACTTCCACTGTGCTATATAAAGAAGAGCGCAGAGTCTGAGAAGTCAGTAAGTGTGAGCACACAAAGAAAGCAGGTTGTTTGTCTGATGGTTACCAGCACTGAGATACTGTGTTTCTGTGCTTCTCTGTGCTGACGATTTGAGTGTTATCGATCTTTTTTATTGCGAACATTATTTTAGTGTTGTGAATACATCTTTTTTCTGGAATCTGTAATCTGTTGCAGATTTAATAACTCTTCTCTCTATATCTGCAGGTTATGATTAATGTAGTACAGTTTGGTAAAGAGAATGGCAACTAGAGCTTGTAAACACTCGCCGGATATATTCTGCTACGTTTGTGGGTATTACATAGGCCCCAAGCAAGTATCGCACAAGATTGTGAAAGGCACCAAGTTCTGGATCGCGTATCGACTCTATTTTGTTATGCCTATGGGTGACCAAGATAAGTCCTGGGCACCCCATGTGATCTGTGGAAGCTGCCGCTCCACACTTGAAGGGTGGCTGCGGAGAGTACGCAAGGCAATGCCCTTTGCGGTACCTAGAATATGGAGAGAACCGAAGAGCCACCACGACGATTGCTACTACTGCATGGTAGATGTTTCTAAGTACAGGAAAGTTAAAGGAAGGCAGACTCTTCAGTATCCAAGCATAGCGTCGTCCATAGCTCCTGTACCACATGGCGAAGGTCTTCCAATACCACGTCCACCAGAACAGGTATCTATCCTTTACTTTACCTTTTGTATTTACAGACTGTGGGTCATTATGTGTCGATTTTTCTTAGTGCTGATGCTCTTCTACATATATAGCTATGCCTATATTTTGTTTCTTTGCTTTGCAGGTTGAAAATGAGGATGCAGCTAGCTCATCTGATATGTCGGCTGGTGAGGACAGTCATGATGAAGAATATACAGTAACTTTCAGTACAAACTAGGGGTTGCAATCGATAAAATATTATCGATAATTTATCGATAAGTGAAAGTCAACTATCGTATAATTATTGAGCAGATTTATCGATAATTTCAGATCACTTCCTGATTTTTTAAGTTTACGCTAAATGAACAAATTTTCTCTTGCAAATGAGATTTATTAGAAATAAAAAACGTAAGTAAGTCCTCTATGTTCAATGCAGGCAGTGAATTCGCATTGTACGAAGTAAAGAAAAAGAGAAGCGAAAATCTAGATCGATTGTACGATGCATTAAGGACCATCAAGCCTACAAGCTGTGAAGCAGAGTGGGAATTTTCATAACGAAGATTCGACGCAGTCTCTCTCCAGCCACTATTAATGCCTTATGCTTTTTGAAATGTTACTTCCTTAATAAGGATAAAAAACTAAAATCTGTTTAAATAACTATGGCTGTCACAATGTAGAATGATCTCATTAAAATCTGTTCTTATAATTTTGCGTTTTTCTTCTATTAATGAGACAGCTAATTTAATTAGAAAATTTATCGATAATTATCGATAATCCAAATTTTTTTCAATCATTTATCGATAAATGGACTTTCGATAATTTGCATCCTATAGTACAAACCCTCACTTTCCAAATCAGAGGGAATTGGACGACTCAATTAGAGATTTAGGTCTGACGAAATCAGGGTCTGAGCTTCTGACCTCTAGACTCAAAGAGTGGAATTTGCTTGGGGAAGACTGCAAGAGCACTGTATACCGAAAGCGGCATGAAGAGTTTGCAAGGTTCTACGATGTCAATGGCTCTCTCTGTTATTGCAGCGAGGTTAATGGTCTATTCACATATACTCTCAGAGTGGCGCCTGTTTATTGACAGTTCAGCTCGGAGTTAAAAGCTGTTCTACTCCACAATGGGAACAAATATCCATCTATACCAGTTGCACATTCTGTTCAAATGAAAGAGGACTATGAAAATGTCAAACAACTGCTCACTCAAATCAGGTATGAACAATATAACTGGGACGTGTGTGGTGATTTAAAAATGATTGGTTTCCTGTTATGTTTACAAGGAGGGTTTACTAAATATTCATGTTTTCTTTGCCTGTGGGATAGAAGGGCTTCAACTGAGCACTATAAAACAGTTCAATGGCCTCCAAGTGAAGGACTGCAACCAGGAAAGTACAATGTACTCAGGGAACCTCTTGTGAAGCCTGACATAGTTCTGCTACCACCTCTCCATATTAAGTTGGGTCTAATTAAGCAGTTTGTAACTGCGTTAGATTTTGGAAGGGAAGTTTTCCAACATATTCGGGTCATGTTCCCTAAACTCTTTGAAGCCAAAGTCAAGGCTGGCATCTTTGTAGGACCACAAGTCAAGGCGCTGTTGAATTCAAAGAACCTTAAAGCCAAGATGACTCCGATCGAAAAAGAGGCTTGGTGTGCTTTCCGTGATGTGGTTCGTGGGTTTTTAGGCAACCATAAAGCACCAAACTATAAGGAGTTAGTGTCAAACTTGATTAAGTGCTATGGCAAAATGGGGTGCCGTATGTCTTTAAAATTACACTATCTGCATTCACATCTAGACTTTTTTCGTGATAACCTGGGCGATGTGAGTGAAGAACATGGCGAAAGATTCCATCAAGACATTCAAACGATGGAGAAAAGGTACCAGGGCCATTGGGATGCTTCCATAATGGGAGACTACGTATGGTCGCTGATCAGAAAGGATAAGAATGTTCATACGCGGAAGTCGCATTCTTCAGTGCATTTTTAAGGAACGCACACTGCATAACGATGCTTGTTATTCTCTTATCGGTTCTCCTCATGATATATATTATATCCTTTGCACCATTTTGGGTTTGTCAAACAATTTTGGCTCAATAAACATTAATTTCCAAGTGTTTTTAGTTTCAGAAAATATTTATGTTAGCCTTCTTTATATACTTTGCCATATGAAAAGTGTGATAACCTATATTTTTGAAACTGCCTTAATGTTAATTACGAGACTTTTACTGGTAATGATGAGGGTTTGAGACTGAGTTCATGGAAGATAATTTTTTACGACAGATGGTTACCGAACCAACACGCGGTGACAATATCTGAGACGTGGTGATGACGAACGACGATAATATAGTCGAAGGTTTAGAAGTAGGTGAGTTTGGGATGTAGTGATCACCAAATTATTAGGTTTAAGCTATTGATAGAAAACAGTAAGGATAGTAACGTAATAGTTTTGCGGACAGGATGAGAGTAGTGGACTGGGATAATTTATTTATGGGTAATGACGCAAATTTTCATTGAGAGGCGTTTAAAGAAAGTTTTATGAATATCGAAAGGGAATTTATTCCTTGTAGGCCCAAGCGCGCTAGAAATCATGGTAGGCCCAAGTGGTGGACTAGAGAAATAGGCGAGTTCATAAACGAGCGTAACAGAGCGTATAGGCTTAATAAACGCAATGGCACAATAGCTAACTTTAATAGATATATTGAGCTTAGACGTCAGGTTAAAAGATGTTAAGAATGCTAAACGTAATTTAGAGATACTTATAGCTGCGGATAGTAAAAATAATCCCAAAAAGTTTTTTGACTACGTCAATAATCGTAAGCCGATAAAAGATATCATAGGCCCTCTAGTGGACGCTAACGGCGCTTTGGCTTCCGACGCTCAGGCAATGGCGAGTATTTTTCACAACTTTTTTGCGACAGTTTTTACTGTAGAAGACGTAAATAATGTCCCCGACGTTGACGATATCGTTCCATTTAGTAGCGAGACTATTTTGAATGATATAACTGTTTACGAGGGTGAGATTGCGCATTATATCGATAAGCTAAAAGTTAGCAAGGCTCCAGGCCCTGACGCGCTTTATCCTAGACATTTGAAAGATTTGAAAGACGTTATAGTAGGCTCCTTAACAAAAAATTTTAATAAGTCACTGGAAGCGGGGATTATTCCTGAAGACTTCAAATTAGCTAACGTTACGCCCATTTTTAAAAAAGGCGACCGTACAGTAGCTAGCAATTATAGGCCTATTAGCTTAACGTCAATTGTCGGTAAACTTTTGGAATCCCTAGTTAGGGACCGTATCGTCGATCACTTAGAAAGTCGCGATTTGATTAATAGTAGTCAGCATGGGTTTCCACGCCATAGATCTTGTTTAACTAATTTGTTAGAACTTTATAACGAAATAGTACGCAAATACGATAGGCATAGAGCGGCTGACGTTATTTATTTAGACTTTAAAAAAGCGTTCGATACAGTTCCACATAGAAGATTAATTGCGAAGGTTAAAGCGTACGGTATACGCGGTCAGGTAGCTAACTGGTTAGAGGAATGGCTTCGTGCCAGGAAACAGGGTCGTTGCTAATGGTAGGGAATCGGGGTGGTTGGATGTAGGTAGCGGTGTCCCTCAGGGTCCAGTGTTAGGCTCATTGCTATTCGTAATCTACATTAACGACATAGATGTAGGCTTGACCAGTAACGTGTCAAAATTCGCGGACGATACTAAAATAGGCGGTAAAGTTCTTAACGTGGACAATAGTAATAGGCTCCAAGACGATATAAATAGGATTATGGAGTGGACGGATAAGTGGCAGATGCAATTTAACGTAGACAAATGTAAAGTTTTGCATATAGGTTCTCGTAACAATAATTACACGTACGCGATGAACAACAGACAGTTAGCAAGCGTTGACGAGGAAGTAGATTTAGGCGTACGCGTATCTAAGGATTTAAAAGTTAAGAACCAGTGCCTGGAGTCTTGCGCAAAAGCTAATAGGATGTTAGGCTTCATAGCGCGTAATTTCGAATTTAAATCGAAGAATATTATATTGCCCCTTTATAAGTCCCTAGTCAGGCCTCATTTAGAATATGCCGTTCAGGTTTGGTGTCCGTATTTGCGTGAGGATATTGAGAGGTTGGAAATGGTTCGGCGTCGCGCCACGAAACTAATTCCATCATTGCGCAACAAGTCTTACGAAGATAAAATTAAAGAGTTAGACTTGCATTCACTTGAAACTGGGAGATTAAGGGGGGAGCTTATTGAAGTTTTCAAAATCGTTAATAAAATCGATAACGTAAATTTTGACAAATTGTTCACTTTCGATAATAGCAATACTCGTAATAACGGATTTAATTGCGTGGCAGACGTTTCATTACTAACATCGCTAAAAACTTTTTTACGTTTAAAGGAACTGATAATTATAATTGGAATAATCTTCCCGCATTCGTCATGAATTCTACCAGCGTTATTATGTTTAAGAACCGTTTAAATAGGCATTTTAAAAATATTAACGTTGTTTAAACTAATAATAAAACAATTAGCAACAGCTCTGGGGGTAGTGGTCGACGATGAGTCTGTTGACGATTAATGCCAGCTTGTGACATGCCAACGTGTGATATGCTAGCAATAAAAAAAAAAATTAGACGAACACAAACTTAGATGTAGCTCGTAGCGTAAACTAACCCACTTTTTGTTATACTCTTCCTACTTTTTTTTTCTTATCCTCTCTTTACTTGCATGTCTGTAGTTTGCACGGTTGACAGTGTTTGAGTTAAGACTGTGTTTGCATAGTTTGTAAGCGTTCTTATTTTACTTCTTTTCATCTTTCACCCCTCTCCTATTCTCTTCGCCTATTTTTCCGACTTGTCGGCAGTGGCCGGCGGATGATGGTGAGTCTTTCTTTCTCTTTTTCTAAATGAATGTTAACGCACGAATGATAGGTTTTGTTACTTTAACTCCTTATTCTCTTCTTTTAACCCCCTACCCTTTCCTTTCTCTCGGGCTAACCTGAGAGTGGATCTCAGGGTCTTTGTTAGCCTTAGCTTCTGTAGATCTGTAGATCTTTCCATCTTCCAGATTCACGTTCTTCGAGCTAGTAAATTATAGCAATCAATAGCTGTTCTTAAAGTCATCTCAAATTTGAAATCAACCTTCAGAAACTGACAGTATGAACGAATACATAAGTAACACAGCTGTATACTATATCTTAAATGAGACCCATAAAGATAAACTTTTCCCGCGGACATCTAAACACAAATTTCTCATCTACCCTGTATGAAATACCCAATTACGGTAACTGGTAGCAGTAACTGGTAACTATTTTTTGTTGTTGTTGTTGGTTAGCCGATCAGCCCACCCTGATCGAGCAAGCCGGCGGCACGCAGGTAACCGATCGCCCTCTCCGGAGTGGACCAGAGGTTCAGCGCACTACTGATGTTGTGTTGTGTTCTATGTTGTGCTAGAGCGGTACGGTCTGTCATAATGTGTTCAATTGTTTGTGGTATGTCCTGGCACAGGTGGCAGGTGTCGTCTGTTGAGTTGTCTAGTCTGTGTTTATATGTCTGTAAGTTGGGGTGATGTCCACATCGCAATCGTACTAAGTTAACTCGATCCGATCTGCTCAGGCTTGGTCTCTGACCTGTCAATGGGTGGCGGCTTCGCACCTACGACCGCATTCGGACCGAGTTGTGTCAGTGTTTTGTGGGTTAGGTGTGTGTGTGTGTGTTTTCTTTACTGTGTGATGTCTGTAGGGCGTAGTATGGAATGGAGTATTTGGTTATAATGTCTCTCTGGTGTTACCTTAATGGTGCGAGGTGTTGGTGCATGATTGTACATGTAGTGGCAAGGGTGTTGTGGGTTAGTTGTCGCTGCTGCCATGAATTGTGTTCCCCTCATGTCTAAATGTTCCCTAACTTTCAGTATTTTTGTTTCTGTGTGCAGGTGTTATATTGGTGTTTGAGTACATCCTGTAATTATACGAAGCGCGTGGTTTTGTGTTGTCTGTAAGGTGTTTGTGTGTGTTTGAGATAATGGGTGCCCAGCATGGGCTGAACGAATATATTGTTTGTATACGAGTGATGTTGCTTCCTGCTGGTGTCCAAAGTTTGTGCCTGTTAGTACCGTAAGCGTATTAAGTCTTGACGTACATTTGTTTTTAATGTCCTGAATGTGGTTTGCAAAAGATAATGATGTGTTGTATGTGACCCCAATTATTTTGGTCCTGTGAATGTGTGGAATGTTGGTGTTGTTTAGTGTAAGCTGTGGAGTTATCTGGTGTTCTTTTTTGTTGCTTGTTCGCAAGGTGATGGTTGATTTTGTGGGCGCTACTTTGAGTCTATTGTGTGTGAGCCAGTTTGTATACTGTTTGTGTATGTTTGTGGGTTATTTGTAGCAGTGTCGATGTTGTTGTGGGTGGATGTTAGAGTGATGTCATCTGCATATGATGATAAGGTAAGCTTGTTATCTATGTGTGTTGGAATGTCATGCATGTATAAGTTGAAGAGTGTTGGTGAGAGAACAGAGCCTTGAGGGACCCCGTTCGGAAAAAGCGTTTTTTTTGATGACTTGTCATTAAATGTGGCACGTGAGTATCTTCCTGAAAGATTCATATAACCATACTCAAGGTTATAAAATATATCCTCGCTTAATATTCATATTTTATAGGAATATTTTAAAACAAAGAAAGAATAAAGCAAAATTTAGTATAGAATTCATTCTCTTTATTCTTGATTGAAAGAAAATCCTAAAAAAACTTTTTAGCAAAACATTTGAAGGACAGGACCGGAAATAATTTCATTATATACTTCCAATCCCAAATTGTTGGACAAATTAATAAAGAAAATAAGGTACAAAAAGAAATGACAGTATTAAACAGCACATTTTGACCAAAGATAATAACTGATACTGTAGGAAGGAGCTAAAAACCTCAACGTATGTCGATAGTTAGCAGTGCTAAACCTAAGGATTTTTTAGTGTGTGGTTGATTGCATTAAAATACACCTTTTCTGTATTGTTTGTACAATACTGAAAACTTTCCAACCTAACAAGTTTATAGTCCACAATTTTAAGACTACACAAGTATCCACATAGGTACAAACGTCAGTACTGAATATCTTTGTAACCAGTAACAGCACTCCCAGTAGGCGATTGCAGAATCGTCTCAGCATTTAATTTGAAACAATTTTAAAATCTTGTCTTCTTGACATCATCAGACTGCATGTAAATTTTGAGAAGTGGAATACATATTACATATTGATGAAAACAATATCTGCAAAATTAAAACACAGCTGTTCAGTAAAACAATGGGTGTCGTATAAGAAAATGCAATCAATTAGTAAACTGTATTTGTAAGACTAAGGCAGTTTTTTCAACATATATACCTACATTTTCATTTATAATTATATTCATATTGCCTCCACAGTGACAAGTGAATAAGTCATTCAATGAAAAATAATGGCAGTTAAAAATAAGCACAAAAATAAAAAAAAATTGCGAAATTATTCATTACATAGATGCACATAACATATGTAATACATCATTAATTTATCATCTGTCAGTAATTATTACAGTTAGCTATTGCTTAACGCGAATTCATATTTCACAATTTCGGAAAAAAACGAGATACAGTGTAATCATTAGCAGTAAATTTTACAAGAAGACAATCTTTCATTAAAGAGAAACATATTCCTAATTTTCTTGCCTCGTTTAATACGATTTTAAGTTACACGGTGGTTTTCAAGAGTGCTCTTGTTACGCGAGAGCTCCCTAGTATGTGAGCTCAATTAGATATTTCGCCATTACTACGGAAAAACCTTTTTACAGCTGGATTGTTTTTATAGGTTGATGTTTGTGGCTCTTTGTATCGTCGACGCTTAGCCTGAAGAAATTTTGCTACTGCTGAACGTGGATCAAAATGACCTGCACCAACACCATTTAATGCAATAAGCAATCTGTTGTTGGCACCCTGCAATGACATCGCAAGCCTTCTGTCACTACGGAAAATATTATAATGCGATACCACTCTTTCTACTGCCATTGAATGTGGAGCTGCAGTGAGAACAAGATTCACGAGTGTTGTAAGTGGAGAGTCAGGATTTTTGGTCACAGCTTCAGAAATACGTTTGAATTTCATGTTGATGTCTTTATGTTCGTTCAACCTCGGATTGTTGATAAAAATATCGATACAATCGTCAGTAAGTTTCATAGAGTCAAAATGTCTGTTCATTTTCCGAAGAAGAATGTTAGCCTTTCTGGCCATAACTTCAGGAGATGTCGAATTAAAAACCTCTGAAATTTCTTTTAACGACGCATTTGCTCCTTCGTCCATTCTCTTTTGCAAGCAATTCTTAATTGACTCAAGTGTCTCATGCCTAATAGCACTGAAAGAGCGATTTGATAACGTGACGAACTGATTAGAAATTGCTCTTCTTGCTCTCCTTCTAACTACACCTGTATCTTCTCTTGCCTCCTTATGTTGATCGCCATCCGTTGTCGGTTTACTTGTTCCTGCACCTTCGTCTACATCTCCCAATTTCTCCTCCCAACCACCGATATATGGTTTGTCCACCATCGTCGTGATACGCTCAATGTATCGAGTTTGGATTGCCGGAATATCGAACAGTATTAGGTCTGTTTTTTGAATTCCTTTTGTAGACAGGCAAGGTGATGAAGAATGTCAGCCATTAAACCAGTCAGTCTATATTGCTGACCTCCTGCCTCCAACATACGCAAAAAACCAGACGCCTGTTGCTTAGTGATTCTATCATCAGTAGTGGAGATGCTTTCCCAGAAAGCAACACATGCTGGCAGATTGTTAAGTAGACTGACGCACATTGCTTGGACATGTTGTGCAAATCGTACTTCTGGTGGATTAATAAACTGTTTGAACGTCAACCCTAGTTTTTTGCATTCAATCATTCAATTTTCACACGCTTGGTACGGACAGAAGACACATGAAAATATTTAACTATCTTTCACCTGGGAATACCATCGCTTCAATTCAGGAACAGTTGTGATTAACTCGTGAAACGCCAAATCAGTTCTATGGCACACACACCATATGCAAGGAACCAGCCGGTGGTTCATCATTCAGTTTCTTCCACAACCCAGAATTGATACCGGTGTTGGCTGCTTCACCATCAGTTGTAAGGGATAACAGCTTGTCGAAAACAGGTGCATTGAAGTTAATTTCATTCATGTTGTCGCTCTCGGTGTCGTCATCATCGCTTGAATCTTGGCCTTCTGGCGCTAGATTATTATACTGAAATGATACATCGCCAGGCCTCTCTAAGCTTCTACCGAGAGCCTCCAGTAAGCCATTAGCTCCTCCTTCAACAGGCTTCACAGCTGCAAGAAAACGTGTAGTAATAACGCCATCTTTCACCAATCTTGCAGTCACAAACTTAATGCCTAGTTGTTGACGATCACATGATCCATCAATTTGTATTCCTAAAGCATCGCATTGATTTATTTCTTCAATGAGATTCTCCTTAAATACATCACCAATGCATGACATTTCATAGTAAATATTTGTCGTTCGATAGTGCATATCTGAACCTGTGGGTCTAAATGGTTCCGTGTTGCAATCCCAGTCTTGGAAAAACTTCTGTACAAGTTGGTCGAAAAAGATATTGGTGAGACTCCTTGATGGCCAGGAATATCCTGATACGTTTTCACACTGAGTGTCATTGTAGCAGTCCATTGCCAGGCGAAGTAGTTGTGAAACTTCCTGGATTCTATATCTCTTGAAGAGATTCAGCCAAGGATGTTTGTCGCTCTGTTTTTGAAACTGATCATGTAATTTGCTTGCCTCTAGTGCAGCTGCATGTGGTTTACCCTGAAGATGCTCAATTAAGCGCTGTGCTCCAAGCTTACCTTCTGTTCGTGCTCCCGTACTGGATGCATAAGGTACACTTCTGTTCAATGAAACCTTCTCAGCATCATCTATGAAACTGCAACAAACATTACACTTAACAAACAATCGAATTTGTCTTTTATCCTTGTTTTTAATTCTTGTAAGAACCGAATCCGATGAATACATGTTCAACAATCTGTTAATATTAAGAGGTAAGCCCATATAGTACGATGTGGAACCAGTAGAAGTGGAAGATGAATTGGCCATATCCGCATCTTGACCAATACTTGAAGCTGAGGTCTCTGGGTATGGACATTGAGAAGAGGCTGTATTTGAACAGTCAGATGGCATAACTGAAGAACCTGTCGACCCTGTATCACTGGCCGTTGTAGATGTCAATGGTCGTTCATTAGCTGTAATTCCAACAGACTAAGGTTCTTTACTGTGTGTTTTATTGTTCGACTTGAAAAAACTAGATATGTCCATTGAACCAACAGAATCATCTTTTTTTAATTTTTTACGACTAGACATTTTAGTATTCAAATACAATCTGTAATAGACAACCAATATTATTGATGTATGAATTTAATTTAGCATAATAAAGTGAATTGGTTACTAAAACAGTAAAAATATTTTTAGTAGAAATAAAATAAACAACAATAAAGTAAATTTATAGCTAATTGAAAGAGCAATGAATATCAATAAAAAATCTGATTGGTTTCAATAATCTGATATACCTATAGAAACTATAAATATAACCTATATAAACTATAAATATAACCGAAATAAACCCCCACTATTATTTAATAACAAATTAATAGTGGGACCTTTTCCAGTTTGTGTACCGTTTTTCATATAATTTATTTTTGAGAATATTTTTGTTAAAACTAACGAAAATATCACGACTTAACCTAACCAATTATCAAGGGCGTACTGTACAATTGATCTATTATTAATTATAACATTGTTTGTTTCTGGAATAGTATTTACTATTTACTAATAGATCAACTGTACGCTCTTGATAATTGGTTACGTTAAGTCGTGATATTTTCGTTAGTTTTAACAAAAATATTCTCAAAAATAAATTATATGAAAAACGGTACACAAACTGGAAAAGGTCCTAATAGTGTATTAGTCTTGTGTATTAGTAATTGTGTATTATTAATAGTGTATTAGTAGTAAATATTAGTCTTGTAGGTTATTTCCCCCCCTCCCACTATTAATAACAAATATTAATAGTGGGGGAGGGGGGAAATAACCTACAAGAAGAAGAACCTACAAGAAGCATAAATAAAGTATTGAACAATTTTTAACGAAAAAATAATATACATTTGTAGGTAATACCATGTAATATTGTTTATATACAGGGTGTCCCAGGAGGAAATGTCAAGAATGCATCATTTCACTCTTTCGGTATTTCTAAGTAGAAAGTATTTATCGATATGGGTCTGATTCCCAACCGTTACCGAGATACAGGCCTCTACATTTGGGTAATTAAAACATAATAAAAAGGTGATCTTAGATACTATTTAATGACACTTGTGGTTTACAAAAAGTACAAACATACAATACACTATTGCACTTATTGCAGAATGGTTTCAAAGTGACCCCCTCCTTCAATGCACGCGGCGAGCCTCCGATCCATCGAGTCTTGCCAAGGAAAACGCGGAAGTTAATTTCTGAGGTTTATGAACGCATCCTGTATACGTGCAACCAACTGCTCCCTAGTTTCGGGCTTACCCCGCTGATAAACGTTACTCTTCAAGAACCCCCAGACAAAAAAATCTAGCGGAGATAAGTCAGGCGAACGAGGGGGCCATGCCACAGGTCCTCCACGTTCAATCCACCTTCCCGGAAACCGTTGATATGATCTAAGATCGGCTTTTTATTATGTTTTAGTTACCCAAATGTAGAGGCCTGTATCTCGGCAACGGTTGGGAATCAGGCACATGTCGATATAATACTTTCTACTCAGAAATACCCAAAGAGTCAAATGGTGCATTCTTGACATTTCCTCCTGGGACACCCTGTATAGTCTCATTATGTATGAAAATAAAAATATTGTGATAAATATTACGGATAATAAAACAACCAATTATTATATTTTGAACTAGGTAAATAGAATAAAATAGGATAAACAGTATGCAAATATACAATTATGCAATATAAAAAATTGCCACTGTAAAAGACCCAACGCTCATTCATGTGTCACTTGCTCAAGATTGGCATAATTAAGCCCTGTAGCTGTAGCTATGCCTACCTGCTACCTGCATATCAATCATTATGTAATAGAGTCATGCAAATGAATACATAAATGCATAATTGCATTAGAATACATAATTTCAATCACATAAACATAGGAAATAGGTTGTTTCATATTTGTTTCAATAGTCAAAGTTAGGCCGCCATCCATGATTCCATCACATTACAATTATATACCAAGGCAGCATTAGCAAGTCACTATCTTAATACTGCAATATAATATGAGTAAAATTAAACTATGTAATAGAACTTATAGAAAACAAGGTACTTTTGCATTATCCTCCCAAGTTCCCAACACTAATTTTTTTTTATAACGGCTAACGCCTGCGGCGGGCTGTTTTTACCGTAACCTAACCTAACCTAATACCAACACTAATTTTTTTTATAATGGAAGGAAAATAAAGTACCATAACCAAAACCAAACCAACATTATATAAAAAAATTAGTGTTGGGAGGATAATGCAAAAGAACCGAAAACAAAGTTATTTATTTACCTCTATCCCCTTTAAAAGCACTTAAATTAAAAGCAACAGAATTGAACAGATCAAGCTGGCTATTTCACTCATTGCTTTAGTATTAGGGCCAGCATGGGTCTTGTTTACAACGGATTTTATGGCAAATGCCAAACTACCGATTAGATTTATAGCCAAGTTGGCGACTTTGGCTGTATTCTTTTGGCTGCTTTATCCATGGATTCGACAGAGTTTTTTTTAGATGATTGAATACAGTATTATTTGGTTTTTTAACTGGGTGGGTGAAATCCTTTACTGGGTGGGCGATCACCCATCCAGTTAACATGTTAGATTTAGGCCTGATAGTTAGCGGCTGACGAGGAAGCTTCTAACAGTGGCTGTATTCTCCAGCGCGGGACACGTCAACGCGAAGAAAAGGCGACGTCAAACCGAAACATCAACGCGCTGATGGCCAAACTTCCTCAAATCTCCGTACAGCGGGCTGTCTACGGTTGGCCAGATTGGCAGTCGACGGCCTGTTGCGTGGCACGGTCAGAGTGCCGATCGGCTCCCGGGGCCGGATCTACACCAGCGTACTGGTAACTATTGTTTAGCAGTAACTGCTACCAGTACTTTAAATTGTAAATAAGCTATCAATTCAGTTTCAATTTATATAAGTTTTTATTAATATACGAATCTACACAGACACATCCTTCCTTCGCGATTGTTCATTAAATTATAACCCTTTGAGGAAATTGAAATTTGAGTTCGAGTATTTCACTTAATTCCCCTAACTCTGGGGGAGCAACGATGAAGACTTTCTCTTCCGGAGGAGCTTCCGACCGAAACTTTTTTAAGGAAATTATGTATATACATGACAATAATAATAGAATATACAGGATTTGATAGATATTTGATTATTTGTATGACGTCATTAAAATGGGTGGGATTTTGAGTATTTCGATCAAAGACAGTATATATATACATATATATATATATATATATATATATATATATATATACACACACACACACACACACACACATATATATATATATATATATATATATTATAATAATAATAATAATAATAATAATAATATATTCCTATAATATTACTATTGAGCTAAAATGTGTCTGTGTGTCTATCTGTCCGCTTTCTTCGAACCGTGCACAGCCTCAACGGCACATCGGAAAATTCTGCAACCACTACCAACTGATAGCCCATGAGCTTCCGATGTGCTCTGTGAAGTTTCCCGGTCCTAGGTCACAATTACTGGGTCCGAAGGCCCCAGCACTGGGATAAGACTACAGAAAAAACGCAGCCGTGAAAATCTTGAGCTTCACACATACTGTGACATATACTGCTACCCGCCCGGGGGTAATCGGGGAGGGGGTGGGGTAATTGGGGGAATGGGTAATGGGGAGGGGTGGGGGTAATGGGGAGGGGTGGGGGTAATGGGGGAGGGGTGGGGGTAGTGGGGGAGAGGGGTGGGGGTAATTGGGGTAATGGCGTTTTTTAACTTTTGTGTGTGGGGGAGGGGAGGGGGTAATTGGGGGAGTGGTGGTAGGGGTAATGGCGTTTTTTACTTTTGTGTGTGGGGGTAATGGGGTAATGGCGAATATAGCAGTATATGTCACAGTGCTACCCGCCCGGAGGGCCAAGTTGTACAACGGTCGCGAGCGATAGCGAGCTACCGCTTGTCTATACTATATAAAGGCAGTCCTGTCTGTACGTCTGTAGACACCATCTATTTACTATTAAGTGATTCTGAACATAGAAATCAATGCGCTTTGCTTTGTTTCAACTTTTTACTCTCGCGCGTTAAGAGTTTCATTGCTTAATTAAAAACGCCCCTGTCTCAATCCATCCGCAAGGTGGCGAGTACCTATTATTCATTTGGAAGGATAACGTGATAAATAATAGAAATATATATATATATATATATATATATATACTAGCAAAAGTGGGCCCTACGGGCCCGTTTAGTTAGACCTGCGGTGCTGAGGGCTTTCGGCTGTGGACCCCCAATTACTGAGGAGTCAATTATTCGGTCAATAAAACTAGAGCAAAGAACACAGCCATAAAAATCTTAAGCTTCACAAATCTTGATACAATGGGTTCGGATGTGAAGCTTAAAATTTTCATTGTTGCGTTCTTTTCTATAGTTTTATTGACCGAATAATTGAAACCTCAGTAATTGGGGGGGGGGGGGGGGGGAATTATTTGGACAATAAAGCTATAGAAAAGAACGCAGCAATGAAAATCTTAAGCTTCACATCCGAACCCAGTGTATTAAGGTTTTGAATTGGTCGGGGCAAGTTATGCCACCGGGAACCCGGGCTCCGTTTACCAGTTTTCCTTAATGGAAGTTCTCAAAAAACTCTCTAATGTTTTCATTAATCATCACTACTTATTTAAGTAAAGTTATTTCAACTAAAGTAAAAAATAAAATACAAACAGCACCGACTTTTGTGAACTTTATTCAGGATGCAAATAAGTATATAGAGCAAAAGAATTATAGCAACCAACTTACTTTATAGCAACCAACTCAGTCCTGTACTAAATTATATCTAATTTTTTCATCTTAAACTTTTAATGCTTGGAAAAAAATGCAACAGTAAATATCTAGAGTTAGACGAGCTGTATTGCAACAGTTAGAACCAATGACTTACATCCTCACAGGAAGGTAAATGACTAAACATAGCCTAATGGTAAATTTTGTGAAATAAAATGTGCTCACATAATGATTAACGTGTCTGTTCAAACTACATTCAAGATAAAAAAAACATGGAGTAATAATGATCAGTGATCTAGAAAGTGCTTCTGCGCCTCGTCTTACAAGTTACAAAAGTGTCTAGAAAAGTAGACAAAAGGACCCCGGGTAAGGGGATCCCGCTTGCCCTTATGTTAAAAACGCCCCTGGAGTGAGAACTAAGTTTTGCACACGGACAAACTCGCATTATTTAAAAACTGAATATTATCACATGAATCTTCAAAAACAGTAGAAGCCTATATGCTTACTTTATTAAGTTATTCTATAAATGATTACATATTATTAATTAAATTATATAATAAAAACTCTAAAAATGTAATTCAGTTGATGACATTTTTTCGCGGGGAATTTAGTCCTCCTTCCAAACACTAGATGGTAGAAGAGAGAGAGAGTTACAAGGAGTTACAAGGAAAAGTAGTACCTCAAAAGGCCTTGCGGCCCATACCGAGGAGGAACCAATGGCAACGGGTGCCAGGGAAAATTTTATACACCCTCAAATAGTGTGCAAGATTCGGTCTGACATTTTCTTGAACAGATCCACAGAAGAACTGTTAACAACTTCAGAAAGTAGCCTGTTCCACGTGTCACATCTTATACGTAAGGCAATTCTCAAACACACTAGTCCTAAACCGTTTCAAATCCAACTTCCAACCATTGTTGCGAGTTGGGTTATCATTTAAACTAAACATGCTTCTAAAATCGACATTGTTGAACCGGCGTAAGAACTTGAAAACCTTGATGAGTTGACCGCGCAGCCTCCGAGTTTCCAGCGAAAACAAATTCAGGCGCGTAAGCGCGTCGATTGTAGCCCATATACCTAGCGGAAGGGATTAACTTCGTGGCCCTCGCCTGGACTCGCTCCAGCCTCTCAATATCTTTCCTGAGGGTGGGCGACCAGAACTGCACAGCATACTCGAGGTGCGGCCGAACCAGAGAATTGTACAGCGAGAGCACAATCTCCTTGTTCGGAAATCGAAATTGCCTCCTGATATAACCCAACAACTTCTGGGCTTTCTTTTCCACCTCTACGCATTGTTTGGTAAACTTAAGGTGACTGCTAATGAGCACACCCAAGTTCTTTTCCAAATCAGTCGCCTCGATATTACTCCCCAACATCGAGTAGTCCGACTTGGGATAGGCGTAGCCAATGTGCATCACCTTGCATTTACCCAAGTTAAACGGCATTTGCCATTTTTCGGACCACTCTCCTATCCTACCTAGGTCCGCACGCAGTTGCTCGATCGCTTCGGGCGTCCCAACATTGTCCCCAAGCTTGGTGTCATCAGCGAATTTGGCGATCCGACTGACGATGCCACCGTCGATATCATTTATGTAAATGATAAACAACAGTGGCCCCAAAACGGAACCCTGAGGAACCCCGCTAGTGACCGAGGCCCAACCCGAACTAGCCCCTTTAATTACAACCCTCTGCCCCCTATTCTTCAGCCAGTTTTCAACCCACCTACCAACTTCTCCACCAGTACCCAGAGCGCGCACTTTGGCCATTAGCCGGCGGTGAGGTACCTTATCAAAGGCTTTCTCAAAGTGGAGATAAAGTATATCAATCGCCCAACTCGTATCATACTCACTCATCATGACGTGGAGAAACTCGAGCAAGTTGGTGAGACACGACCTATGCCGTCTAAACCCATGTTGGGAGTCCCCAAGCAGCTTGTAACAATCTAAATGGTCAACGATCCTATCTGCTATTATCCCCTCTAATAATATAATTTACCTACAACTGAAGTGAGACTAATGGGACGATAGTTCTCTGGACTTTCGTGATCCCCTTTCTTAAAGATAGGGGTCACATTGGCTTTCCTCCAGTCACCAGGCACCTGGCCCGTCTCCAACGATTTGTTGAAGACTGTAGCCAGGTGAGGAGCCACCTGGTCACGCACGTCCCGCAACACTCTGGGGAGGAACTGGTCTGGCCCAGAAGCCTTAAACGCGCTCAGTTTGTCTATTCTATCGGCAATGACTGTCGCGGTACACCGAACACTATCCAGGCCAGCACCTTCGTGCCTGACGCCTGGCTCGGGGATGACGCGGGTGTCCTCCCTGGTGAACCCTCCCGCAAAGTACTCATTAATCACATTAGCGATGTCCGCGTCGGAGGTCCGCAGAACGCCGCTGGGTCCTTTAATGGACCTATCATGCTTCTAATGGGCTTTCTACTATTAACATGACTGAAGAACTCCTTAGGGTTCCCCTTGCAGAGGCTTGCCACCCGTAGTTCTTCGTTACGTTTCGCTAGCCTAACCTTCGCCTTCACTTCCCGACACAGGCGGACATACGCTTCAGTGTTCTCATGGGAACGATTGGCCTTCGCCCTCCTATACGCTACTTTCCTCTTTCGGATAGCCGAAGCGATGCCACGACTGAACCACTTAGGCTGCGTTGAAGCAGGGGTGACCGGTTTTGAGGGTATGACAGCAGACTGCAGCACCATAACCTGGTCCCGGAATGCAGTCCACACTCCCTCAACATCGCCACCGACCTCTAACCCCATCTCACCTACGCTATCCCGGAGGCTAACAAAGTCCGCCCGCCGTAGATCGAGCTTACTGCGTCTCGAGTTACTACGCTTCACCCGAGGGAAGCAGACACGGAACCTAATCAGACCGTGATCACTCCCGCCCAACGATTCGTCAACGGTGACGCCAGTGACGAGGTTGTCTTCGGTCGTGAATACTAAGTCTAGAACGCTTTCGCCTCGTGTAGGCTCATTGACCCACTGAGGAAGTTCTCATCAGCAAAGTCAACTAGCCTCCTCCCTTCAACATCAGCAGTCCTGTCTTCCCACTTTATGCCGCGACAGTTGAAGTCTCCTAAAACTACACACACCCTATCCCCTAGCAGGCTACGGAGTTCGGTGTACAGGGCTGTATCCTCCTCGAGGAGGAGATGCGGAGGTCTGTACACCAAGATTAACCTATAGTTCGTCCCCCCCACGTTCAGATCGACGCCAAGCAGCTCCCGTTCCGGTCGGAACTGGCAGTCAACCGGACTCAACGTGTCCCTCACGTATATTAGTACCCCTTCCCCCTCCCCACGGGTGCGGTCTTTGCGAAACTTTCTATACCCGGGAATTTTGAACTCCCCAACGTAGTCCGTACGATCAGTATGAATCCAGGAGAGAGAGAGAGAGAGAGAGAGAGAGAGAGAGAGAGCTAATACAAAAGTGGGCAGAGTTTCGGATCTTGTTATAAGTGATCTTTGTTTCAATTTTGCCAAAACTCTGGTGGCCATGAAACTATATATTTGCTGTTCTATAAATCAAGAAAAACAAGAATCTCTATAATAACTCACCTAGTAGTAAAACCGTTGCAGAAAAACTGTTTGCATCAAAATTTATCTAAATCTTAACGTCTGTTTTTCCAAAAATGAATTTATTTAACCCTAGAAAGCCAGTATGGGACTGCACACATGGCGACTAGTGTTGGGTCTACGTAACCCCACAATGAACATTACAATTATAGGCTGAATTAAACAATTTATTGTTGCTAAACAATAATAATTAATTTGCGAACAATAAAAAACAATTTCCAGAAAAACAAATGTACTTTTATTGGAAAAAGCCACGATAGTTTTCTCGGGTTAATATTTTTAAAAAATTATGTAAGTCACCGTAAAATTGGATTATTCCGACATGTTTCAACTCATGTTGTTGTTGGTTAGCCGATCAACCCACCCTGATCGAGCAAGCCAGCGGCACGCAGGTAACCGATCGCCCTCTCCGGAGTGGACAAGAGGTTCAGCGCACTAGTGATGTTGTGTTGTGTTCGTTGTTGTGCTAGAGCTGTACAGTCTGTCATAATGTGTTCAATTGTTTGTGGTGTGTCCTGGCACAGGTGGCAGGTGTCAGTGATGTCCACATCGGAATCGTGCTAAGTTAACTCGATCCGATCTGCTGAGGCTGATCTCTGACCTGTTAATGTGTGGCGGCTTCGCACCTAGGACCGCATTCGGACCGAGTCGTGTCAGTGCTTTGTGGGTTAGATGTGTGTGTATGTGTTTTCTGGACTGTGTGATGTCTGTGGGGCGTGGTATGGAATGGAGTATTTGATTATAATGTTTCTCTGGTGTTACCTTAATGGTGCGAGGTGTCGGTGCATGATTGTACATGTAGTGGCAAGGGTGTTGTGGGTTAGTTGTCGCTCGATGCTGCCATGAATTGTGTTCCCCTCATGTCTAAATGTTCCCTAACTTTCAGTATTTTTGTTTCTGTGTGCAGGTGTTCTATTGGTGTTGTTGGAGTGCATCCTGTAATGATACGAAGTGCGTTGTTTTGTATTGTCTGTAAGGTGTTTATGTGTGTGTTTGAGATAATGGGTGCCCAGCATGGGCTAGCATAGTCCATAACTGAGCGAATATATTGTTTGTATATGAGTGATGTTGTTTCCTGCTGGTGTCCAAAGTTTGTGCCTGTTAGTACCCTAAGCGTATTAAGTCTTGACGTACATTTGTTTTTAATATCCTGAATGTGGTTTGCAAAAGATAATGACGTGTTGTATGTGACCCCAAGTATTTTGGTCCTGTGAGTGTGTGGAATGTTGGTGTTGTTTAATGTAAGCTGTGGAGTTATCTGGTGTTCTTTTGTGTTGCTTGTAAGCAAGGTGATGGTTGATTTTGTGGGCGCTACTTTGAGTCTATTGTGTGTGAGCCAGTCTTGTATACTGTTTATGTATGTTTGTAGGTTATTTGTAGCGGTGTCGATGTTGTTGTGGGTGGATGTTAGAGTGATGTCATCTGCATATGATGATAAAGTAAGCTTGTTATCTATGGGTGTTGGAATGTCATGCATGTATAAGTTGAACAGTGTTGGTGAGAGAACAGAGCTTTGAGGGACCCCGTTCGGAGAAAGCTTGTTTTTGGATGACTTGCCATTAAATGTGACATGTGAGTATCTTCCTGAAAGATAGTTACTCAGCCACCTTTTGGTGTTATTGGGCATGTTTGTGTTGAGTATTTTGTTTATGAGAGGGAAGCGTGGGATAGCATCAAATGTTTTACTAATATCTATTGTTACTAATAGTGTACATTGAGCTGGTCGTCTGGAGTTGATGCCATCCATGATGTGCTGCGTGAGGTTAGTGAGTAATGTCGTGGTTGAGTGGTGAGGTTTAAATCCATGTTGAGTAGGTGATAGTGGTATGTGTGGGTTGGTGATTTGTAAGATTAGTCTTTCTGTTACTTTGGAAGGTGTGCATAGTAAAGTAATTGGTCTATAGGAAACTGGTTCTGTTGGATTTTTGTTTGGTTTGAGTAGTGTAATAATTTTACCTTGTTTCATAAGTTATATCAGGAATAATACAGACATTGAATCACAAGGTGACGTGCCAATTCGAGGAAAGAAAAGAGACCATACCTTATTCTTCCTCAAAACTTTTTCCGTATATTTCAATTCTTCGATTCTTTGTACAGTTTTCGAGGTCATATCTGTCGCTGTGAAAAAATATATAGTAATATACTTTTACGCAAAATACGAGTATAATAAAGTTGATGTAAAAACTCGTTACCATGGAAACACAACACAAAGAATCTAACGTTTTTATATTTCATAGTTGTTATGTTGAGCGCAGTTATATGTATGTTATAAATCTATTAATAATAATAATAATAATAATAATAATAATATAATGCATGCTGCGTAATTCGATGGTCTATTGTATTGATATTTACAATCTCGGTTTTTGTTATTTGTATAACCTCATTTATGGCACTACAAATTCCATCCAAAATCAATGTGGAAAATTACTTGTGTGACTATCATACAAGTTCTAGTGTTAATTTAGTTTAACATTTAACATACAAATTATACAGTAATATATATATATATATATGTTACACACAGACCGTGCATGGAACAAGGAACTCTTCTGGGAAAATTAAATCCACTATAGTCAGAATAAGTAATGGTAAATGACAAACACTATAGTTTTTCTTTTTCATAATGTTAGCCCGACGTGGGCAACGGATCACTCGCAGAGAGGACCCAAAAATATAGCTTATATTGAGGTTCTGAATAGAGTAGGCTAGGTGAAGCTGTAAACCCTAGATCCTGTCCCAAAGCTGGATCCTATCTGCTTCGCAGATAGCTGGTAAGGGAAGCCATATTTTTTGGGCCTCTTTGCGAGTGACCTGTTGCCCACGTCGGGCTAGCATCATGAAAAAGGAAAAACTATAGTGTTTCTCATTTACCATTACTTATTCGGACTATAATGGATTTAATTTTCCCAGAAGAGTTTCATGTTTCATGCACGGTCTGTGTATCATATATATATATATATATATATATATATATATATATATATATATATATATATATACAGGGCGTCCCAAAAAATGTATACACACTTTAAATAATTATAAAGGCAGTGTTTATTAAAATACATTTCATTTTCAAAATGTAATAGAATCTACAGACATTATTTAATTGTTTGTCAACGCCTTTTTCAAACTGACGTCCGTTCTGGTCCAGGCACTGCTGATAACGCGAAGCAATGGAATCGCAAACATCACGAAACATTTCGTTTGGTATTTGTGTGCATTCTCGTTCAATGGCTGCTCTCAATTCAGCGACTGTTGCAGGTTTTATAGCGTAGACTTTGTCTTTTAAGTATCCCCATAAAAAAAGTCTAGTGGTGTGAGGTCTGGTGAACGCGGAGGGTATTCTACGAAACCCCTTCGTCCAGTCCACATCCACATCGTGCCAAGTACCACTCGCAATACTCCACTCTTCGGTCCGGATCATCTTCATTAATAGCATGGACTAATCTTGGAATGTAACTTTTCCATTGACAGCGCTTCAAAATGCGTTGGACAGACGATTCTGAAATTCCTACCTCACGACTCGCTTGCCGCACAGATTTTCTTGGACTTTGGTGATACGTTTCCAGTACTCTTTCTTGCTTTGGGGCTTGTCGATGTCCGTGGTCTTCCGGAACGCTTCTTGTGGACATTCTGAACAGTTCCATCGGCTTCAAACTTATCTCTAATTCGAGTGATGGTAAGTCGCGTTGGTGGATCTGTTTGAAACTCCCTCCTAAACTGTCTTTGCACTTCAACTGCGTTTTCACACTTCCAGTAGCATTTTAGAATGAATTTCCTTTGTTCAAAGCTTAGTCTGACTGCCATTATTAATTCTAATGTGTTTAACTTGGAAAGAAAGAAACATCAATTGAGCTATCAGCTGTTAAAGTGTGTATACATTTTTTTGGGACGCCCTGTATATATATATATATATATAATATAATATATATATATATATATTAATATATATATATATATATATATATATATATAATCTACTATATAAAAGCAAGTTCTGTGGCTTTCTGTCTGTCCGTTTGTATGTCTGTCTGTCTGTCTGTGTCCGTTTATTAACTTTTGGGTCTCTAAAAAGAGCTGAATTAGCTAAACAGGGCCGGCGGTGCTGCCAGTAATTGGGGTGGGTAGGGCCCAATAATTGGGGGTCCGCAGGGCCCCCTAATTACTGTCGGTTTAATTATTTGGTCATTAAAACTATAGAAAAGAATGAAGCCTTGAAAATCTTGAGCTTCACATTGTGTCAAGATTTGTGCAGCTTAAGATTTTCATGACTATAGTTTTATTGACCAAATAACTGAACCCCCAGTAATTGGAGGGCCTGCGTTCCCCCAGTTACTGGGGGTTCAATTATTTGGTCAATAAAACTATAGTCATGAAAATCTTAAGCTTCACAAGTCTCAGCACAATGTGAAACTCAATATTTTCATGGCTGCGTTCTTTTCTATAGTTTTACCGCGGTGCTGGGGCCTTCGGGCCCAGTAATTTGTGGGGGGGGGCGGGGGGGCTGGTCACATACGAGGGCCACTCAATATATTTTGCCCCACCTTTTTTTTTCTTTCCAAGTTTCCTTGTAAGTTCCAGAAATTTTGTACACAAGTAGTTACCTTTTTCACAATTTTTTATTTTTCCACATAGTCTCCATCCTTTTCTACGGCTTTCCTCCACCTCGAAACAAGGGCCTTTATTCCTTGCTGGTAAAAGTCCGCTGGGTTCCGCTGGAGCCACCTCTTAACCTCCTCAACAACCTCATCGTCACTCTGAAACTTTCTTCCACGAATAGCATCCTTCATTGGCCCAAACAAATGGAAGTCTCAAGGTGCCAGATCCTGGATGTATGGAGAGTGGGGTAACACAGTCAAGCACATTTTTGTGATGGCCTCTCTTGTTTGCAAACTGTTGTGTGGTCTTGCGTTATCGTGCAAAAGAAGGACGTGTTCCAGTTTTCTCTCCGGTCGAACTCGCTTTATACATCTCTGGAGCAGGGCTGTGGAGTCGGAGTCGGAGTCGTGGAGTCGGAGTCGGAAGTAATTTTGGTGCTGCTGGAGTCGGAGTCGGAGTCAGTAAAAATGTACCGACTCCGACTCCGACCTCAATATAAATTTTAATAAAATATGTTTTTGTGCGTGATATCACTGGCAGCTATGGTGGTTAAACCACTTAAATAATAAACACAATGTTTTCCATTTCAGACACTAATGCCATTAATTCATTTTTTCTTTTCAGATAATATTTTTTTATTTTTAATGCTTATTTAATTTCGAGTTCTTTCTAAATTTCATAAGTTTTTAACTTTCAAGTCTAAAACCCCTTTCACAATGGCAGACACTTCCAACAAAGTCTGCAGTTTTTTAATATTTTACAATAACCACAGATGGGAAACATTTCGTGTGTCAGAGTATGATAGAAGATGATGATGGTGAAAAATTATGTGAAGCAAAAATCAGTGATTTTACTGGCTCTGATAAAAATGCACCAACCAGAGCATCAAATTTGAAAAGACATTTGCAGCGTTTCCATCCCAAAATTTTAGAAGTTGTCAATGAGAAAGATAGTAATAAAAACCTTCCAACTACTTCAAAGTTAACAAAAGATCAGAAATCTACTGAACGACAAGCACCACTTACAAGATTCTTTACTACAGACAAAGTTACCGTAACAATGACCACAGAAAAGTTCAAGAAGCACATCATCGAACTGGTGGTAAGAAATGGTGTAGCCTTATCTTTATTTTCACAACCAGCCTTTCTAGGCCTAAATGGAGAAATGGCCAAGAAACTTGGAGTTTCTCTGGAAAGACAAAGTATCAGAAAAATTATAGCTGAAGAAGCCACAAATAAAAAGGAAGAACTTCGAAGAACTCTTAAGGGACGCTTCATGTTTATTAAAATGGATGCAGCCACGCGTCATAGAGTTAACTATTTTGCCATCAATGCTAGATTTGTTGATGAAAACAATAAAATGGTAACTCGGACATTGGGAGTAAAGGACACCGAGGCGCATCATGACAGCGACTATCTTCAGAAGTTAGTGGAGGAAGTTTTACAAGACTTTGTAATTAAGAAGGAGCAGATTCTATGTATTGTCACAGATAACACTAGGCAACAAAGATTTTGTTACAGAAGACCAAATAGGTGCTCCTAGCTAATTTCGGTATGCTGATTTCAAATCTATAATTAGATTTTTTCTATCACGTCTAGATTTTGTGTAAAATGCAAATCACTTTTAGTAAAATTTTCTACCACGTCCAGATTTTGGTTTTAATCGGCTTAATGCCAGTAATATGAAACTTGCTTTTCAAGGTTAAGCAATTTTTTTGCCAACTATATACAAATTCGAACAATTTTGATAAATAAAATTTATCCCGAGTTGGCAACACTGAGTCAAGAGCATAGTAACGGGAAACGGCCCAACGGTCAGTCGCTACGTGACAGTCAAGCAGAACGGTTGTTGAAGCTCTCTGCTGATGAGCAAGTGACAGGTTGTGGTGACTTGTGTGTTTTTATAGCATTTGTTTTGTACTACGGTGTGTATTTCTTTTTATTTTGCACATCGTAATAATTACTTTCTACGTTTTTTCAGATATTGTATGGTAATTAAAAATGGCATCAAATAGACGTGCTTCTGTAAATCACCCAGACAACTTCTGCTTTGTCTGTGGACAATATACACCTAAGCCACAACGTAGAAACATAACAACAAAGATTAAACTTGCCTACAAGTGTTATTTTGACTGTAAGTTAGGAGACCAACAGAGGGACTGGGCACCACATATTTGCTGTGCACAGTGCAATGCAATGTTAATAGCTTGGATGAATGGTAAAAGAAAAGCTATGCCGTTCTCAGTCCCCATGGTTTGGCGTGAGCCGAAAAATCACTTCAATGATTGTTATTTTTGTTTGACAAAGATTGCTGGTTTCACAAAGAAAAACAAATCAAAGATCACGTACCCAACTGCGAATCAGCAATGAAACCAGTACCACATGATGAAACAAATCCACCACCAGTTCCACCAGCAACGATAACAGACAGCAGTTCATCTGAAGATTCTGCTAGTGATATAGAAAAGGGAAAGATGGCATATATGTTCCAGATGCAAATATTTCCCCACATTTGTTAAGTCAAGCGGAGTTAAATGACTTAGTGCGCGATTTGGAATTACCAAAAGAAAAGGCAGAGTTGCTTGGTTCAAGACTTCAAGAATTTAATCTTCTCCAACCAAACACCAAAGTTTCCCATTTCCGCCATCGCCATTTGCAGTTTTCATCATTTTACTTACAGGAAGAAAACGTTTGTTTCTGCCACGATATCAGTGGTCTGATGCAAGGGATTGGCTGTCGCTATGATCCAAAAGAATGGAGACTGTTCATTGACTCTAGTAAAGCTAGCCTTAAAGCTGTATTACTGCACAACGGCAATGAAAACCTTCAATACCTGTAGCACATGCCACTGGCCTTAATGAGACTTATGAATCGATGAAACTGCTGCTAAGACTCATCAAATATAAGGACCACACATGGAATATTTGTGGCGACCTTAAAGTTGTATCATTACTTCTTGGGTTACAGTTGGGCTACACAAAGCATATGTGCTTTTTGTGTCTATGGAACAGCAGAGATGACAAGAACCACTACAAAAAACATGATTGGCCATCTAGAACTGAACATGTTGTTGGTAAATACAATGTGAAACACCCAGCACTTATTGACCCTCAGAAAGTACATCTTCCACCACTTCACATTAAACTTGGCCTTATGAAAAATTTCGTGAAGGGTATGGATCATCAAGGTAGTGGTTTCCAATATTTAAAGGATAAATTCAAAGGAATATTGACAGATGCTAAGCTAGAAGCTGGAGTTTTCACTGGACCACAGATCCGCAGTGTCATCCACGACTCATCGTTTCCATCTAACCTAAATGAGAATGAACTAGGAGCATGGACATCTTTCGTTGAAGTTGTCAAAAGTTTTCTTGGAAACCACAAAGCTGAAAACCACCGTAAACTCGTAGAAAACATGCTTAAATCTTATGAAATAATGGGATGCAGAATGTCTGAAAATTCATTTTTACATTCTCATCTTGACTTCTTCCCGGCCAACCTTGGGGCTGTAAGTGACGAGCATGGTGAGCGCTTCCACCAACAGATCTCAGTTATGGAAAACAGATACCAAGGTAATTTCAACCCAAATATGATGGGAGATTATTGTTGGTTCCTGCAGAAGGAGAGCTCGTCATCTTACAAGCGACAAAGGAAGAGGACACACCAAAGTTTCACTTAAGAACAGGAATTTGCCTTTCAGTAGTAACAACAAAATACTAACGCGCTTTGGGTGGTTGGTTGGGCGCAGGGGTGGTAACTCCGCCAGCGGAATTCCGCTGTCTGTCTTAAGCCAGAATAAAGGAGGAAAGACATCCCTGTTCACTAATTATTTAAGTATGCTTAACATAAAACGTGGCACGGAAAAGTAGCTTAGACGGCTTTCGTAATAGAAGCGGGTGAGAAAAAAAAATGAAAAATAGGGGTTTTCGGTTACACAAAATCTGGACGTGATAGAGAAATTTTGATATCAGATCTGAAATCAGCATCAGCGCTTTAGTAGGAATCAGTAGTTCACGTGTCTGTAACAAAAAAAAAGTTGAAATTTGTTGCCTAGTGTAATGCTTCAAACATGCTAAGAACGATAGAAAAGCTGAATAAAGTTGATGAAGAAAAAGTGGCTAATGAAGATGACATTCCTGAAACTGATTCTCAAACAGCACAAACAGAACAGAGCGATGAAATTTTAGATGATATTGTTGAAGAAGCATCTAAGCTCTTTCTAATCCAACATATGTGTTGTGTTGTACATACATTGCAGCTAGCAATAAGAGATGGATTGAAAGATCGCCATGCAGCTACTCTGATAGGCAAGTTGAGGCAAGTAGCCACTGCAGCCAGGACCTCTAAAATTGATGCTATTATCCAGAGACGTGCAGGAAAGGGAGCTATTTTGGACCAAGCGACACGCTGGGGGAGCACATATATGATGATTAAGCGTTTGCTTGATCTAAAACCCTTCTAGAAGACATTGATAATCCAATGTTTCACTAACTGAAATTCAATGGAGGGAGGTTACACAATTAGAAGCTTTGCTTGCTCACCCTTATACTGTCACCAAAAAGTTGCAAGCAGAGGATTTAACTCCTGGTACATTCCTATGGGAATGGAAAATTTATTATTTCGTCTATCCCAAACTGGAGGATTAATTGTTGATGGAATTGTATCCTCAATGAAGAGAAGAGAGGGTCTGCTACTGGAAAATGAGATCTTATTAGCTGCTGTCTACATAGATCCAATGAACCGAATTTGTTGACCGAAGAACAAATTGCTAAAGCAAAAGAGGCCCTCTGCGAGGGTTGCAATTCGCATAAAAGGGCTATTACCTAAAATCCTGAACCACAGGATGAAGATATGAGTAGTAAGTCCCTCTCATCCTCTTCAAATGAAGAATTAGACTTTCAAAAATATTTAGATAAAATTGAACGCTCAAAAGCAAAGCGTCGCCGCTTAAACGTGCATAGGCAACATTTTGATGTTAAACTAATGAAATTTAAGCAAGATTTTTTGATGGCCTAAAAGAAGTGGAAAAAATATGATCGCTCATTTAAACTGACAATACAAGAAGTCATCCCCGCATATCCAGAGATTTTAAGAGATACAGCTATGATAGTAACAGCCATGCCACCCACTCAGGTCAGTGTGGAGAGACTGTTTTCCACACTGAAAAATAATTAAATCAGATTTAAGGGCTTCAATGAAAGAGGATCTGGCAGAAGCAATTCTGTTCCTAAGAACAAGGGTGCTACTGTAGTATGCGGTCTACCTACGATTCGGCGGTCTACCTTTTAATTATAGCTTCTTATCTTGTTTACTAATTGTTTGTTTACATCCCATTGTCAATCGCCCTTGACGATTGGCTTAGGTTTAGTCATGATATTTTCGTTAGTTTTAACGAAAATATCATGATTAAACCTAACCAATCGTAGGTAGACCGCATACTACAGTAGCACCAGAACAAGTTATTCGTAAATTTTAGATTTTCACCCTTGGCCTTAGTTTAATAAATTTTGCAGGAATACTTTTATATTTTTGATTGCATTTAATGAAATTTTTATTTTGTCATAGTCTTAAATTAAATTTTTGTTTTGTTTTATGCTCAATGAATTTTGTTTTTTCATAAATAAAAAATAAAAAAGCCATAATGGCATCGCTACAACCATTAGACTCAAACTTTGCAGGTTATGGGTTTAAAAAGTAGCCTGATGATTCACGTGGTGGTGATGAAATGCCTCTTGTGTAATTATCATCATAGCAGATTTAGAATTAATATACCTTCGGAGTCGGAGTCGGAGTCGGATAGACAAAAAATTGAGGAGTCGGAGTCGAAGTCGGTTTTTTATGTGCCGACTCCACAGCCCTGCTCTGGAGTCTCTGTAGGGTAGCAATATATGTCTCCGGGTTGATTGTTTGTCCTTTCTTCACAATGTCCACCAGAATCACCCCTTTCATGTCCCAGAAGGTGGTGGTCATAACCTTTCCTGCAGAGGGAGTCAGGGAGCCATTTTGAACTTTTTCTTGCGTGGGGAGTCATGCCACTCCATGGATTTGCGTTTGGTTTCAGGTTCAAAGTGGTGTACCCAAGTCTCATCCCCAGTCACAATTCATGAAAGGAAGTCATCCCCTTCTGACTCGTATCGAACCAACGACTCAGAAGCAATTTCTTTTCTTTGAGCTTCGTGATCTTCAGTTAGTTCGCGAGGAATAAACCGTGAACACACTTTTGAGTATCCCAGTTGCTGAATTATTGCATTCGCACTTCCTTCATTAATTCCTAGCTCCAGTGATAGCTCCTTGTATGTGACGCGCCGATTTGGTCGAATGATGCTGTTAGCGCGTTGCACAGTGTGAGATGTCACAGCCGATGCCAAGCGACCTCTGCGTGGCTCATCATCGAGGCTGGCTCTCCCTTTCTCCGATAATCTCACACGTTTAGACCAGCGTCCAACTGTGCTTCGATCAACAACAGCATCTCCGTAAACGTTTTGTAGACGTTTGTGAATATTTCCAACTGTTTCCTTCTCTGCGGTTAAGAACTCGATAACAGCTCTTTGTTTACGACGCACATCACTGTCAGACGCCATTTTCTAAACTGCGTTAACCATCGGTTTTATACAAGGGCGTTTAAAAGCAGTTTTATACAAGGAGGGGAGGTTCAAACTGAAAAAATCCGGTTATGTGAAGCGCAGAAAGTTCAAACTTACGGCCCAAAAGACATTTCAGCCCCATGGCCTATTATTTAGCTAAGAAAAAAGGGTGGGAAAAAATATATTGAGTACCCCTAGTATTTTCGTTCATTACTCAATCACCCCCATCTACCATACGAAGTTTGGTCGAAATCGGTTCAGAAATGTAAAGTTTTTCTGCGAACAGACAGACAGACAGACAGATAGATAAACATATTTTCGGTAAATTATTGTAGTAATATATATATATATATATATATATATACATATATATATATATATATATAATACAACACTTGGAATATGTATGATAGTTTTAATCTAAGGAGTGATACGACGAAAAATAAAAAACGATTTGAATAATTAAAATTTAATACAATCAGCCAACCATAAGTAAGTGCTGGGCATAACAGCTAGTATATATATATATATATATATATATATATATATATATATATATATACAGTATATGCTGGGTTTTAAATGTAGAAAGATTGAGAAACTCGTTTAGGCTCTTCCTCTAAACCAGGGGTCCCCAACCCTGTGCCCGCGAGCACCATGGTGCCCGCCGACCCTTTTGCGTGTGCCCGCCACTGACTGACTACGATTGCTAAGTTTTTATTTAAATTTTTAATAAAATGTTAAGTATGTTACATATTTTAAATATTTAGTCACTAAATATTTAAAATATGTAACATACTTAACATTTTATTAAGTTTTAGTAGTTAATTACAGAAACAAATGCTCATTTATTTGAAAATAATTATTTCTTTATAAATAAATTACGTTATCGTTTTGATAATTTTTCTAAGATTCTTAGTTAGCCCATCCTTGTTTTTTTTTGTGTATTATGTTCATTATTTTACATAGGAATTAAATGTTTTCTTTGTGTATTATGTTCATTATTTTTACATAGGAATTAAATGTTTTTTTGTGTATTATAGTAGTATAGCCGCAAAAGGGGAGAGTGCAAGAATGTTGCAAAGGGGGTGGGGGTTGTTGCAAAGGGGTGGGGGTGTTGCAAAAAAAATACATATAAAAAAAAATTAAAAAAAGGAAAAAAATAAAAAATTACCCCAAAGGGCCCTTTGTTGCCGGTTGCAAGGGGCATGCAACTTGGAGGCGGCGTTATCCCCCAAGAGAAAGAAGGAGGAGAGAAAGGAGGAGAGAAAGGAGGAGGAGAGGTGTTCACCTGGCAGGAGCCAAGTGCATATTAAGACTTCAGCCGAGTAGGCGTTGTTTTATAGGCTCCTAATCAGCCAGTTGGCTTAGAAGGCTTGAGTTGCCAGATAGCGCCATGTATTCGCTATATATTTAATCGAAGACTGAGTTGCCAGATACCATTGTATACATTATTATAGACTCCTAATCAGCCAGTTGGCTGTAAATGGCTTGAGTTGCCAGATAGCGCCATGTATTCGCTATATATTAATCGAAGACTGAGTTGCCAGATACCATTGTATACATTATTATAGACTCCTAATCAGCCAGTTGGCTGTAAATGGCTTGAGTTGCCAGACAGCGCCATGTATTCATTTAATTCTAATCGAAGACTGAGTTGCCAGATACCACTGTATACATTATTATAGACGCCTAATCAGCCAGTTGGCTGTAAATGGCTTGAGTTGCCAGATACCACTTTTTAGCAATACCATTGTATACATTATTATAGACTCCTAATCAGCCAGTTGGCTTAGAAGGCTTAAATGTTGCCAGATACCACTTTTTAGCGATACCATTGTATACATTATTATATTTCTTAAAAGAATACCGGTAGTAGGTTTAGAAGGCGTAACATGATATAATTAAGTAAAACAACATTGCATCATTCTGTTTATTATAAATATATAGAAAATAAATATACATTTCAATTGAGGAATATGCATATAATCATAACAGTACAGGAAATATACACACACAATTATGGATATATATAAAATAAATATACATTTCAAATAGAAATAAATATACATTTCAATAATAATAGAAATATGCATATAATCGTACAGGGGAAATATCACGCAAAATATATATAAATACATTTCAATAATAATAGAAAATATGCATATAATCGTACAGGGGAAATATCACGCAAAATATATATAAATACAATTCAATAATAATAGAAATATGCATATAATCGTACAGGAGAAATATCAAGCAAAATATATATAAATACATTTAACTTTTTTTCAAAATACTAAACTCGGTCTTAATCGAGTTTACAATTACATCATTATTGCTCTGCATTACGCAGTATATGCGGCTTAATAATATTTCACCGCTTAAAGTATAGGGAAACCTGTATTCGATATGAAGGGCTTTCATATCTCAGTACTATTTTTGTTCCCACTTTACAACCGGTTGGTAAGTCATCTTTAAATACATCTAGAATACAATCAAAAGCACGCAAAAGAGTTCATCGTTAGCTACATTATTAAACACAAGTTTATAAGCACGCTTTTCCAATCGATGGCTTATTTCTACCGACTCGAGCTTTTCAATCGTGAACTCACTCAACATAGCGGCAATTGAAATAATCTTCTAAATCGTTACGACAACTGCGCGTTATATAAAGAAATAGTTCTTCAGGGTGAACGGTGTAGGTGAGCTCAGCCTTGTACCGATCAATTGCTTTGTACCAAAGTTCATGGTATTTCAAAGAGTCTAAACTTTTTAAATAAACATCCAGAACTAGACCATTCTCACCAGCCCTACACTCGGTAAACCCATCGAGCAGAGCGGTGTAGGCGTATTCAAGTACTGTATCAAAATAAAGCATGTCCGTAACACGCGCGTCTAATATAGGTTTCAGCTTACGGAATCCGACGATTTCAAACATTCTGTCGAGGATGAAACGGTTTCGCGTAGGAATAAGAGCGTTATTATCAGAAGCATTCTTCCACATCAGCCGTATATCAATGCACGGCCGATCGATATTTATACACAACGTACATACAACGGCGTATGAGGGTGCGTCACTAATCTGCTCTCTTCTTGTACCTACGTTAGCAGGTATTTTATAACGATCTTCACTCCACTTCTCAACTATCACGAAGATTCTATTCATCTCCACGACACTTAAATAAACCCGTTTGTTTGTCGGTCTACATTCCGTTTCCAGTACATAGCTAATGGAACCAGATTTACGCCTGAACACGCGCAACGATTTCGTCACGGACACATCGTACGAGGCGTTGAGAATGCTGCTCAAAGGAAGTTCCATCGTATTCGAGGAGCGCACGTCCACTCGGTTCAAGCTCTGAGATAACTATGAGCCGTGTGAGGCACGCAGGTAGGCAGGAACGGTTCGACGGGCGGCTGACTCGATGATACGTGAATGAGCATGTTCGTACGACCCGCGAGTCGAATTGTTGCACATATTTGTTTTTCCGGAATTAATTTCATCACTACCAGCCTACGCACCAGGCAGTTTGGATAAGAACTAGGCACATTTTATGTTTTACTAAACATCTTCACACTCCGGCGCACTATTTGAGAGGAACATATGCTCATATTTTTCCTTTCTGCCCATCAAACGATACTCGTCTCTAAATCTGTTAAAAACTCACGCATGGCACTAGCCACAACCTCACTACGAACCTCATCATGATATACGTTAATATAGTGATAAAAATACTTAAGATTGTCCATGATCACGAGATTCACATTTTCACGTAGGGTATGAGTATTCGACATGGTGTAGCATGACGTAATACCGCTTGTCACACCACCCATCGACAAGGCTCATTATCCATACCTGCTGCTTCTCTTCTGCACGCGTTGTTTCTTTTACTTCACGGTGTATGTGAGACTTTATAAAGTTTAGCCCTGCAGCATACTTCAGCACATCGTCTGTGCAACGAAAGCCTTCAACAGTCTCACCAGAACATCCGTAGAGTATTTGTACATCTTGGAACTTCGCACAATCCAATGTGGTTTTAAAAGAGGCATAGGAGGGGGGAATAGGAAGTTTTTCGGTATCCACCACATCCTCACACTTTGTTGAATACCATTCCATAAACGTTGTGCAAGCAATATTAAAGGTAGCCATGTGAATACACGCCTGATCTGAATACACGTCTGATCTCTCGGGCTTACTGCAGTCGACTGACCACGCAGGGACTCCCAGATAGTAGCATGACTCACGGTCTTACAGTGGGCGGAGCTTAGAACTTTCACCTGCACACACACACACACACACACAAAGGAGAAAGTGAAACGCTAATTGAAACATGATTTATTTAATAAACGAGGTATTCAAGTTATATATATTTACAAATACGATTTAATAAACGAGATATTCAAGTTATATATATATATTTACAAATACGTGTAATAAATCAATAGATACGATTATATACAAGACGTGTGAGTTAACAATAGAAGCATCATTGGTATCCAAAGGGTACGGTATCATAGGTACCAGGTAACGGGTAACGTTTCCTATAGGTGTTACGGCACACCTTCGTACCCTAAGTTCCTTCACGCCCCCCAGCTTCTGCGCCCGAAAATTGTGGGTGCCTACAATTAGTTGGGGAGGTTGTTCATCATCGTCCAAACATACTAGATCCTTCGACTCAAAGTTAACAACCCGCCGATTCGCATGGTTGAGCGTAATACCCTTTGCCTTCACGATATATTTCATTTCCTCCCCCACCCTGACCCGTACCCATAAGTCTTAGGTCCTGTTGAGACAAAAGAGTCGGCGTATGCTTTGTCCCCATACTCATCCTTGATCTCATCAGTGAGCCCGCCGAGGAACTCCCCAATAGCGGGCATGTATTCACCCTCCCTCTCTGTGAATATCACGCTATCTGTATCGGCATACAATACTCTCCGCCCAAGAGAATGCAATAGACCCCAAAGTTTTATACTGGCGTAGGCTGTTGTGAAGCTGGCCACAGGTATGTTTGTAACCCTTGAGGTATCTGTGGCAAATTCAGTGTTGTTGTACTTTATTACGTAAGTATTACCTACATTTACGATCTCCATGACCTCTTTATCGGGGGCATTGGCATAATCCCAGACATCGCTATAACTTTGTGCCAAATGAATGCTCCCTCTGCCGGTATTCTGCGCAAATTTTCCCCATAGACTGTTTAGACACAACTTTGCACTAAAGCGCTTGCCAGGATTCTTTACAATTTGGACACGATCAAGTTGTATACCTTCGCGGTCGCGGTAACGTTGAATATAGGCAGACTTTTCATCTTCGGTATCAACTCCTCGCGGATACCCTGATGCCTCAACCTTATCCTTCAAAAAGGTGTATATATGGTGCGAAAAGGTTGGGTAGCTTCTGAAACCTCCACACCTCATGTATCTTCAGTATTCTATAACCATGGCGTACGGCTAGGGCCAACTCAGGACTTGTATATACGCCTCTGATCTTACGCTGGTGGGGTATATGGTTACATTCGCCGTTATCCTCTTCCGCGCACTTCACGCACAGGGGAAACATGAGCTTGTCGTCGATAACGACAGGTAAGATCGGCATCCATAAATTGCGTGGGGGGAGTACGTCTTCGAAAGAGAGCCCAAAGTAACGATCATTCAAATTTTTTGAAAATTCGTTGATGGAGGGTAGGCTAGGTCCCACCAGTTTCTCAGGAGCGCCCATGGGGTATGGATTGCTCTTCATCACGTATGGGTATAAAGAACAGAAATCGTAGTAATGGAGCTTCACGCCCTCCGTAGGTGGAAAGTATAGTCTGAAAGGATTTGTACGTCCTCCAAACAAGCTATCACCACATTTGAGAGGATCCAGCACCATTGAACGCTTGATCGTTTTTATTTCCTCACGGTACACCTCGTCTGTCTCCATCCGTGCATCATATTCATGCTCCCACAAGACTTTGTGAGTGAACTGTGATCCTATAAGTTGATCGCGGGTGCGGGTGATGCGAGACAGTCGGCAGGAGACCTACCGTGGATATCTCCGGTGATTCCGCACTCAGGACGGGGGCATCCATGCCACCAGCAACCGTTAAAGGAGTACACAGTCTTCACACCAGTGACACGGTTTTCACTTAACCCATCAACCCAAAAAACACGTCCATTAATCTTAATGGGTACTTCACCCGTGTTGCGGGCGTGCTTTATGTATACACCTGTCTGTTGCTGTAGGTGTATGAGCCAGTAAATAGCCTTGTGCCCGTAACTGCGGGGGTTGTTTCGGTGAATAATGGCTAAGGTGTCTTTAGGCATGAAGTTATTCTTGAACACCGTAAAACATAATGATGCGATGGTGGTTGCGACTTGCAGTGATCGCATTTGAAACGGGCTATGTACATCCTTCTAAAGGCCTAGAAACATACTCTAAGCACGCGCACATCATTCACGCAATAACGCTCACATTCATCAGCTATATTATAAGGGTTACTTTCATTAAAACTGTCGTAGTATCGATCAAAGTCTTCACGTTCATCCATACAGTCAAAATAATGTTTGGGGGTGGTGGGCCTACGTAGTTTAAAGTCTCGCTGGTGAGGAAAGTGTAAGGGAAGTATCCTTTGGAAACTTCAGCTGCTACTCCCATCACCTTGGGTAGCTTTGCTAATTTACAAGGTGTGAATAATAAAGTATCTTTAAATTGTACATTGCCTCTTATCTGCATCTGTATTAATTTGTTGCCTCTTTTCAATGGATCACCTGTAAATATCTCAGAGGATTCGTGTTCAAGCAACTCCTTATAAAGGAACTGCGTGTCAAACTTTGCCCCGTTATGGGCGAGAATATACACAGTCATTTTTTTGAACTTGTCGGCTAACTTGACAATATAGGACACAAATAGTTTCACAGGACTATCGCGGACATTCGTTTTAAAAACGTTTGTCCGTTTACCACATTTGGGGCACTCGTCACATTCGATACCCATACACTCATCACAGATGGTCTGGCTCACAAGTAAATGTGGAATTACCTCTTTGGTTTCAGCGTTCGTATATGTTTCTATATCGTAGTATACAGTTATACAAGGGTTATTTTTAGGCTTAGCATCTTTCATATAACATACATGCTTTACTCCATCCGCCTTATATTCCTCCTGGCATGTAGGACAGTGAATTACGTCACACTTGTGCTTAAATTTCCCCCAATTATCCATTGTGTGAAACATACCACATTCACAGATTCTCATTTTCCTGCACGTGCCAATTGATTTATGGAAATCAAAACAGATATTATTGAAAAATGTGCGTCTACACACATCACAGTCTCTCTTCTCAGCTTCAACTACACGGCTTTCACATTTGGTGCTTTTAACTGCTCACATACCATGTGACATTCTTTACAATGTCTCACTATATCATCCGCAAACTCGAGGCACCCTTACACAAATCATGATGTTCCCATATTTTCGACTTTTGTCATAACTAGCGTAAAGCCCCCTTATATTACGGATGGGGAGATACGTTGTCCCTGACAATCCTAAAATAAGTGGGTCTTGTACGATCTCTCACACAGCTTTTAAAAACATACACAGTCCTACGACGATCATCCAACCCAAACAAACTATGCGGACATTCATTTCCTGTTCTACCCTTCTCAGCTCTTCAGGACCCATATTACAGTCAAATTCAAGTTCACAGTCTACAGCTAGTTTACGGGCACGCTCCACGACTGTAGGCAACCAAATTTTTGAGTTCGTGTATTTTGTACAGTAAACATACGTGCTAAGAGTACTGCTATAAAGCCGCAACCACGATCGACGTTTATATGCTTTCGGTAAATAGTCGGAGAATTGAAGTTAAGAGTATACGGTATGGCACTATGACCTGCAACACGGTATACATGGTCAATATTTACCGTGAAGTTGTCCATATTGAAGGCTATACTACTTTGGGCGGCTTGCATTATACGTCCTAATATATATTCTACATCTTCAGCCGCCAAACGTCTAAATGGCACTATCACCCAATAATCGTCTACATCACCGTCATCTGACCCGAATCCAAAGGACAGACTCGTCCTGATTTCACGCTCGTCACGATTCTGAAGAGCAAACTCTATAATATGCTGTACAACCCGGCGTAACCCGCGCTCAATTCCATTGCTATACATGACTCTAGGGTCGACCCTGACTCTATACCGATTTCTAGTCAAGGCTGGGGTGGGGGCTGCGGATCGCACCAATTCGAGCGTTATACCATCCTCAACAGAACGGGGGGCGGCAGATGAATTAGGGGGTATATTAGCGGAAGGTGCTGCTGGGGGGTCTGTTGCGTAGGAGGTTGAGGGTTGGGGCTCTATTATTGTAGACTTAACAGAACGGGGGGCGGCGGATGAATAAGGGGATATATTAGCGGGAGGTGCTGCTGGGGGGCTTGTTGCGTAAGAGGTTGAGGGTTGGGGATCTATTACCGCTGCAACAGGCGCGTATTTCGGGCACTTTATACCTGACGTGGGGTTCTCATACCTCCGCTTTGGACGTGCTACCGGTATCGCTGGTGAGGGTTCGTTGGCAGGGGAGGAGATCACAACTACACTGTCGTCGAGGTCATCCGTAATGTCAATGATGGGCTGCTCTACCTCATCGTCATTCACGGTTCTGTGGGAGAAGAAATATAAGGAACAGCACTCAAAATTTGTAATATTTTGTAAATGACCCACTTAGGAGTGTGACGTGTTAGAAATGGATTCTGTAGAAAAATTCAGATTCACGAGCCCATCCACATGTATTATATCTGGACCTACAGGATGCGGTAAAACTGTGTTTATGCTTAAAATCATTAAAGAAAAGGGAGAGATGTTCTCTAAATTTGTGCATAAAGTTATATGGTGCTATTCGACGTATCAATCAGTGTTCAACGAGTACCAAGATGATATTTTGTTCCACAAAGGCGTATATGACGTTAATTCGTTAAAGGGAAATGAACATACAATCATTGTAATTGACGATCTCATGTTGGAGATGGATAAAACGTTTGCCGAGACATTTACAGTATTCTCCCACCATCTTAACATAAGCGTGTTCTTCATCAATCAGAGTCTATTTTTCAAAAATAGATACATGCGCGATGTGTCGTTAAATACGCAATATCTAGTCTTATTCGCGCAACGTAGAGATGTATCACAAATTGGGGTATTAGCCAATCAAATGTTCCCGAATCAGCGTAAGGAGTTTTTGGAAGTTTATAAAGAAGCTACAAGCACGCGTTACGGATATTTGCTTTGCGACCTTCATCCGCGAAACACGTTTAGAGTGCTTCTGCGAACGAATATATTTCCAAACGAGCCTGAAACGGTGTATATTCCAGAATGACAGAGACTAAAGAAATACCGTGAATTAATAAAAATCTATCATCGACTGCCCCGGGCATTGCAGCAGATGTTTATTAAAAATATCGATGCCGACTTTTTAAAATGCATCTGTGAAATCTGTCTTAACGTTATAAATTGCAATGTATCAATGAAAACCCATCAGAAGGCTCGCCTACGCCGCTACAAGAACATAATACGTGCACTCGCTCGTAAAAGCCAAACTGTAGCGAAGAAAAAACGAATTATTGTACAAACAGGAGGGTATTTCTCCCCATCTTATTTTCAGTTTTGGGTCCTTTACTGACTAGATTAATATAATGAAGAAAGTGGTAGTGATTCCCCACGAGGTGTAGCTTCACTGCAAAGGAATCCAGACACGTATCTAGATCCCCGTAAAAGCAGACTTAAAAGAATGGAAAGCGAATTGTTAGCCCTATTAAACAGTGAAAAAACACCTGATGAGAAAAGAATCTTATACCAAGAAGCTCTGCAGAAATTTCTTCACGAGTACGAAAATTATAAGAGCCCTACAGAGATTCCTGTGGTTATTAGGCACAGCACGGGGGACGATGGACATGGCGACATAGGATCTGAGCCCGACGATACAGCTGACCAACCAAAAAGATTAGCCACACAACATATCGAACATGTATTAAAAATACCCTCCCACTTACATTGAGGAGTAAAGGCTTAAGTCTTTATAATCTATTGAATGAGGATCCCGCCATACAATGGACCGATACAGGGGAGATCATTGTGGAAGGATCAAAGGTACAGGGATCGAATATCGTAGACATTGTCCATGATCTGGTGAGAAAGTGGGATAGGCCATCACCATCAGGATGGAAGCATATTAAAGCAAGACTACAACAAATAAATGTCCCTAAAACGTTGATAGGAAATCTGAACAGGTTAAAAGACTTGGAGCATGCAACGCCTGTGACACAATTGAAGGCGCCGTCACCCCCGGCGGTAACACCTTTGAAGAGGAGCAAGAAGAGGTTAAACCAACCCTACCCACGTGCCTCTAAAATACGCAAATGGCTAACGTATTAACTAAACGCTATTATGACATTTCTACCCCATCCTCTTACGGCGGCGTAGATAGACTGTACAGAAGTGTTTACGGAGTAGGAAAAAAAGATGTTGAAAGATTTTTGAAGGAGCAGGACGCTTATACGCTTCATAAGCCTGTGAGAAAAAGGTTTAAAACAGCCAAGACAACGGCTTCCTCGATTGATTCTATTTGGCAAGCAGATTTAACAGACATGCAAAGATATTCTGTGTATAACGATGGTTACCGCTACATTCTATTCATAATAGACGTATTCTCTAGATATCTGTGGCTAGTTCCTCTGAAAAATAAATCACCTGAAACAGTTGCTAAAGCCACCAAAACGCTAATGTTAAAAGAAAACAGGGTTCCTGGCTATTTTTGTACGGATATGGGGAAGGAATTTATAGGCCGTGGTTTTCAGAACATGTTGACAGCGTTTAATATCAGCTATTACACAACCAATTCTATACATAAGGCTTCTTTAGCTGAAAGAGTTCAGCGCACCATAAAGGAACGCATGCACCGTTATTTTACACATAAAAACACATACAGATTTCTAGACATTCTGGAATCATTGGCGTCATCCTACAACCGCTCACACCATCGCACGATTGGGACAACACCTAACGAAGATTTAGAAAGAGGTACGCTCCCGAGGAGAGATGGATCACCACCACCACACTCTGCGCGTTTCAAAATCAATGATTATGTAAGGCTGTCGCGTTCGGGGAACAAATTCGCAAAGGGTTTTGAGCAAGGATGGACACGCGAGATTTTTAAAGTTAGGGCTATGAGACCTAAAGGTGAGATAATGATGTATTACATTGAAGATTTGAATGGAGAAGAAATCTCAGGAGGCTTTTACCGCGAGGAATTGCAGAAAGTTGCGTTTAATTTAGGAAAAAATGTGTTTAAAATTGAGAAAATTTTAGGAAGCAAAGGTTCAGGAAAGAGAAAAATGTACCTGGTGAAATGGCTAGGGTACCCAGAAAGCTTCAACACCTATATAAAAGCTGATGCAATAATGAAGCTTAAATAGTATGCAACATGGCTCCTAACCATTTCTACGTCACACTCCCGTCCTCCTCGTCCCTGTCTGTACACCCTAACAACACACTAGCCAACTTTGTAACATAACTCCATGGGCACATTGAATTGGGTCGTGATTCGTATGAGGTGGGGATATGCGAAATTCAGCTGGACACCATCTTTTTAAATATTGAACATAAAGAAACCGTTTTTACGATTCTTAGAGACATTGACGAGTGTGAAAAAGCTGGGGTAGCTATGGATGAAACTATGCGTATCGCTCGGACTAAGATTGCACGGTATTACAGTACAGAAGTAAGACTAGGACCGGGTCAATATGATTCGGCTGAGGATGTTGTGAGAGGCTTAAACGTAAGTTTAAGAAACTCAAACCTTACGAATGATTTAGTATACGAAATCGTAAACAACTCTGCACATACACTAATCCTAAAATCAAAGACTAACAGACGTATTAAAGACCATAGAAAGTTCCAAATTCTAGCCAATGGCCGATATAGCGCAGCCTTCCAAAGAGACACATTTCACGAGGCACAGCATGACTTGTCCAGATTAATGTATCAATTGAAGATGGAGAAATTGGCTGAAAGGTCCCCAGACATGTGCTATATTTACAGTAATATAGTGGAGCACCAGTTTGTTGGGGATACCCAGGCACGCCTGCTGCGCATTGCTCACATCCCCAACCATAGAGGAAGGAATTTGAGTATTACATATGCCAGACCCCATTATGTGAATGTCGCAACTAATTTAATAACCAATATCTCAATATATATAAGAACGATTGAGGGTGAAAACTTCCCATTCGGTAACGGGAGCTTAACAGTGAAGCTACACTTTCGACGCACTGAGTTATAATGGATAGAAAGCCTTTCACCGTCTATCGAGGGGTGCGTTACCAGCGCGGTAGTGGACTTGCGTCCATTTTTTCATCCATACTACGTACGGCTGTTCCTTTACTGAAGAGGGGTGCCAGATACCTTGGAAGAAAAGCGCTGCAATCAGGTATTAACACTACAGAAGACATATTGGCCGGGGCTAAACCTAAAGAGGCTCTAAAAAAACATTTAAAACGTACACGGGACGAAATCATCAAAGATGCAAAGAGAAAAATGCGTGGTGGCGGGAAGAAGCGGGCTGCCCGGAAGAAGGGGTCACGTGGTATTAAACGTAAAAGGCTATCAAAAAAGAAGTGCTGTAAGCGAATGAAACCTATGGTTGACCACTTTTTTGACTGATATAAGCTAAGGACATTGATCTCATGAATCATAGTTTGTTTACCACTTGTCGAGAGAGGAGTCACTATTTCGCCATGGCACACTTCATCCACCCATGTAGTTCACAATGCTGTAAATCGGAGCTGTCCCTTTTTGAGCTACCTCCAACCCAAGTTTCTATTGAGCACAGTGACTTTATTACAATTAACCCTTTAAACACAATTAGTTCCCCGAGTGCACCTATAGAATTCGTGATACCCAGCTCAGGCCCTTACTTTTTTGATCCAAGCTGTGTGCACATGTACGCTAAGCTACGTATAGCCCATTCTGATGGAACGGTCTGCGATGACAAATATGCTGTATACCCTGAAACAAACTTTCTGCACTCCATATTCAACCAGTGTGACGTATATTTAAATCAGACCAACATATCGGCAGGCACCACGGGGTACTATCATCTACGAGCCTATCTGGAAAATGTCCTCAACTTTTCCAAAGAAGCGAAGGCTACCTTTTTAAGTGCGGAGGGATATTATCAAACTAAAGATGAAAATAGTATAAAGAACAAATTTAAAAATTCTAAAAAGAAAATATACGAGTGTTTTGGACGGTTGCACACAGATTTCACTTTCCAGGAGAAGTTGCTTGTGAACGGGGTGGATATGAAAATAAAGCTCACCCGCACGAGTCCTGATCTGCTTAAATCTGGCTGCGGATCAAGAAGAGGGTGCAAAGCCCGTTGTGGTTCACATTATGGACACATACCTCCGCGTACGGCGAGTGAAATTAAGTTCACCAAAACAAGTAGAAATTGAGAAAAATTTACTAAACGCTACAGTGAAATATCCTATTAACAGAGTGCAGATCAAACTATATACGGTTCCTGCAGGGTTGGCATCGAAGCAGATAGAAAACATTGCCCTGGGAAATCTTCCTAAAAGGATATTAATCGGCATGCAGGACCACGCTTCGGTGAATGGAAAATATAAGAAGAGTGCCTTTAAATTCGAGAATTTCGGACTTAAAAATATAATTCTATACGTTAATGGCACTGCTTTGGGTGGAACAATGGGTACGGACTATTCATCAGACGCTGTGTTACCTCTTTGTGCCAGAGCCTATAGTAATCTGACCCATATTGCAGGTGATTGTGATGAGCTTGGTAATGGGGTAACGCAGGAAGAATTCATTGACCAATTTAACCTTTACCCGTTTGACATTACACCTGACTTATCTGCTAGCGTAAATACCCATTTAACCCCACAGTAGAGCCGAAACATCTCAGTGCGGCTGGAATTCGCCAAGCCTATAGACGCTCCTATTAGTGTACTAGTATATCTCGAATCGCAAGCCCTAACAGAAGTACAGTAGATAGATTTAGGAGCGTTATCACTGACTTTTAAAATGGATGCTAATACACTTCAGAAAGTAATGGAACGAGTCACACGTTCCAAATTTATCGGCGTGTTTGCGAAGAATGAAACATTGAGTTTGCCAAGTACGCGAGAATGCGGTAGTCTTATTGTGAACACAGACATCATCGGTAATGAAGGGATTCACTGGATCGCTGTCTATTTTAAAAATAGACAGCGCCTGTACTATTTTGATTCACTCGGTACTCAACCCTGGAGTGACCCTATTATTGTAAAATTTCTCGCTCAGTTACATATTCCCGAAGTTGTATGGAACCCATTTCGCATGCAAGGATATTTTACTAATGTTTGCGGAATGTACTGTACTGCGTCTCATTTCTCATGCATATGTCAAATGATAAAGAATTTATAAATTTTTAAAATTTATTTGACCCGTGTCACACTCACCGAAACGATGAAATGGTATGCAGACAGATAAAAAACCGTTTTCCAATTGTACGTACTCGTTGTATATATAATGTTTTTGTTCGTATATTTGTAACGATATATTCTGTAGTTTGTTTATTGTACTGATTTCTTTCACTTAATAAATTTATGAAAATATATTGTGTCTTCTTATCCCAAAAAGATCGAAAAACACTTACATTATTTCGGTGTGACATTTGACTGATCAGTATATCATCCGTATTCCGAGATTCTTCAAAAGATTGTATAACACGTGTCAAATCCTCATCGGACCTTAAAGGATTAATGTTCATTCTTTTAAAACATATACAGAGTATACAGACAGATCCCCATTATGTGAAGCAAAGCTGGGCATTTGCGGTTTTTTTGCGGTACTGCGGTACTGCGGTACTACGGCACTACCAAACCGGTACCGCATAACGCAGTACCGCAAAGGATCGCTGAAAGTACAGCCTGTACTTTCAGCGATCCTTTGCGGTACTGCGTTATGCGGTACCGTTTGGTAGTGCGGTAGTACCGCAGTACCGCAGTACCGCAAAAAAACCGCAAGTGCCCAGCTTTGATGTGAAGATATCTTTGGTTCGAGGAATAACATTGATTGCCATAAAAAATTTCGATTTTAGCATAATGGGGATAACCAAATAACATTGATTGCCATAACAATTTTTTGGCGAGTATCTATTTGACGAAATACTACAACTCTCCATATATATATAAAAACGAATTATAGACACTTACATTTCTATGGTAGTCCCTTGCGTCGGGTTGTAAGGAGCGTCACTGCAAATATCTTCAATGGTTTGCGTTGGAAATAATTCGCCACGGTCAATCGCATTGAAAAGACTAATTGCGGTTAATGCTGCAGTATCACTTTCTTCATACAATTCCGGGGAGACGTACAGGTCCATGGTGGAGGATGTGTGACATTGCTGACTGTTCAGTATATCACCCGTATTCCGAGATTCTTCAAAAGATTGTATAACACGTGTCAAATCCTCATCGGACCTTAAAGGAATAATGTTCATTCTTTTAAAACATATACAGAGTATACAGACAGATCCCCATTATGTGAAGATATCTTTGGTTCGAGGAATAACATTGATTGCCATAAAAAATTTCGATTTTAGCATAATGGGGATAACCAAATAACATTGATTGACATAAAAAATTTTTGGCGAGTATCTATTTGACGAGATACTACACCCCATCCATATATATATAAAAACGAATTATAGACACTTACATTTCTATGGTAGTCCCTTGCGTCGGATTGTAAGGAGCGTCACTTCAAATATCTTCTACGGTTTGCGTTGGGAATAATTCATCACGGTCAATCACGTTAAAAAGACTAATTGTCGTTAATGCTGCAGCGTCACTTTCTTCATACAAGTCTGGGGAGACGTACAGGTCCATGGTGGAGGGAATGATTAATCACTGACGCGAAAATAGCTACTGTTACTCCCAACTGAAAAATATCCCCTTTTATATGCACAATCGCCAAGCTCCGCCCAAAAGACCAGATGTTCGTAGTGATTGGCTGCCGATGTAACTGGGTGGAGCTATGACGTGTACCAATCCGCTATAACGGGACCGGACGAGTAACATATATATAAAATCGTGTTTCTTGAATTATAGGCACTTACATTTCTATAGTAGTCCCTCATATTATATTTTACTTACAAGTTAATAGTATTGTTTTCTTGTGTTAACATAATTGCTAACTTATTTTATAATAAAGAAATTATATCCTAATTATATTTTTAAAATAGCATTCGGTTTCCACATTAAACTGTGGGCCTAAGGTGACGTGAAAACTTTATCCGTTGTCACTCTTCGAGCTAGTTGTTACTATTACTAAAGAGAAAATCATGCATGCTTTTCGGTCATACTACTGACTCGTTTCAAATGATGCATTAACATGCTTTTCGGTCATACTACTGACTCTGGGTCAATTATGCATTAACATGCTTTCGGTCATACTACTGACTCGTCAAATGATGCATTAACACGTTATTAGGGCATACTACTGCCTCGGGTCAAATGATCCTGTTATTTTAAATCCGGTTCAATAATCCTGTTATGTTGAAATGTGGAAGAGTAAGCAACGACTCCCTGACGAGATGTATTTCGTAGGTTAGGTTAGGTTAGGTCTCTTACATATAAAAACTCATTCACTAAGAGCATTGGCTTTCCTTTCTCACTAGAAACAAACTCTGCCATTTTTCGATTATTGTTTATTATAATTGTGGGTATAGTTAACCTGGAAAAAGAAAGTAAATTTAAATTAGTACACTTAATTTTAAATAATATTTTGGGAAAACTGAGTAAATGGAAATATTATTTGGATTCCTTTATTTGAACAAAACTCTCGCTCTCTTTCTATATATATATATATATATATATATATATATATATATATATATTATATATATATATATATATAATTATTAGTACATTCAGGTATGCCTACCTTATTTCTTTCGCTGATTGCTATTTAATATAATTGTGTGTATTTCTAAGAGTCGGAGTGAGGTGAGGTTTTGATCGATTTAACTGGTAGAAAGGTAAATTATGGTCAATCGAGTTGGGCAGATTCTCGGAATTCCTTTCCTCTAGCGGATTGTGTTTTGGTTAATTTCAACTTTTAAATGAATTTTCGCAAATTCTCGTATTTTTTCAATTTTTTCGCATGGAATGAGGGTCGTGTGTTTCATAAATTTTCATCTCGTATGGAGTGAAGGGATACTTATCAGGATTGGGGGGAACTCCATTGACCACGACGAAACCCTATTTATGAGATAAGATGAAATAGTGATTTGAGAATAATCTTTGTGCAGTTTAAGTAAATACATTTATTCAAGTAGAGGTTGCAACCTCTCCTTCCTTCATGCGAATACTGTAATGTTCTACATAATGATACAACTTAGATATTTTTCAACCGTACCTCGCATAAGATTAACGACAGAGTCTTATGAGTTGCTGTTCACGATTTTTACTGCTAGTTTCAAATACCAAACACTATATACATCTATTGTAAAACCCTATATACATCTATACATCTATAGTGAAACACTATATATATATATATATATATATATATATATATATTATATATATATAAGATGTTTAAAAGACTATATATATAATTATAGTAAACTTATGTCGAATAAAATAGTCACCCATAAAAATTAATTATTTTCTATTATTAAGTTTTCTATGGTTGAATTATGTGCAGGATAACTACGTTATTTGTTTCGAAAAGTTATGTGTTTTGACTAATTTCAATTGAATCTTCCAATTGATTAACTATATAAACATATTGTGTTATTTTATATGGTTGACCAACTGATTAACTATATAAATATATATTGTGGTATTTTATATTGTTTGTGTACACGACTGGTTCATTAGTTTATTATATACAAGTACAATTTAATAAATATTGCTATCTGGAATACATGGTGCGATCTGGCAACTCAGCAACTGAATACATTGCGTGATCTGACAACTCAGCAACTGAATACATGGCGCTATCTGGCAACTCAGCCAGAATAGAGGTTTATAAAAGACCGAGAGACGATTGACGGAGTCATTCAAGCTCGGCTCCCAGCCGGGCAAGGACCTCTGGGCCTTCTCTTTCTGGCCCTTTGGGAAAACCCCTTAGAGGCCTCTTAGGTTAGGTAAACGAAAATAACTTGGGGGAGAACTCCGCCTCCAAGTTGCATGCCTTGCAATCAAAGGCCACTACTCTCTCTCTCTCTCTCCTTCAGGGTCTCTCTCTCCTTCAGGTGTACCCCTCCCCCCTTGGCTCAGCCAACTGGCTGATTCTGGCTGATTAGGAGCCTATAAAACAAACGCCTACTCGGCTGAAGTCTTAATATGCACTTGGCTCCTGCCAGGTGAACACCTCTCCTCCTTTCTCTCTGGCCCTTTGGGGGGAATAGCTTGGGGAGAACTCCGCCTCCAAGTTGCATGCCCCATGCAACCTAGGTTGGCAACAAAGGGCCCTTTGGGGTATTTTTTTCTTTTTTTTCTTTATTTTTATTTATTTTTCTTTTTTGCAACACCCCCACCCCCTTTGCAACATTACATAATAACTTGCAACATTCTTGCACTCTCCCCTTTTGCGGCTATACTACTTATTATGTTCATTATTTTATATAGGAAGTAAATGGTTTTTTTTTTGTGTATTATGTTCATTATTTTACATAGGAATTAAATGTTTTTCTTGTGTATTATGTTCATTATTTTACATAGGAATTAAATGGTTTTTTTTGTGTATTATGTTCATTATTAAGTCCAACTATAAATTTGCCTTGAAAAAGTAAATGGTGCCCGCCGCACTACTGGTAGTCTTGAATGTGCTCTTCGGCACAAAAAGGTTGGGGACCCCTGCAGTAGGGCGGGTCATACTATGCATTTTTTTTAAATCAATGGAGAGGGGTGTTCAAATGACATATTTTGGTGTATAGAACACAATTCTGAAGAAAATATTTAATTCTGATAACCCTAACCTACATCATTTTGCAGTTGATTATTATTAAATTGTTGATTATTTTACTATTGTAGTTACCCCAGAATGTGTCTTCTCACGTTTTCTATCATGGCTGCTCACGTTATCTCTCATAGAGCATTGTTCTAACTAATTCATATAACACATATAATGTAATTCATATAATAATAATATTATTTAAATACTCAAATAAAAAGGTGTGCCATTCCACTTAATTGTAATTATCATACAGTTTGGTATATGAAATATTTTGACGGTTTTCTGGCGCCCATAAGGCCATTTTCTGAGCCACCTTTCTCAGAGGCTAGAATGTAACGTTTCAGAACATTCTAAAACGTTTTGTGAAATATTTGAAGTGACTCATGATTTATAAAGGCAGTGACCAATCTTTTCCCGCAAAGATCAAGGAAGAACACTATAGTATTGTTAGTGAGCCTGGCAGCTACTATCTGTTCCACTTTACCCCAGAGAAAGCAACTAAAGAGGAGTCACATGCGGAGAAGATTGCTAAGGTCCTGTTTGCCTGGCTGAAAGAGAGGGGTTATGATAAGACCTTGTTGGCCATTGGAGGAGACTCAACAAATGTCAACACTGGTGTGAAAGCTGGAGTAATGCGGAAGCTGGAGCTGCACCTGGGGAGAAAGCTGGTCTGGTTGGTGTGCAACCTGCACACTGTTGAACTTCCCCTGCGCCTGCGCCATCTCATTGTTGACCTTGATGGCCCTACTCTGTCAGACAAAAAATTATCCGGGCCAATAGGAAAGCTCCTTGATTCTGCTACAGACTTTGATATCAATCCAAACTTCACCCGAATCTCTGTTGGCCCTCCACTGATCAAGCTTCCTGACAAGGTCATTCAAGATCTCTCAACTGATCAATACTATGGCTATAAAATTGTCTGTGCAGTCAGGGATGGAGTACTTCCTGCAGGGCTGGCTCTGTTAGAGATAGGACCAGTAAACCACAGCCGCTGGCTCACCACAGCGAACAGACTTCTCAGGCTCTGGGTGTCAAAGCACGGACTTAAAGGAAAGAACCTGAAGATTCTGCAATTCATTGTGGAATTCATCATTGGAGTGTATTACCCATGTTGGTTTCAACGTGAAGGTCAAGCACTCCTGGATCGAAGGGCCTAGGCACATCCTCTTTCAGCTGGACTGCCTCAAGTCCCAGAGAAAGGAGGTGCTGGATATTGTGATGCCAACTGTGAGAAGATCTGCTTGGTATGCCCACAGTGAAGTCATCCTCCAAACACTACTCTGCTCTGAGGATCAGAAGGAGAGGATTGAAGGGGTGGAGAGAATCCTGGCCATCAGGGGAGAGGGGGACCCGGACACAGCTGGGGGACTCCTCTGTTAGGAGCAGAAGGACACTGACATCAATTGTGATGCTTCCAGCATCGGTGACTTGATCAGCTGGTCAGAAGGTGTGTCAGAGCCACCTCTCACCTGCTCTCTAAGCACCTCAGAGGTGAAAACTTCATCACACCCCCATGGATGTGCGCAACTGGCCTTGCCCACACAAAGCATTGAGAGGGTTGTTAAAATGGTGACTGAGGCTTCTGCTAAGTACTTCTCACAGGAAAAGAGGGATGGAGGGATCAGGCTCAGGAGACCAGCAGGAAGCTGATGTCCAAGTCTGAGTCAAAGCAGGATTTGTGCAACCTGGCAAAGTTCAAGATGTCAGGAGAATGATCTTTGTAATTATATCCAGTGATATACATGCAGTTCACCTATTAATAAATATATGTAAAGTTGATTTGGCCTTGTCAATATAAATGATTTACCTTATATCTTTTAATATATTATAAAGGGGTTCAAAAGGGTAAAATTGGCAATTTAGAAATACAAAATGATGTAGGTTAGAGTTATCCTATCCAAAAAAGAAGCTCATATTTGAATTCCCCATGTAAAAACACATAATTTAGACACCCTGATGGTAGGATTTCCTTCAGATTCATGTTGTCACCTGAGTACGACCCGCCCTACCCCTGCAGTCTAAACTATTCAATTCGGAATCCATTCCCTCACTAATTTTCCACTTTTCCTTCTCCCCCACTCCAATCCCCACCTCATTTTAGTTTAATGAGGCACCTATTAGGTGCCTAATCATCTCAATTATTCTTTATTCTCAGACTTTGTTACACTTGACAGACAATTCTACTTTCGTTTCAAAGTTTCGTAAAATAATTTTGAATATTTTTACTTTATTTCTTTGAAATGAATTACCTAACTTTGAACACTTAAAATCTATTAAGTTCAAATTTTTTGAATTCATAAACTTTCTAACTAAATTAATACTTCATAATATTAAGTTGGAGAAGTTTAGGTATAAAAATACACTGTTGATGTTTGATGTTCTTATATCCTCAATTCGTTCTCGCTTTCATGTGTTTGAAGTTAATACCATTCATGTTTTGAAGCTAATTATTATTATTATCTATTCACTGTGTGTGTATATGTATATATATATATATACACACATTTTAACTGCAAACAACACACAGTATAATTAATGTAAAGAACGACGCTTGTGCAGAAGAACGTTCCGCACAAGATGAGGAGGGAGAACGAACAAATGAAAAATGAGGTAACCACCCGGGAATCGTACCCGGGATCTTCCGATTGCCGGTCAGATATACTAATCCACTACACCATGGGCCTCGATTAATCAGAAGTCGTAATTCTCCTACATACGAGCAGAAACCAATGCCCTGAGGGGGCACCTTCGCATGCCGTACATATATATACATTTTAACTGCAAACAACACACAGTATAATTAATGTAAAGAACGACGCTTGTGTAGAAGAACGTGTGTTTGCAGTTAAAATGTGTATATATATGTACGGCATGCGAAGGTGCCCCCTCAGGGCATTGGTTTCTGCTCGTATGTAGGAGAATTACGACTTCTGATTAATCGAGGCCCATGGTGTAGTGGATAGCATATCTGACCGGCAATCGGAAGATCCCGGGTTCGATTCCCGGGTGGTTACCTCATTTTTCATTTGTTCGTTCTCCCTCCTCATCTTGTGCGGAACGTTCTTCTACACAAGCGTCGTTCTTTACATTAATTATACTGCGTGTTGTTTGCAGTTAAAATGTATATATATGTACGGCATGCGAAGGTGCCCCCTCAGGGCATTGGTTTCTGCTCGTATGTAGGAGAATTACGACTTCTGATTATCGAGGGCCATGGTGTAGTGGATAGCATATCTGACCGGCAATCGGAAGATCCCGGGTTCGATTCCCGGGTGGTTACCTCATTTTTCATTTGTTCGTTCTCCCTCCTCATCTTGTGCGGGACGTTCTTCTCACAAACGTCGTTCTTTACATATATATATATATATATATATATATATATATATGAAATGGACTTTGGCTGATGAAGTGAAACACATGATAAATACGCGAAAATGTACTGTAATGATGACGTTGTTTAACTTCCTTCGCGACATCTAAGGTCATATGACGAAAGGAATCTACGACTTTACGTGGGGTACGAACCATAGGTCGCTACATAATCTAGACACGGAGGACGGTCTCCCATCGAAGCACTACCCAGAACCAATGTCGCTTAACTTCTCTGAACCACGGAAAGCGGTGTTAAGACACTGCCCTAAGTGAAAATATAAGGTAATTTATTAAAAAAATACTTTTATCCTCATGTGATGAAAACTAAGAGTGAAGGGTCAGAGGCTAATTTGAAAGAGGTAAAATTTAAGCGTTATTCCGCATTTTTTAAACATTTTCTAAATAGTTATATAAAATGTAAAGCTGTACAGTACAATAAAAGAAGGCTATAGTCAAAGGCACGTAGTATCCCGACTTCATCAAGTATATCTCAAAAATAGGATTCTCTAGGATGTAGAGTACAAAGCAAATACAAGGTCCGGCAGGCCTCAAGTAACGACTCGATGCACTGATAAAAATGTGAATACGACACCTTCATCATTACTGCCCAGATGCGGAAGAAGCTCCCTACACCTGTCAGTAGAAGAATTATTTGACAAAGGCTTCTGAAGAAGAATAATTTAGTCGCAAGAAGTCCAGCGTAAAAAACACTGCTAAATAAAAAGCAGAAGAATGGTCTCCTTTGTGTTAAGAAAATATGCTGCATAGACTGCTAAACAATGATCAAAGTTTTGTTCAAAGACGAGAGACAGAACATGCAGTTTCAGCAGAACATCTACAATAGGGATTCACCCAAATACTGTACGATCACCATAAAACATCCTCCAAAGGTCATGGTTTGAGGATATTTCGTGCCTAAAGCACATGGGAACGCTTGGTTTGTCCAAAAGTGCAAGTCCAGAGCTGGGCAGTATTTAAATACATTTGTATTTAAATACGTATTTAAATACATTTGTGTATTTAGAACTGTATTTATAAATACATTGTTTTTCATGTATTTAAATATAGTATTTAAATACTTTAATGAGTATTTAAATACAATGTATTTAAATACTCAAAATATAAAAATGTAAATACTTTTACTGGTTTAATACACGTTCTGTACTAGCACAGTACGACGCGTCGACAGTGTAGTACAGCATGGTTCATTTTCAACGTGTCAGTTCAATCAATTGTGTGCCACTTAGTCGAAAGTGGTTGATTTCTTTATCGTGTGCGTGTCATGGCTTCAACAAGCAAATCCGGTGAATCAAACAGTGATATATCTGCAGATAAACAATTTAGTGCACCCTCTGTTTGATGGAAAATACTTAAAATTAAATCTAAAGATGGTAATAAGGTAAAGTGCACCTGCTGCTGTGTAAACACGAAGTCTCTGCTGCAAGCAATGCTACAACGAATCTGTACATTCATCTGAAGGTAAGTGTTTTTTTAGACATCAAAAAATATCTTGAAATTGACCGAATAATCGTACAAAACGGCTCTGCCTTAAGTGGGCCTGTGTAACTAACTCGTTGCAATCAATCCAATTTGCGATGGAAAATTCATTGATGAAAAAGCTTTTAAAATCGTCTGATCTATCGAGTGGTGTATTTATTTCGAAATTCACCGTGTCCCTAAAGTAGAAATTTATCAAAACATGAATTAGTGAATGCATATGTTAAAATTTGTATGTATTTAAAATGTATTACAAATGTATTTAAATACAATTGATGTATTTTGTATTTAGTATCTAAATACATTCGTAAAATGTATTTAGTATTTAGTATTTAAATACATTTCTCCCATGTATTTAGTATTTAGTATTTAAATACATTCAATGTATTTATTGCCCAGCTCTGAGTGCAACCATGAATTCCCGAGTCTACTTAAGCATCCTGGTTCTTGCAGGATATGTATACCTTACCACACAACAAAACTGTAAAAGATTGGTTTATGAAAATCCAGATTTCAACTTCGGTATGACTCCGTAACTCCCGTAACCCCAATTCGATTGCGTACATGCATAAACTTTTGAAAATGAAACTCTGAACACGAACCAGAATCCCACGAAAATCTTTATTCTGCTTCGGAATTGTACTCAAACCTTATCATGTCCATGACTAACAGGATCGAGACAACCAATGATACCAGTAAATATTAAACTCGCAATAAAAATTTAATTCTTCAAAAGCTTGTTGGATTCCAAACCTTTGACTACGACTGTATTAAAAGATCTGATAAAAAAAATTTCTAATCAAGATTGTTCCTTTGTATTTATTGATTCATATTATTTACAATTTCTTTCTTAGTCAACATTTTCACTTAAGATTTTCATTATAGATTTTTTTATACCTCGTTAATACGGAAATTGATTTTATCTTCGTTAGTAGCAAAAAAAAATGTCATCCATTATGGAGAAAAGCGATCTCGAGCCTCATTGAACTAAATGCAAAATCTTATGGAATTTTTAATGAGAAAAGCTCCTCCACCACTCATGGCTTCTCATCCCCAATTTTATTTCCTCCAAAAATCCAGTTTCGTGTAATTTTTTATCGTAATTAATTCTCAATTATTTCATAATAAAAGTATAATTTTATAATTTTATAATTTTATAATTTTACAATAAAGGTATAATTTTATAATAAAGGTATAAGGAAAATATGAACGAAATGAGACTGGAGGTGTTTACAATGCAAAATGAAAAATGCAATAAATTGAATCAGGGCCTTATTTAATAAACGGTTAAGGGGTTTAATCTCCCCAACCTCTCCCTCGAAACGTCTCCCGCTTTTTGTACTTAATAATATTATTATATTAATACTGTATATAATTAACACCACTTATAACTCCAGAACAATAACATTAGCAGGATTACACCGATTTATAATATATATATATATATATATATAGATATATATATACACTATTCATCGATGAATTCATAATTTAAGTGGAAGTATGAAGGGGTTAAACATCTTTTCACGTAGGGTACGAGCAGCTCGCAGCAGTATTGCTAAGCAAATAGGGGATCAAAGTACTGACGAAGCTTCTGTACATGGTTCATCACCACTTAAAGCAATCGTGCTCTGTGTTAGTCTCGTCAAAAGAACATCCATATCCAATTTTTGGCAATTTTCGTTACTTTGTATTGCAGACACCTCCAGTTATTATCAATCCTGGTGCATGACTCTTCAGCAGCAAGATGCACCGCAAGTTTCTATTTCTTCCCTAAGGCAGCGCAAATTTACCCGTTTCAATCACAATCATTCTCATACTACCTCATGCTTGCTTCACACAAACTGGACCAAAAACTGCGAGAGTATCGGCAATCGCAAACCGTCCGTATATAAACCTGTATTTAGTTTAGACTAATATTTTGTGTATATATCTGTAGATTCAACACGGAAAAATACTGTATTTGTAAACTCAAACGGAATAGAATTTAAAGAAGACTACGTCTCAAGGTAGAATAACCTCCCAAAGAAACCAAACCCAGAATAAAATTCGTCAAACCTTTAAAACCTTACCCTTTTCACCTTATTTGGTATTTATGATTTCAATATTTGTCCAGTATTACATCTTCATAATCCAGTTTAGTTTTCCGTTCTTTTACTGCGAGTATCATTGAGTTTTCCCCCATCATTATTCGTGTTATAACCGTTGCCATCATAATTATTATTATTTTTATCATTATTGTTATTATCGTTATTAATATAGTTATTATTCTTTTTATTATTAATTCCAGACAGAATACCCTTGTTGTTCTCACTGAAGTTCCATTACTTATATATATATATATATATATATAATTATATATGAAATAACACACATGAACACACGTGGTTTTTGTATGAAACAAAAATGCCCCACCATAATTCGAACCCAGGACCTACTGAGTAGGAGTCGCGAGCGCTAACATCACACTACGATGGAATAAAAGTTAACACAACCTGTTATATATTTAAATGACCGAAGAAACATTCGATGCTTTTGCGTCCAGAGATGTTTTACGGTTAACCCTTCCGCACTCGAGGTAAAAGCAACATTTAATTCAAATCTTTCTAGTATAGCACTAGAGTCCCATAAATGTGACAACACGCATTAGCACGCGTTTTTTGTATAAAAAAAATACTTGTGCTCATACTCCCCACCCCGACCCCCAAAATAAAAACTACAACCTGAAAGTAAAAAATTAAAAAAGGCAGTTTCTCTGTTCCCCTTTTCCTGAGGAATGTAAATTGTATTCAAGGGTGGGCCGTAAGTTTCCATACATAGGAAAAATTAAACGTTTGTTTTTATGTTTCAGATACCCTAAGAATATGCGTTTGACGTAAGATCTTGTTTACTGATGAAGCAAATTTTTACGTCAATGGAGAGGTTAATCGGCAAAACATACGTTATTGGAGTAATGCTAACCCTAACTGGCTGAGTCCGACGAAGATGCAAGGTGCCGGTAAAGTGATGGTGTGGGCCGGGATATGGGGTGACAGAATTATTGGACCAATTTTTTTTGTCAGTGGAAATCTTAATGCCGAAAGGTATCTTAACATGTTGCAAGAAGAGATTTTCCCATCCCTGCTAAACGAGGAAGGTAACTTCCCAGTTTACTTCCAGCAAGATGGAGCTCCACCTCATTATGGTCTTCACGTGCGTCGGTATTTGGATCAGCAGCAGCAGTTTCCGGATGCTTGGATTGGTCGGCGTGGTCCTGTGGAGTGGCCTCCCAGATCCCCAGATCTCACCCCCCTTGATTTCTATCTTTGGGGGCACTTGAAGGCCATGGTGTATCAGGAAAAGATACGAGACATAAATCATCTAAAGGAACGTATCACCAACGCCATTACAAGCATAACGTCAACTGTGCTAATGCGTGTTCATCAACAGTGGGGAACACGTATTGAAATGTGTTTTCAAAACAATGGCAACCATGTAGAGCATATTATATAAATAAAAATGGTTGTCCATAAAAAAATGTTTATTTTTCCTATGTATGGAAACTTACGGCCCACCCTGTACAGTGAAAAACAGTAATTGCGCTAATTAATTAAAGTAGAAAAGTAGTCCTCGAAATACCAAACTGAAACTAATTAAATTATTTTATAACGGATAATAAAATTGAGTTAAAATGAATTAAAATTTAAAAGATCTAAAAGAACAAGCTTTAGAGAGGTATTCACCCTCCTCGTTCGGGTTCATGGTCCTAAATAAAACTATATGAACGAGCATCGTCCTTTACGAAAGGATTTCGAAAGCAATTCGTAACTATAAGATACGCGTATGCGCAATCCTATCGTGACAGACTTTGTTCAAACTTTCATTTAATACCCCAACTCGAACGGGGAGAGTGGATATCCTTCGAAAGCTTGTTCTTTCCTCTCTCTTGTAAATTCTCTTGTATTAACTTCGTTTTCTGTTATTTTTTTTTTTTTTTATAATTTAGGCAGTTTTCACTTAGTATTTTGAGTAATACTTCTACTTTTATTCGCATTATTAGACTTTTTAGTATAAGGAATCAAAGATAAGAAACTACAGTTTTAGTAAAACGTTTTAACAACGTTTCTTCAAACGAAAAGAATGTTTTGATTGCTACCGCTGTTGTAAAGATATTAAATACAGTGACGTTTACGGGAGAAAAGATTAACTGAAAAAACAAGAAGAACGATCGTTATGTGGTTGTAAAGAGTGCAATTGGTCTTAATAAAAGCCAACAGGCGGTTCATGATAAATGAACTTCCAGACTGAGGGGGAGGGGGGGAATTAGGAACATAAGAACATAAGGGAGATTTTGTCGTACAACCAACCACTCAGCCAGCACACACACACACACATATATATATATATATATATATATATATATATATATTGAGTGATAAATTAACTATTAAAAAGACTTTAATTTATCTAATTTTTTTAATAACCTTCGCCTAATTTCACCTAATACCTCATGATGGATTCAAACGACGGTTCAGGATCGATTTGGGGAGGAGAGAGAGAGAAAATTCCTTTCATTGGAAATTAAGGGCTCGAAAATTAACTATGGTACAAAGAGGAAAGATCGATCCTTTTAAAGTCATATGCCTGTAATTCTATGAAAAGCCGACATCTCTCGTGTACTTAATCTTCAAAAATTCCAGATTAATTTTTGGTGAGTAGAATTACATTGGTTTAAATTTGTTGTAATATTTCTTATATATATATATATATATATATATATATATATATATATATATATATATACAGGGTGGGCGGAAAGTAGCTCCCTATTTTGGATTGGTAAAACAATACGTATATTATCCATTTATTTCAGAAGAAATAATATGAAAAGGTAGGCATACATGGTAGGTTTTCTCTAAAATTCAATATGGGCTCCAACTCTTTCCTCCAGCTTCTGGAGCCGCCCAGGAATGGCGTTCACTGACTTTAGCAGGAACTCCGGCGGGATGGAGGACATGACTTCCCGAATTTGGTCCTCCAGTTCTTCCAATGTCCTCGGTTTGGTGCGGTAGACTTCTTCCTTTACCCACCCCCAAAGAAAGAAGTCGCACGGTTACCGCTGAAAAACGGCAGAATCGGTTCAGTGTAACGGTGTGGTGTGGTATGACCTCAGATCAGGTTGTGGGCCCGTTCCTTCTGCGCAACACCATGAATGCTGAGCGGTACCTTGCTATGTTGCGAAACGAGGTCTGGCCGGTTGTCAGCACATGGGAGAACATCGACGATCTGATATTTATGCAAGATGGCGCCCCTCCGCACTTCGCTCTTGTTGTCCGTGAGTGGCTGGATGCCCACTTCCCTGGGCGTTGGATGGGTCGTCGTGGTCCACATCAATGGCCAGCCAGGAGCCCCGACTTGACACCGTGCGACTTCTTTCTTTGGGGGTGGGTAAAGGAAGAAGTCTACCGCACCAAACCGAGGACATTGGAAGAACTGGAGGACCGAATTCGGGAAGTCATGTCCTCCATCCCGCCGGAGTTCCTGCTAAAGTCAGTGGACGCCATTCTGGGCGGCTCCAGAAGCTGGTGGAAAGAGTTGGAGCCCACATTGAATTTTAGAGAAAACCTACCATGTATGCCTACCTTTTCATATTATTTCTTCTGAAATAAATGGATAATATACGTATTTTTTTACCAATCCAAAATAGGGAGCTACTTTCCGCCCACCCTGTATATATATATATATATATATATATATATATAGATATATATATATATATATATATATATATATATATATATATATATACAGGGTGTCCCGTAAGTCTGGACCCATAGGGAAAAATAATAAAATTACAAAATAGTCCAAAAATTTATTTATATATATTTTTTATTATTTTTATTATTTTTATTATTTTTTTATTATGATCTTACTCCGCTGGAGTTTTATTTGTGGGGCCACTTGAAAGCCAAAGTGTACGAGGTCAAACTTCAGAACATTTTCCACCTTAAAGCACGCATTGTGGAGGCGTGTCAAGAAATTTCTGCGACTGTGATTCAGAAAGTGCTGTCGCAGTGGAGATTAGATACGTCTTCAACTATGTGTGCGACACAACGGCGGACACTTTGAACAGATTATGTAATAAATTTTTTGACTATTTTTAATTTTATATTTTTTCCCTATGGGTCCAGACTTACGGGACACCCTGTATATATATATATATATATATATATATATATATATATATATATGTATATATATATATATATGGGATGAATTTCACAATTAAACACGTGAAATGAATGAATGCTGCAAATCCACAAGGAAAAAGAAAAACGATTCCAAGGCCTTTTGTGTATTCAAAGCTACACCTCCCTGACGAGATGTAGCTCTGAATACACGAAAGGCCTTGGAAGCGTTTTTCTTTTTCCTTGTGGGTTTGCAGCATTATATATATATATATATATATATATATATATATATATATATATATATATATATCCTTAAAAAATGAAAAGTATTTTGTTTAATTCATGTTATAAAGTATCGGTGATTTTTAACACGAGACACTTTAAATACCGGGTGTCCCATTCGAAATGAAACAACTTTGAAACTCTGTAATTTTTAAAGTATTAACGTGAGAATGTTGAAATTTTGCCAGTTACTACACCATATGCAAAAGTTTTTGTCATAATGTTTTTTGTTTGTTTCAGATTGAATTATGTTTACCCCACGAGAAAAAGCGAAATGTGTGTTACGGATGGCTGAGTTGAAGTTCCCTACTCTGGTGCAACGGCGATTCCGTACAACCTTTCACGAGGAACCACCCACCAGTGTCGAACTGCAGATTCCTCGTTCAACTGTGCATAGAGTCGTGCGCAAGCGGCTGCAGCTCTATCCATATAAGCTTCAAGTTGTTCAGCATATAACGTGTGAAGATCTTAACAAAAGGAAACATTATGCTATGCACAATGTATCTAATGTATCGAAATGTTATAATTCACATACATCAAATGAAACTTTATGACATTGACTATTTACTGTGTGAATATTACATTGTTTGCATCATTCAATAAAAAATTATAAGGTTTCAAAGTTGTTTCATTTCGAATGGGACACCCGGTATATAATGATTGGGGTTGTTTAACCTCCTTCGCAACATCTAAGGTCATATGACGGAGGGGACCTACAGCTTTACGCGGGATCCGAACCACGGGTCGCTACATAATCTGGACACGGAGGACGGTCTCCCATCCAACTACTACCCAGACCCAGTGTCGCTTAACTTCGCTGATCAACGGGAAGCGATGTTACGACATTGGCTACGACGTAGCCCAGACACTTTAAAAGGTTTGTATTTTTTTTATTAGCTGAAATAAAAGCGCAAAATTTTTATCGTACCTTCTCTACATATGGGGATTTAGTCCCTTAGCGCAAAACATGCTCTATATGATGTCCTCTTAGCTCATTAATTCTGCATACGAATAACAAAATTTTAAAGTACTCTGGACAGAGTATCTGTTGAAATCTGTGAAATTTCTTGTTCAGTTCATGCTTTTAATTCTTCTATCGTGTGTGGATTTTGTTTAAACACACTATCTTTTAAATAAAAAATCACGGGGGTTTAGATCTGGTGATGATGGTGACCATGATATTCCTTTCTCATAAACCGCAGGAAATCTGTTGGACAGGACCGAGGTCTCGTTGCATCATAAAGTAATCAACCAATCAATCACAAGATAGCGTATCATAGTCTAATATACAGTAAAATAACAAAGCACCTCATAAGTCCTGCTTTCAGTCATAAAAATTCATACCAAAATTAGTTCGTAGCGCGCCCCATGTAAATATTCCAAATTACAAAACAACAGTGTTACGTCTCCGCCAATTTCATAACGGCGCAGTGAGTCTGGAGAGTAGCTGGATGGGAGACCGTTCTCCGCGTCCAGATTATGTAGCGACCAGTGGTTCGAATCTCACGTAAAGCTGTAGGTCCCCTTCGTCATATGACAAGAAGATTAAACAATACCATCAAACAACTACCAAACAGTAAGAATCTCATTCATAAAGTTTCATTGTAGTGGGATATATAATGAGTGGAACAGATCCTATGGCAAAATCTGAAACCGAGTCGTTACTATGAAATTGCTAACCATGATGGGATTCGTGACGTTATACTTATCTTGTACTAAAAGTCGCAGCCATCCTGCCTTCATTTATTATAATTATTAATTATTATTATTATTATTAATGAAATTTTATTTCATTTAACTAATTTTCATTCTCACTATTTAGTATACAGACAGGATCTTTTCCGTTTGACTGCCGCCATTGAAACATAATTAAACCTTTTGTATTTTGTATTCTAACTGAAATGTCTTGATGATACAAAATAAGTTACTTTATAAAAAAGCTTTTCTTAATTTCCCCTTCAAATTTTGTTTCTTATAAACAATTTTAATTACTTTCAAGATCCATGCTTAATTTTTAAGTTTTAATCGTGTACTCAGAAAAATAAGGGGATCACCTGAAGATCAGGGCCTCCAGCCTTCTTTAGTTAGCTTTATAAGGCTAACTAACAAAAATATACGACCTAACCTAACCAATCGTCAAGGTCGTACAGTTGACCTAACGATTGGTTAGGTTAGGTCGTGATATTTTCGTTAGTTAGCCTTATAAGGCTAAGTAAAGAAGGCTGGGGGCACTCACCTCTTATGTTTCAATGGCGGCAGTCAAACGGAAAAGATCCTCCAGACATAACATCATCACAGCCCCGGTTTCCTAGAGACCTTAATTATAATAGAACTTGTTTTGTCATCATACCATGTTTCATCCTTAATAAAAATACTACAGATTTCCCATTTTCTTAACATTATTGTAGCCTGTCGTATTTTCATTTGGGATTAAACCTCATCAATGAAATGAGTTGACTTCTTATATTATTAGACTATGTGCTGTTGAAAATTCAATTTTATTCGAAAGAAGGCTGCACAACGCGACATCAAAAATATTGATGTGTTGTGAAAATAAAAACCCACTCTAATAGACAGAGTTTATTTCCACGACAGTTTCGACGCCCACTGGCATCCTCCTCGGGTATCCGAGGAGGATGCCAGTGGGCGTCGAAACTGTCGTGGAAATAAACTCTATTAGAGTGGGTTTTTATTTTCATATTTTGACCTTCACGTAGAAAAAAGTGAAGTTTTTTTGCATTTGATGTGTTGTGTTGTAGAAATTCTGGTTAGTAGAATATATATTTACTTTTAGAAATAACTTATATCATGCGAAAAGTATACACGTTAATAATAGCTAATTTTCTTTGAAATTAACAAATTCCTTCATATCAGAACCTTTCATATTTCTCATTATGAACTGTAGAAACTTCATAAAGCCTTTGCGAA